>CVMT01000002.1:5216711-5276612 GCA_000985935.1 Talaromyces islandicus | reverse complement strand
CCCCCCCCCGGGGCTGGGCCAGACCGAACACGAGAAATGACCCGAGTGATTACTATCATTAGATCACCCCGCTAGATTGGATGCCCTTCTCTGCTTTCACTAGTGGCACCCATCTTTCCACCGCTTCTGCCTCCTTCAATCCTTCTCCTCCTTGACCTCTGTCCACGGGTGCAGATGCTGTGGCATCGTCGACTCTGTCGCGCCCATCATCCGTCGGCATGCGATCTCGCACAGGATGGTAAGCGAGGGCACCAATTTCTCTCAACCTGGATGAGAATTTTAAATTATTTGAAATCGTGTTAACTGACGCGTCTAGCTTGACGTGCCGCGCGAGAAAGCTCAAATGCGATGAACAATACCAGCGAGTGGGCGACAACGGAAAACTGCAATGTGCGCATTGTCGCAAAGCCTCGAGGGAATGCCAGCCTAGCGAGGGTATCGTGTTTCGCCATCAGCAGAATGCATCCATGAACAAAGAAGGCGACAGCTCTGGCGCTATGAGTCGTGGTGGTTTGAAAGGTTTCTATTCCTACAAGAACACCTTTGACGAGGATAGTGTCTGGCTGGATATTCCAAAAGATGGTCTGTGGACAAGTCCTCTAAACAAACAAATAAAAATCGAGAATGAAGAACTGACAATGGAGGGTAGTCATCTTTGTGGACAATTTTGACCCCGACCTCGAAGAACTAGAAGCATCCTTATTGACAGACCCAAGCTTCCACGCTGAGAAACATTGGAGCCACCAATATTCATTGACTCCAATGGATGAGAATACTCATGGCCTGACCGCATTGTCAACTGCTGCGACGCAGAATCACCACTATGCATATCACGAAACTTCTACACCCCAGACCACGGATAATAGCACCTCTTTGCCGGGTCTCCCTGGCGCACCACCACAGAATCAGACGATACCCTCCCCGACCAGGTCACGCAGTACAATGCCACCGCCGGCCTCTCCGTCGACATCGATTACTTCCTCTAACAATAATATCAACTTTCTACTAAACCCTCCCAATTCAATGTCCCCCTCTACTGAACCGAGAATGCCTACGCCACTGAGCGGCAAAGACTCACCATATACCTCCAAGACGCCAGCATCTCGCAATACAGCAATCAGTTTAAGGCCAGAAAGAAAAGTGGAAACAAGCCATGAAATTGCGTTTCTCCTTCGACATTTTGCTGAAGGGCCAGGATACTGGTAAGGGAACTCCCGGCAATAACCGAAATCCTCACATTTTGACCGCCATAGGATGGATCTTTTTGACCTTGAGATCTATTTTTCCTCTTTAGTTCCCGTCAAAGCAATCTCGAATCCACTATTAAAGTACGCGGCCTGCGCCTACGCAGCTAAACAGTTGAGCCGGGTTCAAGGATCCAAATCCGTCATGGGAGGGAGATGCTCGAAACAAGCAACAATGGAGTTATGGCCAAATGCCAAGCAGTCTGACTGGGAGTTTCACGGCGCCAAATATTATGACAAGGCCATCCAACTCCTGATGAAAGAACTACAACACGATGGCGACGGGCCAGCCCCACTAAGTACGCTGGAGGCTTTTGATCAATGGGAAGCATCAGAACTTAGCGAAGGTGGAGAGCCGGCCCGCAAACGACGCCGACGTCTTTCGAACAGTCGTTTCTCAAGTAGTCATTCGGACGAGGTGCTGGCAGCAACAGCGATTCTCTCGGTCTACGAGTTTCTTGACGCCACGGCGCTTGCCTGGAATCGGCACCTGAGCGGCGTCAAGTCACTGTTGGACATTGCTGAAGTTGGTATTATGCCATTGGAGCAGGAGACATCTCCAGGAGGCAGTACATTACCTCGAAAAGTGCCAGAACGGAGTCTAAGGACAGCCACATTTTGGAACTTTGCTCGGCAGGATTATCTGTCTGCCTGTGAGTATATAACTTAGGGTATCTATTGTCCTTGCTCTTTGGAAGCTGATTATTTTACAGTTATCAGTGAATGCCAAACACGTCTGAATCCAGAGGACCTCTTAGTATGGACTGAAGCTGGGCTCCAAGTCGATAACCAGGGCTTTGTTCGTGCAAGCAACACCGAAGAAGAAAATATGATGAAAGAAGATATGATTTCCAACGCGCTCATCTGGCTCTTGTCCAAGATTGTCAATTTCATCGGCGCTGGTGACCAGATCCATCTCACGCCGACGGGTAACCCAGCGGAGCAAGGACCCCTTGGTGTATCACAGAACACGCTGCTTGAGCGGTGGTATCGATTGCACCGCGAATTGGATGCGTGGTATACTGGCCTGCCCGATACATTTCAACCATGTGCCAGGATCGAATCGCTCCACAGTCTAAACCACCCTGCAGGTGATGTAGACGATCATCCCTTCGTCGAGGTGTGGTACAGCATGCCCATGTGCGCATCCACCATGCAACACTACCACATGGCGCGGATCTTGTTGCTCATCAACAAGCCACACGATTCGACGGCGCGCCGAACGACGGTCACAAATAGATTACAGTCATATCGTTCTATCGAAAGCGAAGTCCGTTACCATAGCTATGAAATTTGCAACATCTCCATGTCACGAATGGACTCATCGGCGAGGATCCACTCGCTCCAACCTCTCTTTGTCAGTGGGCAATGCCTTATGGACCCGAGGGAACGGCGGACGATTATCGGGCTTCTTAGAGGCATTGAGGCGGATACTGGCTGGGCTACGGAGTATCGAGTGAAGCAGCTCTTGAGAGAATGGGGTTGGAATGAAGTTAATGTCATTTTATAGGTACTATCAGGAGGTATAATAACAGATAATGCCGTTATGTATTTAAATCAAATATTTGATATTGGTCACTGCCTGTAAATATTTGTCTTATTTAGCTTGTTATATAGTATGACGTCAATTTGAAAGATGCCCGCCAATCACCTCTAACCCTAAATCACCAGTCAAGATCTTATGTCTTTTCACATCAATTGATAGGGAAATGAGATCTATGGACGCATAGAGGTGATCATTTCCTTGTTTACACGCATGGGTCATAACCTCATGGCAAATATCAAATAATTTCTCAGGTACGTATAATTTTTAGGGAAAAAAAAAATCTCAGGTTGTTCCTTTCATAAAGTGTCAGACATACCTGTCGATGACTCGGAGGTTATCCAGGCTGAATGGATGCCACCGTAGGTTATGAAGTTAGACACTATATTGATATTAGGCCCTATAGCTATTTGGAACATATTGTAAACATTGGACTGATTTTAATTGACATAATGCATGTGAGCTCTGGAAGCCGTCAGTTTCAAAGGTTTCATCTTCCCGCAAAAGAGCCCAAGTTGGATGAACAGACTAGTCGCGCTACCATCTGTTGTGAGACTACAAACTGTGGGCTGCAGTAGGACAGAAGCAGCTCTTGCTGTGTAAATCTCATTCGTTGTATTTCTAGCCATGTCTTTGGTTACATATGTATTTACATATAGGCCTTGTCACTGTGAGTATACTGAAAACCTCCCCTCCTCCTCGCCCCCCAAGACGAGTCGTAGCGCTTATGCCAACGTGGATCTTTTTGCGATCTAATGAAACCTGCTATCAGCAGCAGGATAGAGCCCATCTTGGATATTATTAGTATAACAGACGCAATCGCTTCACTTTCCGTCTGCGAATGCGGAGTATTCCCCGCAAATTGGAAGCCCGGAGACGAGTGGGTCCAGCTTAAACGGCAAGTCAGCCGACCATCTCCAGCACCTCGGCGTTGTGCCGATACGCGGGGTGTCCCTGTGTAGATCAGTTTCTTAGAATGTGCTTGATAGCTTGTGTTTTTTCAAGGGAAAGTCTCGCGGGCATGCTAAGCGTGTATGACCATATCGCAGACAAAACCGACGGCATATAAGCCAGAACAGCCCCAGATTTAATACCCCAAATCATCATTCACCAACTGACATATCTTCGTGTCAACATTTAAAACTGTGCCAAAATGAATCAAAGCCAAATAGACACGGACGTCCTCATCATAGGTGCAGGCATGTCCGGCATCAACTTTGCCATCCGCCTGCAACAGGACTATCCAGATGCCTCATATCGCATCATCGAGTCCTCGGCCGACCTGGCCGGTACCTGGTCGATCAACACCTATCCCGGATGTGGCTGCGATGTTGCTTCACATTTCTACTCGTATTCGTTCGCGCTCAAGCCCGACTGGACGCAAAAGTTTGCACTACAGCGCGAGATCCTACAGTATTTCCGCGACGTGGCGACTAAGCACGACGTTGTTAGATATATCCAATACCAGGCTGACATTGTCAAGGCCACCTGGGACGAGCAATACGGCATCTGGGTAGTGGAAGTCTTGGATAAAAACACAGGCATTACGCAAATACTGAGAAGTAGAGCTGTTGTTTCGGCCGTGGGCGCATTGTCGATACCCCGGCCCTGCGAGATCCAAGGGGCAGAGCAGTTCAGAGGAAAGCTATTTCACTCCGCAAGGTGGGACCATGAATTTGACTGGAGTGATAAGGATGTGGTCGTAATTGGTATGTTTATATAGGCCTTCAAAGCTACCACGATCAATCTACCCTGACACGAGGAGCAGGAAACGGCTGCAGCGCAACCCAGTTCGTGCCCATCCTTTCCAACGGCAGCACGACAGCAAACTACATCACGACACGCAGCCCTGCGCGCAGAGTGACCCAGTTTGCACGTCAGCCACACTGGATTGCCGAGCGTCCGAACCCGGTCTACTCGCCGCTATTCAAGTGGACGATGCGCTACATCCCGCTGGCCATGCGCCTGTACCGCTTCTCGCTGTACGCTGACATGGAAAAGGACTTTTTCGGCTTCTATCTGGCAACCGGAGGCCAAGTTCGGCGTGGGCTGACTGACGAGCGCCTCGAGTATATGAAACGCACTGCGCCGGCGAAATACCACGCTGCCCTGACTCCGTCGACAGAGATTGGGTGTAAGCGCAAAGTCAACGACACAGACTACTTTGGCTGCTTGCATAATGCGAACATGGAATTGGTTTGGGAAGACCCAATAACTGAGATCACCGAGACAGGAGTCAAGACCAAGACGGGCAGAGAAGTCAACGCAGACGCAATCATCCTGGCCAATGGCTTTCAGACGCAAAAGGTGCTGTATCCGTTGAGTGCGAACATTAGAGGTGAGGGAGGTGTTAGTCTTGATGAGCATGTATGTTTTTCCCTTTATCATATTTCCCTTGTCCATAAACTAACCTGTCCAGTGGAAAAAACTGTCTGACGGCCTTCCACAAGCCTACTACGGCACTTGTGTATCCTCGTTTCCTAACTTCTTCGTCATGATGGGCCCTAATACCACCACTGGTCATCTGTCCGTCATCTACTCGACTGAATGCCAGGTGAATTTCAGCCTCCGAGTGCTCCAACCGGTCCTTCAGCGACCGTCGTTGGTCTCCTCGTTAATCGGATCACATCCACCCACGAGCGTGGCTGTCACGCTGGCCGCCGAGCAGCGCGACAATGCATGGATCCAGGACCTGTCCAAGGATCTTGTTTGGGCATCCGGTTGCACCAGTTGGTACATTGACACCAATACACGCAGGAATACCATGCTGTACCCGGATTGGCAGTTTAATTACTGGTGGCGCAGCGTATTTGTGCCGAAAAACAGAGATTTCGTGTATAAGCAGAGTCCAAAGATCGCCGCGCCCGCCAAGTGCAAAAAATCAAAGGAAATGAAAATAACTGGATTGTGGAATGGGCTTGTTCTGGCTTCTGTTGTTCTTGGTGCGGCGACAGGAATCGCCATCGGAGGTGCAAAAGTTGGCGATGTTGATGATGTTTTGAAAGACGGATTCGGCCAGCTGAAGAGACTGACTGAAGATGTCGTTCGGTCTGTGAAGGATGCTCTGTAAATAGAATCTTACGATACATATATACTCCTTGTGTTATGTCCATTATGTCATGTTCATTCCCTTTTTTTAGCAACTCATATACCAAATACATGATAGAGTTTTATATTAATGCAACCTCCTCAATGCCTCAACCATTTTTTGCACAGTTTCCAACTCCACATTGGCACCTACAAGGCCCAAAATCTCTCCTTGCACGGCTACGTCACAGTCCAGGAACCGTTCAATTAGCTCTCCGTCAACAAATCTGAAAGGTTCGTCCGCTTCACGCACTGCCGAGCGGAAGGCCCGGAATTTGTTAAAAGACATCTGACCGGGAGAATCAACGTATGCGGCAATGGTTGTTTGCAGGCGCATGAGGAAGTCTTGGTGTTCGGGATTGATCTGAGCAAAAAGGTATATCGATCCTTCGACCTGTGAAGAATTAGCAGCTGACTGAACATAGAAGGGGAAAATAAAAGAGACGCACTGTTCCAAGGAATGCCTTTGGGGTCACAGCTACGGTCGAAGTTTGCGGGATATTGACTGGCCGAATGCGGTTGACCATTTCACCTAGGAGCAGCTCACTGGTTACCTCCAGTCGTCGACGATCTTCGTCTGTGACGCCGTCCACATTGCGCTGAAGGACAATCAGGTTCCCTTCGGCATCGCCAACAAGCCACTGGTTCAATCCGATATCTGCCACCGCTGTCGTCCACAAAGTCGCAAAGTGACGTGCCACTTCCTTGGCTTCATCTTGGAAGTCCTCATTTCGACCAGTTTGTACCACAGAGATACTCTTCATCAAGTCTGCGACGACGATGGTATTTCCACTGACACTAAGGTCAACAGGCGCCGTTGACGTACGGTAGACTGCAGACTTGACTAGCCCTATTGGGGACCCAATCATATCTTCCTGAACCTTGAAGACGACCACCTAATGTGCATGTTAGCGACTATTCCACGTCCTAAACGACACTTACTTACCGTCTTGACCAGAGCAGCGACCAGCTTGTTGTCCATCATAGCTAATGCGCGGCACGCTCCCTTGACAGGTTGCTCTGTCCTTAGATTTAATTTTCTATTAGCGTCAACCTCGAACACTAGAATACGTCCACGGATTGGTCCTTCTTCGTCATCGTCTAAATATGCCGTACCGACAATAAATCGGTCTCGGGATGCCGGCTCGCCGGATTGGGACTTCTTGGCGGACATTTCAGCGCGGATCACGCTCTCGACAAGTTCATCTTTACGCAGATCAAAGGCATCTAGTTGTCGGAACATGATTTCGTCCGCGAGCACAAACTGGCTGTTAACAATTTCAGCCCCGTCGCGCAACGTGCGCTTGATCGTTCCGATACCAAACGCCTTCTCTGCTGGCGAGTATGCCACTCGTCGAACGGTGGCTCCAATTGGTAATGTCTGGATTTGGGTCTTGCGCTCCTTGTCTACAAGAGCGATCTTCAGATCACTCGCCGTTGCGACAGCAATGGCATCCGGGTACGCTTCCGTGTTGAAGTAACAAACGCGAGTTGCGCCTTCAGAGTTTACTGCTGAGTATATAATCCGACCTTCAGACCCGTATATCAAACTAGGGTGCTCACAAGTCGCAAAGACGTTAAAGAGTCCGTCGCCGCGAGGAAGCTTTTTGAACGTTGGTTGCTCTGAGCCAAGAATCAATTTGTTCATGCCAGTAAGAGAATGATTGTTAGCGTCGTAAGAAAATGTCACAACACTGCCATCCGCCATCGAAATAAACAGCGTGGCAGGGCTGTCAGCAAGGATAGCCGCCAATACAACGGCTCGCGGAAAAGCCTCTCGAGCAGTCCCTAGTGATTCACTTTGCAGTTCAGTTAATTCACGTAGAGACAAGACAGAAACTTGAGCCTTTTGCGGGAAAGCTGCGATGCATATTTGTGAGGGTGAAGGTGGAATCGTAACGCCGGAGACTTGGTTGTCTTTTCCAAAATCCTTTTGCGAAGTAACTTTTAAATCGTGTGTTATATCCATGATAAAAATGGTCTGTCCTCCAACGACTAGAACAAGATTTTCATCATTCGATGAAGCTGATGTGATTGCCTGGCCGTCAGGAATCCAGTTTGATGTGGTCATGCCACTCTCTATGTCGGCTATGGAGACCCCTTTTTCGGTGACATGCAGGATACGACCCGCGGGTAGATTGCAAGACAGAAGGGTGCTGTCTGTCAAGTTAAACCCAAGAAATTCATCGAGCTCCTCTACTTCACCTTCCGGATTGAAACGAAAGACCCGGGTTTCGTTAACAAAAGTAGCCACGAGCGTGTCAGTAAAATCTCCACTGCTAGCAACTTGTAGTGACCACATATCGGTGATATGATCCATTTCTCCCAACACTCCCAATTCCTCTAAGCCAACACCGCTTCGCACACTCCTCAAGGTGCCGTCATTGAAGGCACCAGAGCCAGTAATAATGCGGGCCTGGCCAGAAGAAAATTCATGTGTATAGTTGTCGCCCTCGCGAGTACCAAGGTCCATTATGGTAAAATCCAGAATCGGCGCAATATTCGATAGAGTCTGTATGACTTCGAAAGAGCCGTCGCCGATTCGTATGACCTGAGAATCGCCCTGGTGGGATCCAATAAACGTGACCCCGGCGCCGAGGTAAACTAGAACGGACGCCCGCGACGTCTCTCCGAGATAATCTATTTTCCATCCTTCGACTTCGTTTTGAGAATCCAAAACCAGCATCAAAAAGAACAACCGACCATAGTCGTCTGCCAGCAGCCACCGTTGACCGTCTACCTGTTCCCATGCGACAAAAACTGTAGATTCATCCAGAGGCTTCGAAATAGTTTCGTTATTAGCATCGTCGATGTACTTGATCGAAGTCTCTCCGAGAACCAGAAGCCCGCCTTTGTTTTTAATCAGCAATGAAAACTCAGCGTCCTTTTTTTTTTTTTTTTTTTTTTCCATTTTTCGAGAAAGAGGCAACTTACCCAGCGGTGCCGGAACCGGTATCAAGTGTGCAGCCCCCAAATCCAGCTCCTGGGCGAAATTCTCAGCCTCTTGGAAAACCGGCTCTGTTGGAGCCTCAAAGTGAAGCTCCCTAATCTTCAATTGGACTTTCCGCTGATTATCCTCATGCAGCAAAGCCAAACGAGGAGCGGCTTTACTCTCGACGTGCAGAAACGCGGACGATCGAACCATGAGCTCATCAATCCTAGTCATCATAGGCTCTCCCAGCTCCCCGACCTGAATTGGAGGCTCATCCGGGTTACTAAAGTGATTAGTTCCCACTGCCGTGGGTTTCCCTCGTCTTTTATGGGCTTGAATAATTGGTATCACGGTAATGATGCCCTCAAAAATCTCCAGTGTCATGTATTTCCCGCTCGGGTCCATGAGACACCGGTCCCCATTTTGGATGTCTCTCGAGGCTTTGTCGGCCAAGTCAACATAGCTTCTCTCTGTGCGAACCGCCTTCTTCTCACTATCCCAGCTTAATGTGAAGTAGGTGTTTTGATCAGTGCCGACAAATAGATGATCCGTCGTCGAGTTGGCGGGAAGGGGCAGTTTGGCCAGCATGGAAACTTTTGCATATAGAACGCGGGAGGTAGCCAATGCAAGGCCATCGGGAGTGAGCTGGTAAAATTCGAGCCGGCCTCCTTTGCTGCACACAGTCAATCAGCAGTCAGCCCGATATTTCTTGGCAGGGTGGACATACGCGACAACCAGAGAGTCTTCTTCCGGCTGAAAGAATTGAAGCTTCAAAGCATGACGAACGCTGCTGGCGCGGTGAATTGGCACGACGTAGGCCATGTTTCGAGACACATGTAATAGCTTCCAGGCCGCTAGGATTCAAAAGAGACTCGCACGTCTCACCGGAGTATCAGCGTGGGCTGAAGGGGCGGGAATCAATCGACAAATAACAGAACTCCTAAGCAGAAACCTTATTGGAAATAATACAGGTGTCGAAGTATCTGTAACAGCTCGCTGTTCTGCGCCAGGTCACACTCATGCCTGGCGGGGTTGTTTGCAGGTCGTCTCCAGCGATACCGATAAACGCACGGCAGAGATGACGTCCCGGTCGGCGCTTGGCTTTAGTCCCGATTGCGCTTAGCGGCTTCTCAGCCCTGACCTTGTTTGATTCCGCGCTCTGAGGTCTATTGTAGTTTTGTTATTGATATTCTGAGATTGCAGTTTATTGACACAAAAATCTAGCATTTTGGTTTATTTCGCTGTACCCGAGGAAACGACAGAGTCACGACAGAAGAAGAAAAAATGAAGCAGCAGAACTCCGTTTCGTACTCCCAAGTACAAGAGACACCATGCAGAAGAGGGAAAAAAAAAAAAAAGAAAAGAAAAGAAAAGCTAATGGTATCATTTGAGGAAAATCAGAAAGAAGAAAGCTAACGAGAATTTCCCTGCAAGTACTTGTAAACGACTGAAAAGTCCTTTCCGGGGTATGCATCATCAACGGCGTCGTATAGTCCCCGTGCTGTGGCAGCCAACTCCAACGGCGCGCCTGATTCGAGCGCCGCTGCGATAGCTAGCTTCAAGTCCTTCCTCATTAAGCTGGTTCCAAATCCCCCCTCGTAGTCTCGGGAGGCTGGGGCCTTCTCCACGACTCCAGGGACGGGGTTGTTGATCTCACTCGGCCAGCATCGACCGGTGGACGAGTTGATCAAGCTGGCTAACGTTTTAGGATCGAGGCCCCAGCGTACTCCAAGATTCATCGCTTCGGCGACGGCAATATTGTTGATGGCAAGGATATAGTTGTTGGCGAGCTTAGCACTGACTCCAGTGCCTTGTTCGCCCATATGCCAAGCATTCTTGCCCAAGAGCGACAGGGCTGCTTTGACGCGCTCGACAAGAGCGCCTGTTTTGGAGGAAGCTCCGAACATGAATGACAAGGTGCCGGCTTCTGCGCCGACCACTCCTCCGGACATGGGTGCGTCAACAAAGCGACCTTGGTTTGGTGCTTGGACGGCATATGCCACTTCTCTCGAGGTCACTGGATCAATCGTTGACGTGTCAATGAAAAGACGCTCTTGGTCCAGCACTGGAAGAGGGCCGGGCTTGAGGATAGAGTGAAAGACATGTTTGACGTGGACTGGCTCCGGGAGACTGGTAATGATAGTATCCTAGCCGGAGACTTGGGTTAGCAGGCTCAATAGACAAAATAAATTGTGACAGGTAAGATGCGAAACCCACTGCTTTCTCGGCCAGTGCGCGTGGGCTGTCTGTGATTTCAATAGGCTGTGCGCTGCCACCAGCGATTTTGGCTTCGTCCACAAGCTTGCGCATAGCCTCTTCATTAACATCGTGAACGACGAGGGTGTCTGACGCAGGGATCTTTGCCCGTAAGTTACGGGCCATTGGGTAGCCTGGATAGATGCACGTCAGCAACCGTTGCAGAGTTTTATGTTTGAACCCTCTTTCAATGCCTAATTCCCCAGGCCGAAAACCGCGCGGGGTTTGCGACACAACAGGAATGTCGGCACGCGATCTACACCACACCAACAAGGCTGTGCGAAAGGGACAGGCAAATTAAGGCGTGGAATACATAGCACATACCCATTCGACCCAATCCGATGAAGCCCCATGCCGTGTCTCGCTGGACTGTTGTCGAGAAGCACCGCTGAGCCGGAAGCGGGCGGCTGGTCAGTCGCCGCAATGGCAAACCACGTGCGGGGATCATGATGCCTGTTTGTCTGTATGTCGTCCTTGCAACTAGAGCAAAACAAGATAACGAAGTGCGATGGTGGGGAGAGGTGATGATCGATATTATCGCAGCGACGAAACAAGGGACGGACAGTGGTGCGAGAGCAGGTAGGGAGGAGGGGAGAAGAAGAGAGAAGGAAGAAGGAGGGAGAAAAGAGAACAGACGAGCGCCACAAGCCCCAAGCGCCCCAACACGACGCAACGCAACGCAACGTAACGCAAACCAAACAGAGAAAAAGGAATATTATTATGCCTCCATTATTGCGTGCGGGGGGAGGGTCAGGCTGCCGGGACAGACTGCTCCGCCAGGAAACAGCAAACAGGCTACCCCCGGTTCTTGCCGAGGTGCTGCTTGACGGTATACATAGGGCTTCGGCTCTACGTCACTTTCCGACAGGCCTACAGCTGATGCGGTGGCACGTTTGCATTTAGCTAGAGGCGACAATTGTGTCAGGCGAGTGTCTTGCAGGTTTTTGTCGGTCTCCAGGACCAGATAATCATGCAGCGATATAAGATGCCAATTATTCGGGGAAGTGAGCGAACTCTGAGCAATGGATGCGGGGAAAAGTGGACTCCGCGTCCGGCTCGGCTGGCCGCGGACCCGGCTACAGGCCAATGACAGGGCATCTGTCACGCGATCCAGGCCCATTACCCCGGGATCCACTCTGGAGAGAATTCCACCAATCACACCCTTAGTACATACTTGTGTGGATTCACTACTGAACAGAAGTTTATTATTATTTATAGTTAATGATTGAGAAAATCTTCACATAAACACCAGTGCGTAGCTGTCAATCATGGGGACGCCCCTTGAAACGTATCTCGGCTATGATTCTAGGTTCTAATACACAGTTTGACATCATGTATATACATCGTCATAAACAATGCTTGTTGCTGACAAGAATCTATTTGGGGCAAAAAGAGAGAAACCAAAGAAATCGTCGTGAATCCAACCGCTGCCAACCCCGAGCGCCATTGCGTAGATGCTGCAGGAAAACATAATTACAGAGAGATACGTAGTGGATAGGCCATTGCTAAGTATCGTGGCCGTCCGGTCAATAATAACATCCGAAACCCTCGCAGAGGGTTTCAAAAAATAAATCACATTTAGTAAAAACAAAGAAAGTAATACTACGGTCCTCCCTGTTCGGGGGAGGTTGGGCTGTTCACTGAACCTGTAAGAAACTCGGCAGGCACTTTAGGCACTCGCGGAGAGTTTGCTGTCTGAACCGCGGCTCGTTGTTGAGCTCGTAAGAGATCGCGCTGCCGTTCCTTGTCGCGCCCGGACGCCGTGCCGCCAGTAAGACGCCGCATGCCGCTGCGTATCATTGATTCCAGGGACGGTGCTGTCTCTGATCCCTTGCGCGTCATGACCGGCGACGCACCACGAGAAGAGCCTGGCATCGCTCCTCCACGCTCGTCAACATCCGAGAAGCCTTCGTCTGCCTCGCTGTCCGAGAAAAAGGTTGCCTCCATCGTCGGGATGGTAGTTGAAAGACTCGATTTGTGATTTGCCAGGTGATTGGCTGGGGATGTGACAGATCGGCTATGCATCGTCGGCCGGATCGTTGCCCCCAAGCCTGGCACTGGACCAGTCGATGACGATCCAAGATTCAACATACCATCGAGCCGAGTCGGAGGCCGCGATGTTTCCGCGAGGCCATTGTGGAATGATGACGAGGAGGGTGTTCGTGCAAGAGATTTGCGAAGGATTGGTGCCGTCTGTTGGTCATAAAGACTGGCCGGTGCATCCGCAAAACTGCCAGGGAACCCACGCATGTCTGAGACCATCACAAACGACGGGTCGGATGCGTCATCCTCATCAAAGAAATCGTCCAAACTGTCCAGTTTCTGAACAATATCGCCCATGTTTCCGTCTGTTTGCGTATCCATAGATTGCATTGTATCTGTCCGCATGGACGGGAAATACGAATCGCCGTATTCATCTGCATGGAATTCCACCTCCGGGGTGGCAACTCTCTGCGCTTCCATGCGATCCGCCTCCGCACAGGTATAGAAGACCGCGTGTACGTTGTGCCGAGTTGTGCTTGACTGCTCTGCCGGGATCGGTATTGACCATCCGGTGGGCTCTGGGATTCCATAAAGACTCTGGACTTGGTCATACTGTTTGCGAACTGCCCGTGAAGAACACGACGATGCCATGCTCATTCGCAAATGCTGTCGTTCGTTTGGATTACCGGAGACCTCCATGATGTAGTCCATGACCTTGAGCGCCTGCGGACAGAGGTCTGTTTGAAGCAGTCGCAATAAAGGGGAGATGAGATCTGGTCCGTGACAAGTGATTTCCGCACGCCTCATGTTCATTTCCGGTATCAAAGCACATAGGATACTCATCACCTTCACACGGAACCATGTGGTAGCGTTCGTCAAGAGTCCCATGACAAAAATCAAACTTTGCACCTCTTGTTGAGGGAAACAATGCGATCGGATTTCAGAAACAATATGTTGCAAAAAGTCCTGCTCTTTCTTCCACTGCGAATTGGCCAGTCCAATTAAACACGCTGCCAGACCTTCAATCCCGTATCGTTCTGCCATTTGGCCCAGCAGGTTAGCTCGATCCAGGATTTTCGGGTCGCGCACTTCCGAATCGAATTGGTATAGGAAGTGGGGGAGGTTGGCCAGCATCGCAAAAAGCATTCTGCTGCTGCCCCCAACAATGGCGTTATCTGGTAAGGACGTCAATCGATGCAGGAGATTTAGCGTTCCATACAATGCTTCTGATGACTTGAGGCCTTTATATACCAAGTCCTGAATCCCGACAAAGTCGCCTTGCCATAAGGGAGGCTGGTTTTCAATCAAGGTAGTCACCACATTGGCGTCACTGATATCTATCCTATCCAAGAGTTTCTCCAGCATGCCGACACTCTCAATGAATTCAGTCTCATGAATGGTATTAAGACAGGCGCACGTGGTCCAAAAAAGCTGAGGGTATCGCATGAGATCTGCTGGTGCAAGTGAACTGATAATCACCTTCAGAGTAGTCAAAATCTCCATTGAAAAGGTCTGATAATCCGTTTCTTTGTCAGCGATCGTATTCGAAAGCCGGGCCAACATGTCAGCAAGCATCCTGGGTTCCAGTGACGTCGAGATGCAACGGAATATTTGGAACGACCGACAGGCTAAATGCCGTACGGGGCATGATGTTGCCCAGCTCAAGGCTTCTTTTGACCAGAGATCCCCAATATCGTCGAACGTGAGGCTGAAGAAATTGACAACTTCCCGTGTCACAAGAGTCATAGCTGTCGGTACTTTCGTGCCCTCATCCTCTTCATCTTTACCGGTATTGTCCTCATACTCCCAAACCATTGAAGCTTCACTCTTTCGGATTGACTCCACAAAATCCTCAATAGCTTGTCGACCGTCAGAGGTGGCTTCATCCTGTATCTTGGAGGCAACCAGTTCATGAATCAGATGCACCAGCATCTCTCTTGCTTGCTCTTGAACAGTGAGATTGTAATGATCCCACAGGATCAACACCGCATGTAATAGCTTGACAACATCTCCTTTTGCCAGAGAGACAGGAGCTACCATCAAATCAACCAGGAATATCATAGAAAGCTGACCCAATGACAAGCCAGCCTAGAAGTAATTTAATCAGTATTATCGTCACTTATTCATACCAAGGAAAGAATTATAAATTACCTGTTTGTTTCCCAACGGCAAAATCTCGTCCAAATCGGCAACATAGGGCAAGCCTCTCGGATCAGGTTGAGTGACAATTGATTCTTTCCGTTCTTGTACCATATGTTTCGGGGCCACATGCAGCAGGAAGAACTCAATGACCTTGGATCCTGCTGGGGTGGAAGAGAGAAAGACCACAATTTGCTTTGCAAACTCGACAAAGTTTTGTTCTTTGCGATCCAGACACAGGCCAATGATGAAGTCAAGCACGACTTGCACATTTCCGCCATGCGGGCCGGTAGCCAACGCCTGCCAAAGAGCCTGTACTTCGTTCGGCAGAATAGTGCTACGGTTAATTGTAATCTCGAACAGGTTGGAAAGAAGCATATAGGACTTGGCTGTAAGCTGATTGTTTGGATCAATTTGCAGCTCAATCGTCTGGATCCACGGCAAGATTGCCGTCACAATATTTCGCTGTCCATCGGGAGGGAAGGTTCGAAAATGCATGCAGTACTCGGAAAATATCACAAACGCAAGATCCGAGTGACGCGAAGCGAGTCGTTTTGATATCTCGAACTGGGCCAGCTTGTAGACAGCTGTTGTCTTGTCTGCGATGCTGATGTCAAAGTCTTGCAAACGAGAGCTCTTCTGTTGTCGTTTTTCCATGGTACGCAGGAGCCTCGCGGATTTCATCCGAATTTCCCGTTTCTCGTTCCCCAATGTATAGAGAACGGCGGCGAGGATTCTCCAAAAGGCAAGAGAGCAATTAGGCTCTTCAATTAGTACCTGAGCTACAACTTCAAAATAGCTCTCAAGGGGTTTTTGAGAATCCGCCGTGTATGTTTTCCTAGGTTCAGACATGTAGCACTTTCCCACTGTTCTTTCAAGGAGGTAGGGATATTCCTTGTTGTGAATTATCAAATTTTTGAGTGCCCGTCGACCGATCGCATGCAGCTTATCGCTCATAGTTTCAAAAATGCTGTCGATCCATCTCAACATGCGACTAACATCGAATTGGAGTATTGAGCCGCCTTCGGTGGTCGTGCTAATTGGTCCGGCCTGGGCACAAAATATTAGGTCAGTGTTCTGTTACAGTAGCTCGGTTTTAGGATGAGCCTAGAGAGCAGCAAGTCCGCATTTTGTACTTACACACAGCGATGCCATCGCACTCAGTGCTGCAACCCGGAGGTTCTTCTTCTCTATCTCCATAGCTGCCGCGGTATTTCGCAGCTCGCCAGTCTCCTGTTGCTGGGCGATGGCGACCCTTCTCATGTGCTCTTCGCGTTGAGCAATTTCCTTCTGACTCGGCGAATACCCACACCAATCCTCCATCAACGAAAAAGCGGATTTTCGGGACTCAAATGACAGCCAGCGTGATGGTTCTTGAGTTCGGTTGATGCCTTCAAAGAGTTCTTCCATGAGGCCACAGTAATTGCATCGCAGACGTTGGAATCCCCAATCAACTTGCACTTCAGCATCGCTCAGAAAAATACGCAGGTCCTTTGCATAGGTAACAAGATTGTTAACGATCCAGTCGTCACTGAAAACATCTGCCTCCTTGAGAAATGTGGATGTAAGCTTGTAGACATGTGTGACCTCGGTACGTAAACGATCAGTCTTTCGGCTTCGGTGAGGACTGCTGGGCGTTCTAGTATGAGTGCCAATTCGAAGCTTGGCCTCTTCGTTGCATGTTGTTACTGCATATTGCAAAGACTCGAGAAGGGTGCGGTAGAGGTTCTTGTTGATTGAACCCAATGCCGCAACAATTGCATCCCGAATCGAGTCCAGCGAGGCAGATAGCAAGGGAATCACGAAGGCAAACAAAGCCCGAGCGGAACCAATCTTGTCTTGTGCAGTTTGTGTTCCTCTGGAAGTTTTACGGGCGTGCTGAGCATTCGCTAGCTGGCTCTGAGATTGCGCACCAACAGAATTCAGAGTTGTGCAAGCCATTACTAAATAAAGTTTCCATTGTTCAATCATGATTTCTGCGGGTGTGTTGGCCCGGCCTAAGTTCCTTCCTTGTGCGGCATCAAGAGAAGCATAGTGCTGATGTCGTGGAATCTCAGCAAGGGTAGAGATCGTCTTGTGCATATGTACGAGCCGGGCACACACAATCTCTCGGGCAAGAGTAATAGCAACAGGGCATGTATCGAAGGTGACGCGGATGATGTTAGGAAACACTTTGATCCATAAAGTGGAATCGTACGAAACCTCGCTGTTACACAATTCAATCAGAGTGTTTCCCGAGGCGCTTCTCCTTTTGCCCTTTTGTAAACGACTTCTTTCTGCAACTGTGAGTTGCTCATCATTTAAATCCATAATTTGATGGGAATCTGCCTCCAGGATTCGAATAATTCTCGTACTTTCTTTGCCCAGAGCGCTATCAAATTCCGTGACTAGCCGTAACACAGTTATTGCAAAACCACGCACTCTTCGTGATTGGGAACATAAGAAAAACAACCCGTGAGCTTCAATCTCCTCAACATAGGCCAAAACACCGGACAAATCAAGCTGCAATGCACGGGAGCCAGAACCAATGCTGCTTTCTGAAAGATCACTTGCAACTCCTTTCGTCTTGCGCTTGATTTCTTCGATCCAGATTCTCAAAAGCTCAACATATAGGGTCAAGGTCGATTCAATATGACCAGGTCCCAGCATTCCCTCGTCTGACATTGTCGAATACCTTGCATCAAAGTTGAAAATGAACCGAGTAAACCCCATGATGACTTGCTGGGCGTGCATTTGGCGAGCAATGGACTTCAGAGACTCGGCAGATGACCTAGCAATATTAGACTGCACGTGAGCTGTTCCGGTGCAGAGAAGGTTGATAAGAGAATTGAAAGGGATATGATCCGATAGGCACCTTGGAATCGCCTGAACCGCTACATGTAGAAGATCATAGAAGCTTTGTTTCTGATCTATGATTGTTGAATGGTCATCGCGTCGTCCGAAGCCAAAAGCTTCTGAGATGGGTGTCTTGGGTGTAGAGCCGCTAAATTTCTCGTCAAGCGCCGCCTGGCCGCCAAAGGTGTTGTCACACAGTAAAGTGATTTTGCCAAGGATTTCGCAAAAGCGTATATAATAGCCCTTGGCGACTTCGTTGAGTTTAGAGATGTTCACGGGCCGCGACAACGCTTCGCTGTTCACGTCCGGGCTGAATTCAGGGTCTGCCAAAAGATATGGTCGTGGGGGAAGAATGAAGTTAGGGATGTCGACAAAGTGTGTTGAGATGGGCCCGACTGGGAAAGGAGGGTATAGTTGATCACCGTTTTCTAAATCGGTCATGATAGCAAGAAATGACCTGATTCCTATCACCATTTTTTCCGGCTCCATTTGCTCGATCTTGAGTTCTCTCCCTGACATAAAGAGATCGGAGTTTATCAGAGGAAATATGATATTTCGGAAGCACAAATCTGGAAGTTTGAATCCAGTCATTCTAATTAACTGAATCAAAGGCTCCGCCACGGCTGGTTCGGTTGTGAGGTATGTTCTCCTCCCTGGAGGCAAAGCGACTTTGATAACTTCCTCAACTCTTCGGAGAGTTATGTTCGGAGGGTCGGGATACCGAAATAGATATGTCCACAGCAACCAGCATAGAGACTGAAGTGCCAATCCTCGAGTCGGTCGATCCTTCAGCCGTGCCGGTAAGCTAAGGGCCAAGGACATCCATTGACTAGAAAATGCATCCTTGAAAGAGACACAGAGCAAAATGGTGTATATGGGGAAGACGGTCATCCAGTGGCGAGGCTTAGCTAGCATTTCTGATAGGCGAGGAGTGATCAAATCCAGAAATTCTTTCCATCGTGGATGAGCCAGGTCACAAGCCGGGTTTGCGGCGACTAAACGTAACACCTTCTCGATAATGTAGCAATACGCTTGCTTCACTCTTTGTCCATGAGAGTTCACGAAGAGACGAGCGAGTGACCGCATGAAATCGCAGGTCATGGCCCATGCATCTTCGGGATACGTTTTTATATTCATGTGCCTCATGCCGAGGATCAAAAGCTCTGCTTTGGCATCCATCTCTCGTGACTGGCCTCGTACGGCGGCTTCTTTCTGATAACGTTCCAGTTCGATGAAGAAGCGTGCCGCGACGGTTGTGAAGCTGGTTTCGCTCATTTTCCCCAAGAGCTGTCCGTATATTCTCCAATTGGCCATCCGCAATGGCGAAGCTGCAATTTGCTCGGGGTCCACCGTCTTGAGTTGTCCAAAGACTATATCTTCTAAACGTTCCGCTATATCGGTTCCAATGGCCGCCACAGAGCTCTGATCATATATTTCGATGAGGACTCTGCAAACTAGATAAACAGAGACTGTGGCCTGACGTTCGGCAAGTTGGATGTCTTCTTGTTTATGCGTGTCGGGCTGCGGGCTCTCGCTGTTGTTTTCGGTGTCCAAGATGCCTGAATGAATAGGTTCTGTGTTTCGGCGGACGATGGGGCTGTTATCTGGAACGGGGGACTTCTTCTGTAGGATTTTGTTTCAGCATCAGCTTGGCGAGTGAGTGATGATAGCTTGTTTAATACTGACAGCAGCTTCTCCTTTTCGCTTTCTCCACAACATAATAGTATCGATTAATATCTTTGGCTTCTGCCGAGAGATATGGCCCAAAGCAGAAATGAGCTGGTCAAAGACAGGGTCTTTGCCATGGCCGCAAACCGCTTCGACGGGGGCGGCAACTTCGCCGACCATGATGATGCTTTGATTTATTTTAGAATCGGCATGGGCCACAAACTGGAAAGCTCTTGCATTAGACAGTCAGTACCAAGATGGCTGCAAGAAATACGTACCAGATTGAAAAGGTGGTGTATAGAGAATTCACCGACAGTTCTAGCCTCTAGTTTCGAGTTAGAACGGCTGTTAGAGCGATCCCTCCGCTGTTCCCCATTTGGAGGCATATTATGCGACGTCGTAATTTTCTCTTTCACAGGGCGAGTCATTTCGTTATCTTGAATTGTGCTGAGGCCATGACCGGAGCCATTGTTCCCGTTCCCCGCGTACATTGAAGCCTCGGGTTGTTCTACTCGACTGGCCAGCGACACGTCCGAGTTCGAAGAAAGTGCATTCGTGCTGCCAGCCCCGGCGGAGACAATCAACTCAGGACTTAGAGGACTTGCAGCGGAAGTGTAGCTCGGATTTCGGATGTGTTGGATACCATGAACGATAGAGGCCTTCCGATGGTGTCCATACGAAGACAGCGAGGGCTTGCGTTCGACGGCACCTTCTAAACGACCGGGGTTCGACTCGGGGCTCTTGGAGTGGGACTGGCCGGGGCTTCGCGATTGAGCTTGAAGTGTAGATAGATTGCGAGTGGAAGCATCGGCGGGTCTTCCTCGCGCCAGCGTGACGGAAGGCTCTCTGCTATGCAAGCCGCTCAGACTGGGCGACGGCCCATTTCTCGCAAGTCTGTCGGGCGGGGAGGTCGGGTTATGGTGCGACATGATCGGAGACTCCTGGGAGCTGAGGGGCATGGTCTTTGCGCGCAGCTGCCCAGCTGGGGCAGTGAGTCGCTGCGAAGATAGTGTCAACTGATACGGTCGATGTTATAACTGTGCTCCGTGACCGGCAAAGCAGCGTGGCATCGGATGATGAGTTCGTCGAATACGCACGCGACAAAGGATTGTGTTTGGGGGTGGCGGCGCTCACGTTTGGCGTTTGGGAACTACCAGCCGGCTAAGTAGCAGTTGGTCACTAAACATTGAAAGCCATCGGCATGCAGAGAAAAACGAGATTGATTCATTTCTCAAGAGCACCCATTGCGATGCTGCTGGAGCGCCAGTCTGGGAAGCGGACTCAGAAGCGCTGGTGTTGCTTGCAGTTGCAGTTGCAGGCTCGGGCTTTTCTTCCTTAGCAGCTAAGTTATCGGCAGGTATCGCTTTAGTCATCAGGCCAAAGCTTTTTGCTTGCCCCTGACGCTCACGCCAGTGGCCATTATTCGTCACGCGCCCTTATTTTGCTTCTTTGTTTGTTTGCGCGCACGTGTGTGTCTATATTATACCGAAAATTTCCTCCTTTATGGGATTCCCATTCCTGCAGCTAATAATAACCACAAAAGGTTGGACGATAACGTCGATAGTGATAAGGAGACGGTGTCACATGACCCCCCTCGGAGCTCTCAGCTTCCTATACTAATCAGACAGCAACACCCCCAGCACCCCGATGGTGTTTATGGTGTTTTTCTACTGAGCCTATCTACACCTGCAGCGCCTGTAGAAGGGGTTGTGGAATCTGTTGCGGCTGCACTCTCCACAGGAGGGAACGCGACGCGTCTTTTGACTCTTTACGCTTCTAAGAGCCTTTGTTTCGAACTGGTAATGATACGTCAATTTGCATTCCGCTTCTCAAGTATCGATTGATGGCATCTAGTTCTCGAGGGCACGGCATAGTAGCAGCAGGAGACTGGAGTATGTATAGACATGTAATTATATATGATTGCGTAGGGCACGATCAGTCTAGAAACAAAACTCATATGCATGCTGATTTATCAACGTCGGGATATTTGGATCAAACACCCGAGCGACTTCCGCGCTTTTTCGGGCTGAGAGTACGCAGTATTCGTGTAGAACACAACCAAAAAACCGGGCTCCATATATACTACTACATACTAATATTAATACGAACCTCTTTCCTCGTGGTTGAAAAATATTAAAGACTATTGCTGAACATGTGGTTGCCTTCTCTTTTCAGACTAAGCCGTGAGTGCGAAACAAGCAATAACTAGTCTGACTAAAGCCTAAACAATCCGGTAATACCGTGACCATACGATACCGCCACTTGGTGTCGTATGCCTGCCGCGGCCACTACCGAGCGTGAGCCACATAGCCGACAAGCGGAACCATCCTTGTATTATAAAGGTTGAGCCGCGGTAATAATGCGGAGTACAGTAATATCGAAGCCTTGGAATATTTTGCTACCACTACTACAGCATTACTACTACTACGTACTTATTCTTCTTGTTCCATCAAAATTCTCACCTCATCATCCCTGTTGGCGTGCTAACTAATTAGTGATCTCGGTCGGTCCGCTTGGCCCGAAGTGGTCTGCCCGCCTTGCCTCGCGCTAGTTAAGAGTAAGCGCCAATCGCTGACCTGGCTTCATCGACTTTTCCCTCTTCTTCTTCGCCTTCCTCGGTCACCGGCGCTCTTGTCTCCTCTATTTGCTCGTCTCCCCTGTGCGTTTATGTGAGAGACGACTCACCAACTCTCACGTCCGAATTTTCGCCCCCCCTCGGGACCCGGCCAGACACTCGCGCCGACAAACTGACTAGTTGGTGTCCTGGCCCTCGTGAGCTTTGTTTGCTGGTGTCTCGCCCGTTCTTTCAATCCTCACCTTCGCCGAACTGCCGAGACATTGACCAACCATGGCGCAAATCGATACTCTTGACCTTGTCGTCCTCATTGTGCTCCTGGTGGGAAGCGTTGCCTATTTCACCAAGGGCACCTATTGGGGTGTCGAAAAGGATCCCTATAGTTCCTCCGTCTATGCCTCCGCCAATGGTCCCAAGGCCGGCAAGACGAGGAACATCATCGAGAAGATGGATGAGACTGGCAAGAACTGTGTCATCTTCTACGGCTCGCAGACCGGTACCGCTGAGGACTACGCCTCGCGCTTGTCCAAGGAAGGCTCTCAGCGTTTCGGCCTGAAGACTATGGTTGCCGATCTGGAAGAATACGACTATGAAAACCTCGACCAATTCCCCGAAGACAAGGTGGCTTTCTTCGTTCTGGCAACCTACGGGGAGGGGGAACCGACCGACAATGCTGTGGATTTCTACCAATTCCTCACCGGCGACGATGTTTCGTTCGAAAGCGGTGCCAGCGGTGCTGATAAGCCTCTGTCCTCGCTCAAGTACGTCGCTTTCGGTCTCGGAAACAACACGTACGAAAAGTACAACTCCATGGTGCGAGAAGTCAACGCTGCTCTGACCAAACTGGGTGCTAAGAGAATCGGTGAACACGGCGAGGGCGACGACGGGGCCGGAACTATGGAGGAAGACTTCCTCGCCTGGAAAGAGCCCATGTGGGCTGCTCTTGTTGAAGAGATGGGTTTGGAGGAGCGTGAAGCCTCCTATGAACCCGTCTTCTCCGTCACTGAGCAGGAAACCTTGACCGCTGAAGATGCTACTGTCTACCTTGGTGAACCTAACCTCAGCCACCTGGAAAGCGGCGGCAAGGGCCCTTATTCTGCACACAACCCGTACATCGCTCCTATTGCTGAATCTCGTGAACTTTTTACCGTCAAGGACCGAAACTGCCTGCACATGGAAATCGATGTGGCTGGAAGTGGGTTGCACTACCAAACCGGTGACCACATTGCAGTTTGGCCCAGCAATGCAGGTGTGGAAGTCGATCGCTTTTTGAGAGTTTTTGGTCTCGATGGGAAACGCAACACTGTTATCAAGCTCAAGGGTCTCGATGTTACTGCCAAGGTGCCTTTCCCGACTCCCACCACGTATGATGCTGCCATTCGCTATTACATGGAGATCTCCGGTCCGGTTTCTCGTCAATTCGTCAACACCCTTGCCGCATTTGCTCCAGACGAGGTATCTAAGGCTGAGTTGGTGCGCCTGGGAAGCGACAAGGACTACTTCCACGAAAAGGTCAGCAACCAGTGCTTCAACATTGCCCAGGCCCTCGAGAGCATTACCAAAACCCCGTTCACTGCTGTGCCATTTTCATGCTTGGTGGAAGGCATCAACCGCATTCAGCCTCGTTACTACTCTATTTCGTCGTCTTCCCTGGTTCAAAAGGACAAGATCAGCATCACTGCTGTCGTCGAGTCCGTGCGCATTCCTGGTGCCACCCACGTCGTCAAGGGCGTCACCACGAACTACTTGCTGGCACTCAAACAGAAGCAACACGGAGACCCTAACCCAGATCCCCATGGTTTGACCTACTCCATTACTGGTCCCCGAAACAAGTACGACGGCATTCACGTTCCGGTACACGTTCGTCATTCGAATTTCAAATTGCCATCGGACCCTTCCAAGCCTATTATCATGATCGGGCCCGGTACCGGTGTTGCGCCTTTCCGTGGATTCGTCCAGGAGCGTGCCGCTTTGGCCGCCAAGGGAGAAAATGTGGGAACTACTGTTCTTTTTTTTGGTTGCCGGAACAGCAAGGAGGACTTTTTGTATGAGGATGAGTGGAAGGTAAGCTGAATCGTGTCTGCTTCCCTGTGTTTTCAATGCGCTAATTATCTGGTTCCCGACAGACCTATCAAGAACAACTTGGAGATTCTTTCAAGCTTTTCACTGCATTTTCTCGTGAAGGCCCTCAAAAGGTCTATGTGCAGCACCGCTTGCGCGAGAATGCAGCCCTGGTCAATGATCTTTTGCAGCAAAAGGCCAACTTCTACGTTTGTGGTGACGCTGCCCACATGGCCCGTGAAGTCAACACTGTTCTCGGCCAGATCCTGGCGGAAAAGCGTGGCATCTCTTCTGAAAAGGCGGAAGAGCTTGTCAAACACATGCGTAGCAATGGGACTTACCAAGAAGATGTGTGGTCATAAGGGTCATGATCTGATGTTACGACTTGTCTTTGCCCTCTGAATAGATTTGCTTGCGTTGATATGATAATATTTTTTTCCCATACATTTTAGCCCGGAAACTTTCGAGGCAGGACATATATATAGTTGGTTTTCTTCTGGTACCTTTTCTTTTCTTCTTTTTTACAGAGGTATTTAAGGTACCATTTGATTTCTTGTCACCAACTCACTGTTATCCTACTTTATTTTTTATTTTTTTATTATTATTTTTATTTATTTCCCATCCTTGTTCCCTCAATTTAATAACAACCTGCGCCTAGGAAAGGCGTCATATCGGTGTTAAGTGTGAGGTCGGCAGGTTCTTGAATAGTGTGTGTCTATTGTGCTTTTTGACTTTGTGGATTACGAGGTGCTTTAGACTGTACAGGCGGGAAAATGACGATCTATTAATTACTCTTATAGGATTGGAGTATGTAAATTCTAGGCAGTGTTTAGGATTACCAGGTGACATACGCAATTCATTGGTGACTGATGATTCCTTTATGCTTGTGCATTCAGATTCTGTCGAAATACGACTGCGTCAACGCAACCACCACTACATATACTCTGCCTCCTTGCTGGCTACCTCCATGTTTCCTCTTGAGACTAATTCATAAACTCTGCATTCAAGTGTCAAATTTCTCGATTACCTTTCTGGTGGCATCTCTGGCGACCGTGGAATGATTCCGCACTGACGGCGGGGTGTTTCCGAGTACTCAACCACATCATTCATAATAATTAAGCAAGGTGTAACTGGGTATTATTCAGATCTGTTTTCAATCTTTAAAGACTTAGCCTCTTTGTGAGTTGGATTCCATGTTTCGCCTATGTATATGGCTGTGTCAATTTGACCTTGAAGGCCTGCAGAGCGTGTGGACAACTAGCTGTTTAAATCTGTATAGAAGATACCAGTATCGACACAATTTGTAGTTTACACATGTGATTGTCCAGATTTCTTTGTCACACATAAAATTCTGTTATATCTAATAGTCTAATTAGCTTGAGAGTACTGCTCATTTAACCAATTCTTGGGCTGTGGCACTCAATTGATGTGTTTGTGCTCAAAAAATGGCTTTTTCCACAGCTTTGGGTGCTGCTGCGGGATACCTGCACAAGGGAGCTGCACAGGTGCAGTCACGATATGTGCAATGCCCCGTGCCTGAAGCACTATGACATAAGAAACCAGGCACTGTTTCCTATTCACTCTGACATTTTCAACATGTGAGTGCTAGATACAGGCTAGTTCAATGTTTTATAGAACAGCTGATAGTGCACTCCAGGATTCAGTTACATATGGCTCAATATTGCCGTTTTGGGAAAACATCGCGTGGTCACAAGACCAGGATGGCACTTGCCTTGTCTTGTCGCAGAAACCACAGCAGGGTCGGCTCCTTCCCAAGTCGGCCACTGCCTGTGCCTCGCCGTCTGCCCGCGACCTGACTTCTGCTCCATCCTGCCTGTCCCTCGTTTCTTCCTCTTTCAAAACACGCCACGGCTGACATCCACCGTTCATCGAAAGCTCATTACCCCATCCCCAGTCATTCTACTGATACTTTTCTACTTGTACTCTTGTTTATCGTTTCACGTTTTCTCGCAACCTGCTCTCGATATCCTCCCTCAGCCTCTGCCTGTGAGCAGCTGCAGAGCGTGTTGGACCATTTCGTTCCGTGGATCACTTCTTGAAAGATTTCATCACCCTCAGTATCTCTCGTTCGTTTTCTTCGAAAAAGCGTGAGTAATTAGCTACTTTATTCTTCTACCCTCTTCGTGTTTGTGTGTTAGTCATATCTCATCGCTTTCATTCTGCTCCTGATCGTACGATAACTCTCTCTGAGACCTTCCGAGACCGTACTCGGTTGCCTCGCTGCCAAACTGTTATAACCAGGGCACACCTTTGTCTCTGATAGAATGCTTACTCTTGGTGCCGCAGGTCATTATGAATCCTCCGGCCCCAGTCCCAGAAATCCACAAGGATCCCACATACGATCCAGGTAAGCCATCTACTATCCTTGCTAAGGGCTTCTTCCGCTAACTATAACTAATCCCAGGTAAATACGTTCCTCCCAATGGAAAGATGAGTCTTCCGCTACGGCTTCGCCCAAAAACCGAGGATGGCAGCGGATCTTCCTCTCATCCTAATCCTGATTTTTCGGCTCTCCCAAGGGATGTTCTCTACAATACCCCTGTTATGGTGGGCGGAATGAATGCAGTAAACCATTTTGGCCAGCGTCAAGTAACTCCTCCTGGACCAGCCATTCCAGGAATGTCATTGCAATCGACCATGTCGTCTGGTGTATACTATCCTGGCTTTGTTAATGGTGCCCCTATCACTCCAGTGAATTTTCCTACGTTGCCGTGGGGAGCACACGGTGCTGGGATGAGCTCTGCTTCTACCCCTTCTTGGTCTATTGAGGAGAGCAAGCATGCTCTCGTCGACTACGCCGGTTCAGCCAGTTGCCATCCGTACACTCCAATGGTGGATCGCGGCGCAATTGGATCTTATCCGATGATGTCTAGCATTCATGTCCAACAGCCTTGTCTTCAGTATCAAATGATGAAGACCCCTACTGGATACATCATTCAGGACATGGAAATCCTCACTCAGCAGGACCCTCCTATTCCTCGCGCTATTCCGGCAATGTGGACGAATCAATCTGACCTGACACTCGCAAAGTGCCTGGAGAACCGAGAGGGCATAACTAACGTCTACATTCGTGGCTTTCCTCCGGAGACTACAGATGACATGCTCCATGCTTATGCATCTCGGTTTGGAGAAATCGACCGATGCAAGGCAATTCTAGATCTGGAGACTGGGTCTTGCAAAGGGTGAGATTATATGATATTTTTTTAGAGAATTTTGACGCTGACCTCTATTACCAGTTTCGCATTTGTTCAGTTCTACAATTTTGACTCGTGCGAGAATTGTATTCGTGGATTTTACTATCTCGGCTACCAAGCTTCCTTCGCTCAGGTCAGTTTGTTCTCGTTAATTTTGTTTCTTTCACCGACTGACTGGAGATAGAAGAGCCGAAATTCTCGTCTTAAAGACTTGGAGGACAGGAACTCAACTAACATCTACTGCACGAATGTCCCCATCGATTGGTCTGAAGCTGTAAGTTGCCAAGTTTTCTCTCACCTACACAATTTTTTACGCATCCTCTAGGACTTGCGTCGCCATTTCGAACCATACCGTGTCGTGTCAGAGAAGATTAGCCGTGACGAAAAGACTGGTGTTAGTAAGGAAGTTGGATTTGCCCGGTAAGGACTAGATTTGATTATCGTACAGACCTTTTCCATCTGCTAAGTAGAGAACCTAGCTTCGAGAGCCGTGAGGTTGCTGAACGAGTCATTGAAGAGTTCCACAACGTAGTCGCTAAGAACGGCAACAAGTTGCTGCTTCGCTTCGCCGATACCAAAGCCCAGAAGCTTTTGAAGCAGCAGTCCAACGAACGGCGAGCTTATCGAGCTGGCGAGTACAATTACTCTGTGGAGGTCGTCCAGGGGTCGACTCCTTCACCGGCCACTTCTCGACTTGGGAACGGCCCAGTTTCGCCCATGTCCTTTCAGTCCCCAGCGGCACCTGGCTCGGCGTGGACACCAGCTACAACCATCTCTCCTTCGTAAGTTTTGACAACATTTACTATGTTCAAGTTGTCTAACAAGTTTCAGAATTCCGGTGGTGAAAAACGGTGGCGCTCGCCGCGGAGTTCACGTATTTGGTACTCATCCTTTGAATAGCGCCGAGAATACTCCGGCAGCTTCACGCGGCCGCGCCGCTTCTGCCAGTGCAACTGTCTTGTCTGAGAACGGCCTGAATATTTCGCCATCCAAACCGGTTACTATTGGCATTGGAGCTACTCCTCATACTCCTACCAAGAAGACAATCGGTACTCGCAAATCTAGTTCCGTCTCTCCCGTCACCTCTCGGAACGTAATCGAAAAGGTATCGGAATCTGCTTCCAATTAGGACCATTCATCAGATTCCACATGCCCGTCTCGTTCAGGGTGCTTCTTTTTATGAGAGCCATTTTTTTCGGATTGAGTTCGATACTATGTTGAGGAAATCCTATTCTAGGACAGTCAACTATTCGCAGGTATATTCTTCCTACCCTTCCAACTTTTCGTGGCCTTGTTTTTTTTAACTTGAAAATTATTATTAGATCCGAGTCTCTTTTTTTATTGTTTGAAGGCCGTGCGCTTCAAAGTTATATTACTATTTTATTCTCTGCGAAGCTTGTTCGGCATATACATTACGGACGGTCCTCATCCGTTCTTCGGTTTCCTTTCAATGGTTGATTCTATACCTTTACAGAGAAAATCTTTCAACAGTGTTCTATCGATGTATTCGAGGCGTATGGAAACGTTGATTTCGTTTCAGATGGCATGAGTTATGTGGTCTGAGAGATTATGCAGTTATATGAGAATCAAAATATCATGCTATGATATAATGTATGCATTTCATGAGTTGAAAAATGAAAACCATTCAATGATACGAGTTGCAATAGAACTTCATCTGTAAATGAATGAATGCGGAAAATATTGAAGCTTGCCAACTCCAAGCATTCATCTGCAGGTCCAAAGTGGATCCCGCCATCTGAAGTGTTCATCCGTACAATGCGCATGAGTTAGGATATCTCGAGAAAGCCTCAATTCATATTGGCTCGGAATTTCTCCATAAAGTAGAAACACGAAGTAAATTAATTAGCATGATAACATTTGAATCGTTCCATAACATTGAATTCTGGTATGTAAATCGATTTCTTCAGACGTCGACAGAAGGAATCACTTCATAGAAATCACGTATAAGTCCCAATTGATCAAGTTGATTCATATCAGATTTAACGAGATAATGACCTGTTGATCTACCATAGACACACCTGACGCTTAATGCTTAGTAAAAATATAACGGGCAGTGCAAATTATCCTAGAACCTTCATTTTCTTTTTTTTCTTCCCCCCTTCTTTGTCTTTCTTGTTTCCTTTCTGCCAATCTCTCCAGCTGCCAATTCTCTCATCGCGTGTATCTTCCCAAGCCTTGTCGGCATCTCGTTTGCGCTTGCGCGCTTCCAGTTCTTCCTCCTCTTTCCGCTGCTCACGGCCTTCCTCTTGCATCCGTGCTTTGGCCTGTCGGCGTCTACGCGCTTCTTCGTCGAGTAGAACTTCCACTGTCTTCTTCCTCCATTCCACCTTGAATTCCTCCGTCTTGAGTTCGGGCGAATCGAGAGTATATTTGTGTTCGCGGATTAACAGCCGCCGCGCGTCGGCGATACATTCGTCAAGATGCTCTCGTGCTTTTTCGTCTAGCAAAGTCGTATGTGCCTTTTTCAGTCGATCAAAGGCATCCGGAGCGAGTGGATTTTTTGTTTTGTCGGGATGGATCAGGAGCGATTTCTTGCGATACTGAAGCTTGATGTCGGAGTTTGGGACACCAGGCTGGAGGTCGAGAACAGCGTACCTATTGTTTCGTTACAGACTAAATGTCAGTCTAAGTTGGTTCCGAGATATTTGACGAAGATGGAGAATGCTCACGCATCTAATGGAAAGGCCTTTCTGATCCGATCGATCTCTGCATCCTGAGCGCAAACAACGTCAGTGAAAAGCGTCTGACAACAGTAGGGGTAGAAACGCGCCACAAACCTTGTTGAACTCTGAAGCTTCTTTCTCCAACGCATTGAGGGCATCCAGCTCGTCATCAGCCATGTTTGCGGTGTCTCTGTTGGCCAGGAATAGTTGTTGCGGACAGGGTGGGGATGTTTCTCGTTGTCCGGCTGCGATAAGCCATTTTCTCCGCAGATTCTCCTTATCGGCCCGCTGACTCAGCACGCCGCCAGAAAAAAAAAAGACAAGCGATAAACCCAGACCAGGAAGAAGCATTCACTATTCATTTCACAGGCACGGCGGCCACAATCATGGCTCCGAAGAAAGGACCTCGCCAGGAGCGGAAACCCTTTGACTCGAGCGCACGCAAATTGAAAAAGACCCGAGCTGAAACCGAGCTGACGACAATCACCCAGCGCGTGCAAGAGCTCGATGCCAAAGTGCGCCTTGAAGCCTTCTCCGATCTCCCTCTCTCCGATCCCACAGCGTCTGGTTTGTCGGCGTCACACTACAAGACTCTGACTGATATCCAATCCCGTGCGATTCCACATGCACTCAAGGGACGGGATATTTTGGGGGCTGCGAAAACAGGCAGCGGGAAGACACTGGCATTCTTGATTCCGGTCTTGGAGAACTTGTATCGCAAGAAATGGACAGAACACGACGGCCTCGGTGCGCTAATCCTGTCTCCGACACGAGAACTGGCGATTCAAATTTTTGAAGTACTGCGCAAAGTCGGCCGATTCCATGCCTTTTCAGCTGGCTTGGTCATTGGTGGGAAAAGCCTCAAGGAGGAACAGGAACGTCTCGGCCGCATGAACATTCTCGTCTGCACTCCGGGGCGGATGTTGCAGCATCTAGACCAGACGGCAGATCTGGATGTGTATAATCTGCAGATACTGGTCCTCGATGAGGCAGACCGAATCCTAGACATGGGATTTCAACAGACTGTGGACGCAATTGTTGAACATTTACCAAAGACTCGCCAAACGCTGCTCTTCAGTGCGACCCAGACAAAGAAAGTGTCTGATCTGGCACGATTAAGTCTCCAGGACCCAGAATACGTCGCAGTGCATGAGGCGGCCAGTAGCGCGACCCCTTCAACTCTCCAGCAACACTACATCGTCACGCCTTTGCCAGAGAAGCTGGATACTCTATACAGTTTCATTCGCAGCAATCTCAAATCCAAAACAATAGTTTTCATGTCATCCGGAAAACAGGTTCGTTTCGTCTACGAGTCGCTACGACACCTCCAACCTGGTATCCCGTTGCTACACCTACACGGTCGCCAGAAACAAGGAGGGCGATTGGAGATCACCACCCGATTTTCTCAAGCCAAGCACGCCGTGCTCTTCTCGACTGACATTGCCGCTCGTGGGCTGGATTTCCCCGCTGTGGACTGGGTCATTCAAATGGATTGCCCTGAAGATTCGGACACCTACATTCACCGAGTGGGTCGAACGGCTCGCTACGAACGAAACGGCCGGGCTGTACTTTTTATTGACCCGAGCGAGGAGGCCGGTATGCTCAAGAGCCTGGAACAGAAGAAAGTGCCGATTGAACGAATTAATGTGCGAGCAAAGAAGCAACAGACTGTCAAGCATCAGCTGCAAAATATGTGCTTCAAGGACCCGGAACTCAAATATCTGGGCCAAAAGGCTTTTATATCCTACGTCAAGTCGGTCTATGTGCAAAAAGACAAAGAAATCTTCAAGGTCAAGGAACTTGCTTTGGACGAATTCGCTGCGAGTCTTGGACTTCCGGGAACTCCCCGGATTAAGTTCATCAAAGGTGAAGATAGCAAAACACAAAAGAACCAACCCCGTGCCTTGAGATATATTTCAAGCGATGAATCGGACCAAGGGGAAGATGGCACGAAGAAAATGAAAAAGAAAGAAGGAGTTCGCACTAAATACGACAGGATGTTCGAACGGCGCAACCAGGACGTGTTGGCAGACCACTATTCGAAACTCATCAATGATGACGGTACTATGGTGGACCAAGGCAACGGTATCAACGGGGATGCAGATGAAGACGACAACTTCCTGACTGTCAAACGCCGCTTTGATGCTGGTGATCAAGCACTCGGCGACGAAGGCTCGGATGCCTCTCCTTCAGAGGGTGATGAGGGTGATGACAACCAAGAAACGAAGCCATTGTCGTCCACCAAAGACAACATCAAAGCGGTCAAAATCTCTGACGCGGCTGAGCCCCTCGTCATCGATTCTAAACGCCGCGAGAAACTGCTGAAGTCTAAGAAGAAATTACTTAAGTATAAGGGACACGGATCCAAAGTTGTCTTTGACGAAGAAGGAAACCCTCACAATGCTTATGAATTGGAAGACGAGGACAAATTCCATGCCCATGGTGATGCGGACACTCAACGAGCCAAATTCTTGGAGACAGAAGCCGAGAGGACTCGACTGGCTGATCTCGAGGACAAGGAGGTTGCCAAACAGAAGAAGAGGGAAAAGAAAGAAAAGAGAAAGGCCAGAGAGCGTGAACTGGCTGAAGAAGAGGCTGAGTCTGACGCACCAGGAGGACGTGTTGCTTTCCTGGCACCGCCGGACGAAGGAGAGTTCGGTGCTGACATTGGCATGTCGGACTATGGTGATCGCGGAGATCAGTCAGAGCTTGACGAACGAGAGGCGACCACTAACACGAAGAACAAGAAACGAGTCTCGTTTTCTGATGATGATAGCCACGACGATGACAGGGTCCGCAAGGCCAAGCGCTCCAAACGTTCTCACAAGACCAAGTCTGCCCCTGACGAGCCTGTTGAGGTCAATACTTTGGAGGACCTGGAGGCATTGGCCACGGGATTGTTGGGTTAAGTGTCTTTACAAGGTACTGTCCCGTCTTGTATTCTCTTCGCGTACTCACTCTATATCATGTTGCTATTTATACCACACGTCAAGTTTGCATCTAGAGGAGTTTGTCATCTTTTATTTATTTTTTATTTTTAAAAACAAAAGTCAGTATAGTAGTACTCAAACAATTACCAGACAGGTTTTCAGCACTATAAAACCGTAAATGGCGCCACACACAAGTAGAAGGCTACCACGCCACTCACCACGGATTTAATGTTTTATAGATATTGCTAATTACATATGATATAATTATGTACCCGTATTTATACGTTAAACGTGACAGCTGGCCACGTGTGTTGCTAGGCCGCTTTGGGCCGCAGTCCACAATTTTATTTCCCTTTTCGGGCGTAGCAGAGATTTCTCGATGTAACGAACGGGCCGAGCACGCCATAGCGCCTGCGATGTTGTTCACGGCAGGCGAGAGATGGAGATTTTTCCTCGTCGTGTTTGTTGACATCTGCAAGTCCACTTGCTTCACCGAAGCTCGCAGAGACTGTAAACTCTGGGCTGACTGGCCGTCGCGTGGTCTAGTCCTGCTCCTTTTCAGTCGTGCCATTACCGGCTGCTGCGAGCAATTTCTCCACACGGTGGATCGCCTGGACCAGATCGCGTGTGCATGTATAGTCTATATTGACAGGAAAACGCGCTGTATCGTTCAATAAGAGCAAAAACGGCATTATGTCACATGCAGATTATGAAAAACGTCAGCCAGGCCGCGAGGTCATGGAAGACTATGGCCATCATCTCGCCGACGACAACACGCAGCCTATCGTAGTAGCCGACAAACTGAGTCGAAAGCTATCGGCTCGTCAGGTTCAGATGATCGCGATTGGTGGCACAATCGGCACTGGGCTATTTCTGGGCACAGGAAAGTCTCTGTCTACAGGCGGCCCAGCGTCGATGCTTATTTCCTACGCAATTGTCGGTGCAATTGTCTTTATCACGATGCTGGCTTTGGGCGAAATGGCAGCATTCGTCCCCGTGGCAGGATCGTTCTGCACATTTGCTGGGTAGGCCAAGTCCAGGATGCACCCCATGCCGGTCATTATCTAACTGATCCTGTGGACAGCCGTTTCGTGGACGATGCCTTTGGATTTGCTCTTACCTGGAACTACTGGTTCAATGACGCCGTGTCCACCGCCTCGGATTTGATTGCTCTTCAACTGCTGCTGGAGTACTGGACCGATAATTTTCCAGGCTGGGCCATCTCGTTGATTTTTCTCTTTGTGGTCATAGGACTCAATGTCTTTTCCGTAAAAGCATATGGTGAAGTGCGTTTCTCCAATTGTAGTCTAGGATGATGATCACGCTAATAATAAATTAGGCAGAATATTGGCTGAGCTTGCTGAAAGTTGTGACTATAGTGGTATGTGGCAATATATAAGTTGCAATTCCAGACACTGGCCTAATTAACCGCCTTTAGATATTCATTATTATTGGTGTCGCAGTCAATTGTGGCGGAAATACTAACCATCAGTATATTGGTGGCAAAAACTGGTATATTGGCGATGCGCCATTTGTGGGGGGCATTGGCGGCTTTGCTTCGGTTTTTGTCACTGCCTCTTTTGCCTAGTACGTTGACATCTATCCACTGGAGATTGCGGTAGGCACGTTACTGACTGCGTACCAGCGGAGGCACCGAGTCCATTGCCGTGACTGCAGGAGAAACAAAAGACCCGGCCAAAACCCTGCCAAGAGTGGTGAAGAATGTGTTTTGGCGGATTTTGCTATTCTATATTCTTTCGGTTCTGATAGTTGGCTTAAACGTGCCCTACAACTACCCCGATCTGAGCTCTGGTGACACTAGTACCAGTCCCTTCACGATCGTTTTCCAGCAAGTCGGCAGTGCAGTGGCTGGAAGCTTCATCAATGCGGTGATCATGACAAGCGTGATTTCAGCGAGCAACCATGCTCTTTTTGCCGGATCAAGGCTGTTGTACACACTGGCCGTCGAGGGATACGCGCCTTCGGTGTTTGGAAAACTGAACCGCTTTCAGGTGCCATGGGTAGCCGTCCTGGGCACGTCCGTTATCAGCGGTCTCTGCTTCGGGGCTAGCTACATCGGCGCTGGCCAGCTTTGGACCTGGCTACAGAAGTACGTGTTTCCCTAATTGAATTTCATGCTATTACTAAACTCTGCCGCAGTATCGTCGGTGTGTCCAATCAGCTCTCGTGGATTTCTATCGGCTTTGCATCTCTTCGTTTCCGAGCCGCTATCAAGAAGCAGGGACTTGAACACCTGTTACCTTTCAAAAATTGGACGTATCCATATGGCCCGATCCTAGCTGTCATTCTTAACATCGTCCTAGTCCTTGTCCAGGGCTGGTCGGCCTTCAGCCCCAGCTTCGCCGCTGTTGACTTTGTCAGTTACTACATTGAAATCCCCATCATGATTGTCATGTTTATTGTATGGAAATTGGTGAAGCGGACTCGCTTCGTCAGACTGGATGAGATGGACTTGGTCTCGGACCGATATGACGGGGGTTTCACTCCAGATGAACGGGCCCAGCTCCTCGATGTCGCACGCCGCAGCCCGTTTTCACGGGGCCAGTCTTGGAAAGAGAGAGCTACTGCTGTTGGTACATGGCTATTCTTTTAGATTCTTTTCATTGCTTTCTATAGATGACACCCCTGCGTTTGTTTTCCCTTCATAGTAGTGTTTTCGAAGCGGCAAGAAACTATGTATATGTAATATATCGTTGAATTTTGAATTCCATCAATTTAAACACCAAACAACTCATTTTACATATGTAAACATTATTTATTAATTCGTAATAACATACGACTATAGAGATAACCAAAATCTTTATTATAACATTTGAGACATTAAACGACACGTACATAGGGAGCACCTTAATATTAATTGATGTTGATATTAGGAAAGCACCGTGTGCATGTCCAGGGCGAGTAATTGCAGTGGAAAGAAGAAGAAAAAGAAGAAGAAGGCATGTATTGAGATGTTCTGTTTATAAGAAGTTACATGTACAGCTATCGGTTGGTGTGCCCTAATACTAGATCTCCGGCATTTCTCGAATACTAACGAGCGACAATTATGTGTTCTATTGCACTGATATAAATGTTTCCTACTAAAAATGAATGACAACTTCGAACGCCAAAGAATAGGGTTGCTCTTTCAGCCGAAATGGAAATCAAATGGGAGAAATCACTAAATACGTGGGCTCAATTCCTGGTGGCAGGCAGCAACTTCGCCTCAAACTAAAACACCCCGGTTCCAGAGTGTTCCATTATCTAGCAATCTATATGCATAATTATAGAATGCAAGTGACCAGCCCGCATTGTGGCACGGATAGGTGCAATGTGATAGCTGGTGTGACGAGCGAATATCAACCCAACAGGCAGTCTCAGATAGCATTGCTGAAAGCAAAAGATAAGGTGATTGGTTATTCTTAACGCCCAAGGTTTAAACAAATTAGCTGGATACGTCGTGTCTGCTTGATTAAACAGGTTCAGCCAGTCGTTGAGTGGGGGACGGCGCAGACGCTCGGAGGCTCTGCTGCAGCGCCGGCAAATGGGTTTGGGGGTCTCCCCTCTGAGCAAGAGTCATACTCATTTTCACACTCCCACCCATAGTGGTTCTACTCTTAGCGAGAGCGAACAAGAACACTACGGAGAATTGCCGCGGTTCTTGCCATCTTCCGTATTTTACACCCCTTTCCTTGTTTACGGTTGTTTAGCGAGCTGAGAACAGAGATTCCACATCCTTCCAAACTATTCTATCATCACTAGAACCCTGGGGACTGAAGCCCGGGCTCTTGTTACGTTCTCTCAGATGAACCAACGGATATCTATTCCAAACTAACGGCCCTGCAAGCATTGCTCTCGTATAGAAGGTATTATAGATACGAAACATTATCTCTACATAATGCCGATGATAACGTCCCACAAAAATTTTCTCAAATTTCTTAGGACCCCGGAAAGCAGGTCAAATGGACCAAAAAACTAGTGGCTGAGCACCTAGGAAATACTGCAAACCATGTTTACAAACCTCCTATGCTGGGAATGTTTAGCAAGACACTATTTGTCACCTTGACAGATGGGAATGAGACAGTCATTCAGTTCCGCACTTAACAGCTTATACTGGGGCGTTTATCACTGCGAAGAAAGCGCTAGGTACATTTGTCCCAGACGCTAAGGCTCTCGATGATGAAGAGTTAGAGGATGCTGGCGCTTAGGTCTAATCCTTTACTCCCATGCCAGGGGAGATGTGCCATCAAGGCATCGCTAGAAAGGGTGATGAAGGCCTCATTGCAATTAACACATCCCTCGGCCGTGTTTTTTCAAAGGGGTTCGTCGCCGATAGCAGTAGCGAGGCCGTTAAGAACAAGATTCGCCCGCATCTTGACGCCATTTTCGCAGCGCCGCTGGAAGAAATTGCTCCTTATAAGGGTATTTTGCAACGACTTGCCGATAACCTGGATGATGGTCTGGCCGAGCTCCCTCTGTGGCACTATGACCTAAACTATATGAACGTGCTCGTCGATGAGAAATGTCATGTTTCCGCCTTGATAGACTGGGAATTATCTCATCCACGGCCTTTTGGAGTTGGCTTTGGCCGAATTCGCACTCTTGCCGGCGAGTATGACGAATGCGAGTTTTATATGTCCGATGGGTTCAATGCGGCAGAAAGAGGATTCTGGAAGGAATTGTTTGATGGAATGCCGAAAAATGACCGGAACAGGCTGGGGAATCAAGTTAACCCAGTCCAAGATGCAGTTATCCTGGGGGCCTTGCTGGACTGCTTCTTCTTTGAAGATGGGAACGTGGGCTTCAGCGAAGTCGCGTTGAAGGCACTCCCAAAATCTGTTAACGGATCCCTTTGCTCAGATGAGCGTGGAAGCCACATAAAGACTGAATAGAGGGGTCTATCATCTTCAGTATCCGGGCTGTTCTAGCTAGTAAACATTATTTTGGACACTGAGATTCAGAATTTGAATGAGCTGTTTATAGAATATACCAAAGGTCTCTAGGGAAGGTTATACGTGAGAAATAGGTCGAACTAGACGAACAGGTTGCGCGTTGGGGCCTGGGTCAGGTCAACTAGAGGTTTGATAATTGGATTGACTGTGGTGTTGAGAATGGTTTTAAAAAAAATACAGGATTCGTCGAAGGGCTGCTTATAAATCTGAATTCTTTGTTCCACATGTGCAGATACACGTTTAAATCATTGGTGTGACTGTAGATTGCCTGAGGTATACAAGTACATGTATTGATATGCTGGCCGATACCAATCGATATCTTCTAAATATACGCATTGCGGAGCCGAACAAGCACATATAAAAGTACATATATAGCAAATCTCGATATAAGATATATATCAAAATCGATAATCTGACCGTATCGAGGCTGTATAAATTCTAGTTTTATAGGACTGTAAACCCTTCAGGTCTAGTCTCCTAGGATTGCACAGAACTTCTTAAAAGGACCGTATAGACAATAATCCTGACCTTTTTGGCCGTATAATAATATTATAATCGAGGAGCGTCTTGCTTCCTTAACCGCACTGTGACTGACTAGTGATTTAGAATATAGTTGATTCTTTAAACCATAGTTTTCGTACGTAGAAATTCAATCCTTAACGTTGGTATATTTTGAACTTTGAAATTGATAGATTTATCTTTAAAGCCATGCTAGATTCGGGGTACACAGAAGGGTCGCCTATGAAAATTGTGTTCTTTTATTGGCTCATATGTGAGCGTAGGTTTCCTGGAGCATATATGCCCCCAAAAGAAGCATAGCATATGTGCACTCACAGGTTCATATGTAGCTCATCCATTTTTTGTTGGCACTTTTCAAGGCAACGTTAAACTGTTTAAACATCAATGTATCTCCACGATGAAAGCTGCACACTTGGTGGAGATGTAATTCTCCCTCTTCTAGCTTTTGTTCAAAACATTTAAATCTAGCTACCCATGGGTTTAAGCATTGAATATTACCAGTGATTCTATGCGATATTGGGAGTGCACGTCCGTACTTCTTGCTTGTGCCGTGAAATGCCTTAACCTGTCAATCAAATTTAGATACGACATCTCAATCACACCTCAAGCTCAGCTCAATTTCAGGCACAACTAAGCTTCATATAGTTGTTTACAATCAAATTTTACTTAATTAACCATGTAGTAGCCTCAGGCCACCATCAATGTAACTAATGACGGAATTTATCCACACAAAATTGTAGCCATCGATTGACAGATCCCGGACTAACCAACACGCTTCTTTCCCGACGTTACGCCATTCGATTGCCATGGAGTACGTGTTATTATTCCTAGGCAGCCAGTGACTGTCATCAATTGATCGATTGAGTGAGGGCTTGGAAGGGTAGTTTTTCCCGAAGATTGACTAAATTTTGGGATAGGATCCTGGGCATGTGGTACAACACTGGAGCAAATAATAATACGGATTCGGCCGAATAGAAAGAAAGGAAGAAAGAAAGCATTTCAACCCAATAAGAACATTGGTCTGAGCAAAAAATAAAATAAATAAAAATAAAAATAAAAATAAAAAGGACAATGAAATCCTAAGGCATAGTCTGCCGAGAACCGGCCCCCATTTCCATGACGCGGCAAACGGCCATTCACCATTCTACATATGCCCGACTCCACGGGACTTAAGCACGACGGCCTAAGCTAAGAGCAACTTAATTTAACGTAGATAGCAGCGACATTCCTCTGCTGGAGGGAGCGACTTGTCAACAAGATTTTTAGATTGTTACGGGTACGGAGCTATTGCTGGTGCTTCCGTTCCGTCGTGACCCATGCTTGACTCAGGAGAAAACTCAATAATATTAATTATAAATTTCACCATTCACCTGGACTGGCCTGATCAGATGATCCTAGTGTCAACAGGGATTAAATCCTAGGAGAAATACCAACACAAATTCTCCGTGAAGATCGCCTGTTCGGACTACGGAGTAAATTTAACTAGCCCGGGCATTAAGCAATGGAGAAGCATGTTATTTGAATTTCGGAACTATGTAATACGTAATATTTCATAAACTGCCTGAAAGCTGGCAAGGGCCTGTTGCAAACGGTGAGCGACCTAGACGAAAACACGACTATTCCATCGCTTCTGATTTAATCGATCAATTGAAATGACAGATAGAGCTCCGTAAGCCTTGGTCCGTTTGTTTGAATAAATCCCGAATCCTAGGGTTAAAGTATTCTTACAGTAACTATTAATTAATAACGACCTGGCCGAGGAGTTAGAACCAGTCAGGGCCAAAGTGTTTACGGGCTCGCCGTTGTCAAGCTGGTTGCACAGAGGGCGGGACTAGGATTCGATAGACCGGGTTGAAGGATGCAGGGTTTATCCATTGGTCAGATTGGTCAGTAGAAAGGTTTCTTTTTCTCTTTCTTTTTCTCCCCCCAATTTAGGTCCGCAACGAACAACCAGTATTCCACGGCGCAGGGTGATCACTAAGTCACTGATCAAGGACCGTCTACAGCCCGACGCACACACAACGTAAAATGCGAGATGATTTTCAGCACGCACCATCGATGCCCCATCCATAGCGCGATGTGATCGAAGTCGCCGTGCTAGTCTCTCGACTAGAGTGACGTCCCCGCTGGCCTGCATGAGTTGTGATCACCTGCTTCCCCAAAGAGGAAATCGAAAATGCGGGCGTCATGCCGCTTTAGGATGCCCGCCTCCGTTTGGGCTAGCGCTGGTGTTCCGCCTGGCAACTTTAGCCGCTTCTCCGTGCTTTCTGATGATCGACCCAACAGCCAGAGAGCACAAAAAGTAATAAACTTACTTTGTAGTCGTCCTGCTCTCCGTATCCGTATACGGAATAATAATGCTGCACAGAACAGAATGAGCTGCATCCCGCCAACCTGGTCGAACCGAGTATGTACGTATACGGATCTTGTCTCCACTAAGAATAACACCTCGTAAAGTTTGACCAGCGATTTTAGACCCAACATGCACTGAATCATGTCGCCTCATGCATGCCTCGTTTTTTTCCTTTTTCTTCTTTTCTTTTTCTTCCCTCTTCGGTCGTATCTGGTGGGCCTGTTCTATCAAGGTTTACCCGTCTTGATTAACGGTGCATTGCAACATTGGCCCCCATTCCCAATTGAGTATGTTCGCATCACCCTGAATCGACCCCGCCTATCTGTCAAAGTTTCAATGGTGCCGTCGTCGATCATGACGGGCGTATGTGCTGCGCGAGAGTTGCGCACAGTTGATTTCATTTGCCATTTCAAAAACCCGACCGCGATTAAAGTACTGTACTCAGGGTATACGGAGTATCCGAGTTCCGACAGTGGGATTGGACGTGTCTCATTCGACGTCAGGCTGTGGAAGTTAAAAATGTGGATTCACCTTGGGAACCCGGCTTGGTTGGGTGGTGTTACTTCTGTTTCCGGCGCCGGAATATAAAAAATAATTCACCTTCAAGGAACACAAAGTATAATAATTTTCCTCGATGGTCGCCAACCATGGAACGGTGTGCACCCAGGGTGACCACTTGACCAGGGGCCCCAGAATTGGGAGCGCTGCGAGTGGAGAAATCGGCCATTAATGGACGCGCTAAAGCATGATGCCCAGGTTCAAGATTTGAAATATGTCGGCAGTATTCGTACTATCATTACGGCTTATGCGACGTTGATCAGTGTGCTTCTGTGGAGCATGCGTCTTCAATCACCTGATTTTGCCTGCAGCACACATCGAGTCCTTGGCTGACCTTGTCTGTATGCGCTATAACCTTGGTTCAGCCACTTGTGGACTTGGGGAAAACTTTGTGTGGCTGCGAAATCGGTTTCCTTTGCTTGTCCTTCACCAAAGAATTGTTGACCTCGCCATGTACTTGGAAATTGGAGCGAAATCTGGCTATGTGCCAAGGCGTAATATTGCGGCAAATGTTATGGGCGATGTGCACCATACTCTATGTATCCTCTAGTTAGATGATGAGCACGGCCATTATTGACTGTAGTAGTACCATCGCGTGTACGGGGTACGAAGTACGTACCGATGATCAATGCTTTCATTCATTCCTTTTTTTGGGGGGGAACCTACCTTGCGTCAGGCGCTTCTCCACTCGATCTCTATAGTAACTTGTAAAGAGCATGTAGGAGGACATGTCATATTGATGCTTTTCAGGTCTGGTATCACTGGGCGGTGTCGAGCATGAATCGCATCGTTTTGTTTTCCAGAGTGCGGAACGCGCCTATCACGGTGGATGGAGATTCAAGACCGGTTGGATACGTATGTTGTTGAGTACAAGCAAGGGAGCTGTCAGCTCGCTCGTGCCATCGTGAGCAGCCATAGACGAGGTGTTGGGCAGGGTCGAAGAGTTAGGGATGAGTATCCGTAGTGAGTACTATCAACATGAAGCTTTCGGAAGGAACGACCCGAGCCCGCGGAAACCGTTCGAGCGGACCGCGATTGCCCTCTGTTGCCATTCGCGCTCCCTGCGTCTTTTCTCAATCTCAATCTTCCTCTCCTCGACGCATCACGTCGCCGGAAACGCCTGCGTCACGATTATGCATGGTGATGCCTTCCAGATTATTGCGCGCCTGTCGTTCATTTTCAAGAATCCACCCGATCGATCTCGATCTGCACCACTCATCGTCCCAGCTCGGGCGTCACCAGAACCAAGGTAGCACAGACTAAGCCGAACAGGGCGACTACTCGTCGACCTGCTCTCTCATAGGCTCTACTCAGTACAGAGTACGGAGAGTCATTACTGTCAACTGCGATCTGGAGCATCGTGTTCTTGTGTTCGACATGCTCCTACTACGTACTACCACCCCACCAGGCTGTGGCTTGGCCACCCACAGTTGCGACAATTCGACACCGAGTCGATGGTCGATTGATTCATAATTGTGTACGCACTACTGCAATTTGCCCCCATCGCCCCCTTGCTACGCACTACTGTACCGAGTACGCCGTACCTCCATCACCCTAAGAGTCTACAATCCACTTTTTAATCGCAAGGGGCTTAGCGCTGCATGCCTTGATCCTGCATCCTAGGATCAAATTTCAGGCATTCATCCACTCAATGTTGCTTCTCCCCACCCTTACTAATCATTCAATGAATGGTCTCTGGCCTGACAGCTTGACGCCAAATCACCAACGCGGCGAGTGTCCGGAACCAGAGCCCACTCGGGAATTTTCTCGCAATGATCAATCACCCAAACCCGCCGGGCCAATCCCGTCGAAATTATTGGTAGGCTTTGTTATGATTCGTGGTTGAAAAATATTCATCTCAGAACTGGACGCGGATTCGCTCGCTGCGCTACCAGCGTATGGGTATTGAGCAATCTAGTTGCCAATTTTCTCCGATCCTTAGCTACGACGCTTTACTGTGAGAGGAAAAAGAACAATTGATATCTTGGGACAGAGTTTGAAACTAAAAGGCATGTACGTATCATGCAGCGCATATTGCGCCCCTAATGGGAACGGTGAACGGCGAGCGTTGGACGGATCACCGGAATATTGGAACCTGGTACATACACTGGACAGTGCAAAGGCAGAAATGAGTTAGTGGCTAGCCCTTCTGATGATAATTTGCCCAGCCATGATCTACAGAGAACCGTCAAATGTGAGCCACCACGGCGAGGAAAAAGCTGACTGTCCACAATAGTCACTTGATACCTACTTGAAGCGCTTAGGAAGATCTCGCGTATTTGCTTGTTGTCAACCTCACCACCCCTATCTACGATGACTAAACCGTGCTCTGCTGATCCCCAGTCTAAAACGGTAAAGCTCTCAGTTCGCGGAGCCGCCGGACGGGAAGCTCTAAATGTGGAGTGCCCGTTGAAGATGCAACAAGACACGAATACGTAACCAACCCCATATGCGAAAATCCTATTGGACAACGCCGTTGGTGTTTTGGATCAGGCCAACCCCCTGGCATGGAAGCCGGCATGAGAGAATATGTACGGAGCATCCGTATGTCTTTCCACTCTTCTCGGCGCGCCTGGTTAAGCTTTCACTGCGACCTCCAAAGACTGAGGCAGGTTACGCCTGGACTCCACACAAGGGAGCGCATCCTACCCACTTTGGTCATTGCTGGTACCCCGTCCGGATATTTGGTCTTCGAATTACGTGCGCTTGAAACAACGTCATAGTTTACTTGTTACGAGTGAAATAATGGACAGAACGCGTGCCTTCTGCAGTATGACAGAGCGGCAGCTTGGCGTTCCGTCAGACGGCCTTCCGCCAAGAAAGGTACGCTTCAAAAATCCAGAGGGGAAAATTGGTTACTGTTGCTCTTTACAACTGTGACAACGAGCAAGTGGCAACGTAATCCTACAGAGACATATCCTACGGAGACATCACACGAGACTAAGGGGCCTTTTTTGCCTCTAGGCTCGGGGATAAAATATCCGGGATTTAGGATCGAGCCCCACGGATTCCCGGTAATTAGTTCCAGCTCAGCCTTGCTCCACCAAGTGGACATTTCCCTCTATTCGCCGATAAGACTAATATTACGTAGTGGCCTTTACCGTAGCGTCGGTAGAGCCCTCATCCGCCGAACCTATTTGGATTTTGGAATGTACGGCTTGGCTCAATAGTTGGGACAGCTGACCGGTCTAGACCTATCCCAGCAAATCGCAGTATGATGATGGCAACTGAGATATCTTCAGTCACTTGCCCGACTCTTCAAGTTGGGCTGTTTAACCTCCAAGTTTACTGTATCGATACGGTCTGAGTCGGATGAAAACGCATCCAATGCGACTATTGGTAGAGGGATAGATTTGTTAGCGGTCACTTTCCTTTAACGCCTAATCAACGTGTGAATGTCAACGTCGTTTGAGTTATCGCGACGAGTTACTCCGTATCTCGCACCGTTTGTAGGTCTCCACGATCTCCGCGCAGGCGACCAATGGCTATTCTCCCTGATGTGTGTCAAAATTTTCGAAAGGGCAAAGTGCCAAGTTCCAAGCGCAGGAATGCGCACTGTGCAGCGTGCAGCCAGCAGCAGCGCATCACATACCAATCCACTCTCCGTCTCATTTTTGCATACGAATTAGCATTCACCATTTGCTTTCTGTACCACTTACCGGCATCTGTCCCACCCGGTTTTCCTCCGTATCTTTTTTCTTATTTTTCGCTCCTTTATCCTGGAGCGTCTCCGCTATTCTTTTGGTGCTGTCCGCTTCGTGTCTTTGCTGCGCTGACGCTTGGACTATTGGAGACTATTGGGGCCGGAGCAAAAACAAGACGGCCGACGGCGTCGATCCGCCCGTAGAGGTTCGCGGCGACCACAGAGAGCCATCTCCGATTGGGCGCGGCGATTCATCTGGGGTCGACAGACAGAGATAGCTCCCCACTAATCATTCACTCTGAGTCGACATGCGCCAGCTGGGACTGAACTCATGTTCGAGAGAGCTCGAGCCCCCCTCCCTCCCCTCCTCCGCCTGTCTGGGAACTGTTCATGACTCCAGCGTCCTCCCCTTTCGGGTTGTTGGCTAACCATTTCCGGCCTTGCTGGTGCTCTCCGCTGACAGCGGCAGCCATTCCCAAGCGTTCATCTACTGCAAGCCACTGCAGCTGGTAAGCAGCGGATCCTCGAAAGCAGCAGAGGCAGACAGGGTCGGCGCAGACTCGGGACCTACTCCGTATTCGTTTCTCAAACCACTATTTGTTACTATCGCCAAGGTTAAACCATGTGAGATTCACTTTGGTCGGCCTTAGGGAGGGGAAACCCATCAATAGTTCTTCAGCTTTCAACCACGGTAAAAAGGAGATTAATTAAAAAAATTTTCTCAATGGTTGGAGGCCCATCGATCGATCACCTTCACCCGGCCAAGCTAATTCCTGCTATCAACTGGTAACGCAATCGTCCATTCTTCGCGCCGAACTCCGCCGCGATTTGCTGTGGACAGTGGATCTGTCCGCTATGGAGATCAGAGGGCTACGTACAGTTAATCTTGCAGACTGCTGCGGTAGTATACTCGGTCCGTAAGCTACTTAGTACGTCGTAGGAGCTGCGCCGTGCCACGGACCACTGCGAATGCACAGTCTCATGCCATTCACTACGTACCTCAAATCCTGGCTTGTAAATAACGGGCACCCTCTCTCGCCCGCGCCCCTAGGTACCGAGCGAAGTTCCAGACACTGTCATGACCTGCAGGTGGAGGTGATCACCAGTGCGCGGTCCATCGTTGCAGATCTTGGGCACTGTCCCAATCCTTTCTTCTCACATCATTCGTCATAAGCTCCAACGTGTGGACATACACCCGGCCTCATTACCACTAGCCACTAGATATCAGTAGCCTGGCGATCCACATACTCTTCTCTACGAACCAAACAGGACGTTCTCAACGTCTCTTCGGAAACTCTCTTGTACGGAGTCCATACTAGGGCGTTAACCTTTCGCGCTTTGCTTTTCTTTCTTTTTTTCTTTTTTTGATCTCTGTATTGTTTTGTTGGTTTCTTTTTATTTCTCAAGTTGCATCCACCTGAGGACAATATTGAGACGTGTCATCCATTAGACTCTGGCTACTAGCACGCCACGTCGATCATCCCAGGCCTTTGGCTCTAGCACAAGGGGAAGAGCAGAAAAAGAAAAGGATCCTTATGTTGAGATATCCGACGCAAAAGAATACCTGATCGTGATCTGTCAAACCATTCCGATAAAGGGTGGAAGCCCCTGGCGGATCTACGCATTGGTTGCACGGTCAACACTTGGATATTGGTGTGATTAATCGCTGATAGTGGTTTCATTGCGGGTCGACATCCAGGAACGACAACAACGAAAGAGAATAAGGGAACGAAACAGCCAAGTGCTTTGACTAATTCGCAGAGAGGCATCTTTCTTGCCAAGCGACATTCTCGTCTAGACCCTCAGGATCGAACGTTTACACGAAACAACCTTTCTTTTAAACCTGCCAATGTCGCCACCAGCACCATCGCTCACTGTATCGTTATAGCTGCGCTATACGATAATATCGACATATACAGCGAACAAGGCCGTTGTTGATTCACGGCATCAACCCCAATGCAATCTCTACTCCTCCCCGCTCCGTGGTTTTCAAATTCGCATTTTGGTCCTCATCGATTTGATTTCGACCCTGGCCGTATTCCTATTCACTCACGGCCGCCGTCAACGGGGCCGAAACCTAGCCTGAGGGCAGATCAGCCACCTCCCCCTATGTCAGGTCTTCTGCCGACAAGCACTCAATCTGATGGTGCGGTAACGACTCAACAGCAGCGACCAGCAGGACCCGAGAGGCCAACTTCGATAGATGTGTCTCGTACAAACTTGCCGCCGACCTTGCCGACGTTGAGTTCTATAGGAGCTGCCAGCGTGTCGCAAGCCCCGCGCTTTGTTTCTCCCTTGCAAACTGGAGGATCTGGCAGTTCGGCCATCCAGATTCCCAGTATCCATACTGGATTGTCGCGGGTCTTTACTGAGCCTCCACAAGCTTATGGTCTGCCTGCTAGCAGTTCTCTACGATCGCTACCCCCACGGTCAACGAGACGGGCAAAGGCGCATGTCGCCTCAGCATGTGTGAACTGCAAACGAAAACATTTGGGTTGTGATTCTGCGAGACCATGCCGGAGATGTGTGTTGTCGGGAAAAGCGGTAGGTACTCATATACGAATGTGCGGGCATCTGGAATTGACCATAATTTTTAGTCGACATGCGTTGACGTGACACACAAAAAACGAGGGCGGCCACCTCTCAAAGCTGAAGAAGCTCCCGTGCGAACATTCGCCCCGGCTGAAGGATCTGTGATATCAGGAGAACAATTCCAAATTTCGACCGCTCGCGGGCATGGCCATTCCAGAACTTCTTCGCGAGAGATTCGGCCGATCACTGACCTGCAATATGCGCGGCCCCGAGGGCATAGTACTGCAGGATCGAGCGTTGGAGCGGAAAACATTCCTTCACATCCTCCCCGATGGCAGCCTGGTGGCCAGGGACCTCTTACATCTCCAGCACCAGCGCCGCCACCGCTGTATGCTGGAGTCAACTATCCCTCAAGTCCGTTTACTCGCTCACCAGTAACAGCATTTGCAAATCCTGCTCCCAGTTCTGAGCTACGGTCTTTGCTGATGTACAATGACCGTCCTCCTGTTATTACACCACCAACAGTTTCTCCACAACAATACCATCAGCACTACGCAGCACCTTTGCAATCACATATCAGTCCTCAAACGCCAAATCGACCAGGAGATACGACGGGCCCACCACTTGACCTTCAAGAGCCTTCTAGAGACCTTGGCATTCGTCTACCACCCATCCTACCGTCACCAACTGCATTTACACACGGAAGCCCGGCTCATTCCCACCAACGTAGCGGCTCATATTCCGATATATCAGGATACCAAGGCCCCAAGAGTCCACGACAAGTTTCACAAGTCCAAGCCCTACCTCAAGAGTCACCGCGCTCTTTTTTCGATCCATCGAGTCGGGTGGAGTTACGATCCCCGTTTCCTCCTATGCCTCGGCCTCGAACTATGATGTCAGGACTTGATCAGAAGAGCCCCCTCTCCCAAGCGCAACATCTGCAAAGGGGATTGGGAACAGAAACAGAACCGGAGCTGGAACGTGGACGAAAAATCGAGGCCGATAGGGAGGATAACCCACAACCCACTAAGAGACGGCGAATGGCGGTGGATGATATTGTCAACGACTGACACTGAAACAACATACGAAACCCAAAAGCCCTAACTGTTGAAATACGTCTGTTTTTAGGAGCCGGCACTCCGAGCTTAATTGTCTAATATTAATCATGTTGTCTTTATCGGCAAGTAATACAACGCAATGCCCTACATCCAATATTGACCCACCACAGTTCGACAAAAATGTACAGTTCGGCGCCATTCGACTACGGATATCGAATTCTTTTTTCACATCTCTTGTTGTTTTGTCTAGCTGGCTTGGGAAAGTATCCACTACTCTGGTTTTTCGAGCAAGTTCTAGAATTTGATTTCCTTTGTCGTTTGGGTAACAGCTCCACTTGGAGTAATACACTGGTTACCTTGCACCACGTGATGATTTATAATGCTCCCGTTTTCGAAGGGCTCTTTTCTTGACTCTTTTGCATTGCATTTCAACTATGCTGCCTTGTATATTTACACCAATATAGCGCTCAGTCATTGTATTTGAAGCGTGGCATTTCTTTTGGGGCGGCTTCTGGATTGGGGATGTTATCTACTGGAGTCTTATTGATTTTATTTTTTTCCCCAAGTCTGCATCGACTTCTATTTCTACATTGACTCCTATTTCTATATTAGAATTTCTTCGGGGTTTTAACTAGTCCCGATGGACTCCAGTTTCCTTCGCTCTTCTTTCTTGAATTTTATCATTTGAGTGACCATGTATAGTTACTGCAGACCGTAGTTTCGCTTATTTTCGGTTTAATCAACTCTAAATGCTAGCTGGTTGTTTATAGCTTTGGGCCAATTTTTGAACGGGAGGTCAAAATGGCATTGAAATACATGCAACTCCTGCGCAACGTGCTAACGAGCTATTTCTTCGAATCAGTAGCTAAAAACAATACACAACTCCCAATAATCACAGTGGCAACCACAGTGAAAAACAACTGCGTCTTCCACCCGCTCTGCACAAGCGCCGCCCTACGGCTGTACTTTGTTACCGTGGTGACGTAGATGGAGAACCCACTGAACAAGCAAGCCAGACTCATGCACCAAAACACGATTCCGAGCGGGAGTGAGACCTTGCGCTCGATCGTCGTTGGCGAAGAGCGCAGATGGAATGAGACCGTGATGGCGGAGGAAACAACAGCGAGATAGATGGAGAGGCGTAGCCAAGAGAGAAAGGTTCGCTCGTTGGCTAGGTGGTCGCGTGCATCGGACGCGGTGTTTTCAAATATGAGGGGCCCGAGGAGAGGCCGTGAGAAAAAGAGTGAGCCTGTCGAGGTGTGGCTGTGATTTGTGTTAACGTTATAACATTATTCTATGATGATCAATTTCCTTAATCCCCCATCGCCCTAGGCTTTTCGATGCGCGGACAGGCCAATATATCTTTCGGGGCATGGGGTTTATGGACTGATCACTGCGGTACATACTCTTCAATAGTGACCGGTTTTACATTAAACGGGTTGACTACCGGGTTGAACCGCCGGTGGACAGTCCCAGGCATTTTGGTTGATGGTCCTGTAATCAATAAATGGTGACATGGAACGAAGCCTTGGTGTTGGTGGCGTATGATGTATCTCGATATCCGTGTGGCCAGCACAACCCATGGACGCGGGCGGCCGGCATTAGAGAAGTACTAGCTCGTTAATAGTCAGCACACCCAGATACGGGAGCATTCGGTCGTGTTCTTCGCATGCAAGAGGGTGATCGTTTGAGGAATATGGACAAGCGAGAGATGATCAGGTTTCTTGCAAAGCAGCTCCGCGAGACCAAGCCTTATCGTGGCAATGTTTGCAGTGTTTGCAGCCGCCAGGACCTGCCTTGTTGGGCGGACAGTCAATCATGTGTCGCTCCTAACCAGAATTTTATCCCTTAGAAAAAAATAAAAAGAAATATATCGATTCTGCTGGTCTTCGTCGTTCTCTTTTTGAGTTCTTTCTATTGAAGAAAGCAAGTACGTATAGATTTACGTTGAGCCAAGCCCCCTTAAAGAGAGCTTTTATCGCCTGTTGCCCGCTTCTCCACTTTGTCGCTGACTGAGTCATCTCAGTTTCCTCCTGTCGGTCCGGGCTGATGTACTTTGTTTCTCGCATCGTCTGATGTTGCTCCGTCTTCGTGCGAAGTAATTATACAGTGACCCAGTACTCTGTCTTCAACTGAGCGAGACTCGCCACCAAATCCATAGCCGAGTCCTACGCTCTATCGTCGATTCTTCGACATGGCGTTCAATAAAGCCGCTTCGCATGGTGCTGGGCCGGCCGATGAGTACAGTCGGTCGTTTACTTCAAGCTCTCCAATTGCACGGAATGCTATTGCTCGTGATCTGGCTCACTATGACGATGATGCCAATGGCACTTCGTTTGTGCGGCCAACCAGTGATGTCCTGGGTACGACGCCGCACTCTTTAGCAGGCTCTTATCGTCGCCCGGGATTCTACACAGCTGGACCACGTGGTACTGTTGTCCCGCATGATACAGAACAAGAACAGTATCTGTCGAAGCAGGAGCTGCAGCATGCCTATTCAGAAGAGAGGGACTTGTTGAGCGATAGCAATGTTCTTGCTACACACCAGCCAGGAAACGGTTCTGTGAGTAATTTGACGAATCAAATCAGCTCTGGTTTATTGCACAGGACGCGATCTAGGGGGATGGATGAGGAGAATCAACCACCAACGAGGTCGGAACCCACTGAGACTTCGGCTTTGTTGGGGAACCAGGGGTGTCTTGATGAAAATGAAATCGACAGAAAATGGGAGGAGGCGGTCATGGCCGGGCTTATTCAGTCAAGCTGGAAACGAGAAGCTCAAGTTATTGGAAAATATTCACTACCGCTTATGGTCACTTTCTTGCTCCAGTATTCCTTGACTGTAGCCAGTATCTTTACAGTCGGCCATCTGGGAACGATAGAGCTAGGTGCTGTCAGTCTTGCCAGTATGAGCGTCAATATCACCGGGTGGGCTGTTTACCAAGGCCTTGCCACCAGCCTTGATACACTCTGCGCACAAGCGTATGGGTCGGGGAAGAAGAAGCTTGTCGGGCTACAAATGCAGCGAATGGTGTTCTTTCTATGGGTGGTAACAATTCCAATCGGATTGATATGGTTTTTTGCCGACAAAATCCTTGTGGCTATTATTCCGGAAAAGGAGGTCGCTCTTCTTGCAGCTCAATACCTGAAGATCTTGATATTAGGAGCTCCCGGGTATGCCTGCTTTGAAAGCGGCAAGCGCTTTGTCCAGGCACAGGGAATTTTCACCGCGTCTTTGTATGTTCTTTTGTTCTGTGCACCGCTTAACGTGTTCATGAACTGGTACTTCGTCTGGAAGCTCAATTTGGGCTTTATTGGTGCTCCTATCGCTGTAGTGATCACCGAAAATCTTCTCCCGACATGCCTCTTCCTTTATGTATATTTTGTCGGTGGTCTTGAGTGTTGGAATGGGTTTACATGGCGGGCCTTTGAAAACTGGGGCCCTATGATACGGCTTGCCTTGCCAGGTTTTATCATGGTCGAAGCCGAATGTCTTGCATTCGAAATCCTAACTCTAACTTCATCCTACTTGGGCACCGAAGCTCTCGCTGCCCAGTCCATTCTCAGCACGATTAGCAGTATTACCTTTCAGATCCCCTTCCCTCTTTCGATCGCGGGCAGCACCCGCGTCGCCAATCTCATCGGTGCAACCCTCGTTGATGCTGCTCGCACAGCCGCAAAAGTCAACCTGAGCGGCGCCGTGATCGTGGGAGTTTTGAACATGGTATTGCTTTCGATCCTTAGATACTCGCTCGCAGGTCTGTTCACGTCGGATGGACAAGTCATTGAAATGGTTGCAGCCGTCTTACCTCTCTGTGCCGCTTTCCAGCTGTTTGATGCATTGGCAGCGAGCTGTAACGGCATTCTTCGCGGTCTCGGTCGTCAAGAAATTGGAGGGTATGTCCAAGTTTTCTGTTATTATGTCGTGGCAATGCCGATTAGCATGAGAACGACGTTTGGACTCGGATGGGGTCTTTGGGGGCTGTGGACTGGCGTTGCCATTGCCTTGGGCTTGGTGTTTTTTATTGAGGTGGTGTTTCTGAGTAGAACGAGTTGGGAAAGAAGCGTTGAGGACGCAAAGAGCAGGAATGATGTTGCCTGATATACAATATCAATTGATATATATGTTCTTGCATTCGTGTTCCTTCTTGCAAAGATATGCCAATGTGTCTACTGGTATTTTTTTTAATAAATTTATGAATTGATGATAACAAGACATGCTGTGACGAACAATCGAAATTCTAATGTCTTAGATTTCCTCTACCCAACTTGTATACATCCAATGCAATGTAATCATTTCATTAGAAAAGCTTCATGATGAATCTGACATAATGGTACAGTAACATGTCCCGCCTAGCGCCAAAGCAGGTTCTTTTAGTACTCCAGAATAGCCCATGTGTATTCATCCATGGTCGAGAAAATCAAACCTGCCGACGACAATTCGTCGCCTGCTTTGATGACCTCTGTTGATGGGAGGCCGAGCTTGGCAGCTATGTTCTGCATGTGTAGACCCTCGTTACTCTGTGGTTCGTTCTTAAGCAGGTTGTAGACGTGGCGTGCCGTGGCGGACATGGGGGGAAGCGGTCGTCCACCCATTGCCCCGGCATTGTAATCATCCACGGCGCCCTTAGCAGAAGTACCGTAAGTACTGCCCTCGGATTTCGATGGAGGCGGTCCATGTTTGAAGAACAGGTGCACGGCAGTCGCCTCCAGGAAGTGCACATGCAACTCGTTGATATTTTCCATCGGACGCACAGAATGCGCTCCGAGATACCTCTTATTTGAAAAGTCCTTGATCGTGCCAAAGGCCTTGACATACCCATCCAATTCAATCTTCTTCCGTGTACTCTGCTTACCGCCGGTGCCGTCAATATCCATATCATCGTCCATACGCGTCGAGTCGATCCATTGCTTGGCTTCGATTTCACCCGTGCCGTCGTCGAGCTTGTATGTGATGTTTGTGCTTTGTGTTGATATGTTGCGTACTTGGCCAATACAGTAGACAACATTTATATCGGCACCGTCTATCTGATAAGGCGCTTCTGGGTGGCTTTGGGTCGCTTCAAGTAACTGTTTGATAGTTACCGGGCGGAGGGATTTGTTCTCTTGTTGCTAGGCAGAGTTAGCAAAAAGTACCAAACTTTGACCATAAAATAAAAGCCCAAAAGCCCAAGGCCTCAGAAATCGATGGAGTGTTTTTTATATTAAACAGAGGAACAAGGCTTCTTACTCTTCCAGCTGCAGGGCTGTTGGTCTCGCCAGGCATGAAGCCTCCCCCACCTTGCCCTCCATACGAGGTCGTCGTGTAATTTCCATAGCCGCCCTCTGTGCTTATTATTAGCTCTAAATAAATGTGCAGTAAGGCTTGGATCACGTACCCATAGTGCCTTTGCCGCGTGGAGAGTATTCCTGAGATGATAGCGAGGGAGATCTGGAAGATTTGTTGATTTCTTCATATGACTGCTTTGGGCGAACGCGGGGGACGTGTCGCGTCGCGGCGGCTGGGCGGTGTGGGTCGGCAGTAATGGTTATCTTGCTCACCGCCTTCGGATAGTGATTAATTTTTTTGATAATCGATAAAAGAGAAAAAAAATCCCCCCGAAGCTCAGCCCATCCGCATTCAATTTGTCAATACGCACGCGTCTTTCTTTTAAACCATGCCTCACCGGGCGGCTTCGCCAGCCGTTTCCGAAAGCGAGTTCGACATCTCCAAGGCTCTTTTTAAAGACGATGCCAACTCCGACGTCGAAGATGACTGGGGCTTGTCAAAACCAAAAGCGAAGCCGGTTCCCGCCGCAAATCTGAACTTACTGGACGAAGATGACGAGGGTGAAGATGATGCAGCTTTCATTGCAGCTACTCAGGCCGCCGCCAATCGAAAGGCCTCCAACCTTAAGGGACGTACAGTCAAGAAGGGGGGTGGCTTCCAAGCCATGGGTCTGAATGCGCAACTCCTCAAAGCCATTGCTCGTAAAGGGTTCTCCGTACCGACCCCCATTCAGCGCAAAACAATTCCTGTGATTTTAGACGAACAAGATGTCGTTGGAATGGCGCGAACTGGCTCCGGCAAGACGGCTGCATTTGTGATCCCGATGATCGAGAGGCTGAAAAGCCACAGTAACCAAGTTGGATTGCGGGGCCTGATCTTGTCGCCATCGCGAGAACTAGCTCTCCAGACGCTAAAAGTTGTCAAAGAGCTTGGTCGTGGAACTGACCTGAAGGCGGTTCTTCTGGTTGGTGGTGACAGTTTGGAAGAGCAATTCGGTCTAATGGTTGGCAACCCGGACATTGTCATTGCAACTCCGGGTCGTTTCCTGCATTTGAAAGTTGAAATGGGCCTCGACCTATCGAGCGTGAAATATGTGGTCTTTGATGAGGCCGATAGGTTATTCGAAATGGGCTTTGCTGCCCAACTCACTGAAATTCTGCATGGGCTTCCTTCCACGCGACAAACATTACTGTTTTCTGCCACACTTCCCAAGTCACTCGTTGAATTTGCCAGGGCTGGCCTGCAAGATCCGACCCTCATTCGATTGGATACTGAAGGGAAAATATCACCAGATCTCCAGAATGCTTTCTTCTCGGTCAAGTCCGCGGAGAAAGAGGGTGCACTTCTTTACATTCTCCACGACGTGATCAAGATTCCTACTGGCCCAACCGAGGCAGCTCAACGCCAGATTGAAGAGCGTGCTGATAATAAAAACGGATCAAAGAAAAGAAAGAGACCAGATACCCAGAAGGCTATTAACGCCACTGAGTCACCTACGAAGCACTCAACCATTGTCTTCGCCGCCACGAAACATCATGTTGATTACCTAGTGAGTGTCCTACGGGAAGCAGGTTTCTGGGTATCGTACGCGTATGGTTCTCTCGACCAAACTGCTCGTAACATAGAAGTGCAGCGGTTCAGAAACGGTATAACCAGTATATTAGTAGTAACGGACGTTGCTGCTCGTGGTATCGATATTCCTATTCTGGCAAATGTTATCAACTACGATTTCCCTTCTCAGCCCAAGGTTTTTGTGCATCGTGTCGGACGAACAGCGCGTGCTGGTCAAAAGGGATGGAGTTACAGTCTTGTACGGGATGCAGATGCTCCTTATCTTATCGACTTACAGCTGTTCTTGGGTCGCAAGTTGGTTCTAGGGCGACAAACGGAACAGGTCAATTACGCGGAGGAGGTTGTTGTGGGAGGTTTCTCAAGGGATACCCTTTCAAGCCACTGCGAATGGGTCACAAAAGTCTTGAGCGATCAAGCTGACCTTCAAGCCCAGAAAGGAGTTGCTAATAGGGGTGAAAAGCTTTATATGCGAACAAGAAATGCTGCATCGTTGGAAAGTGCTAAACGTGCGAAAGAAGTGGTTGCTTCGGACAGCTGGACATCACTCCACGCCTTGTTCAACGACGAAAGTAGCCAAATGGAAGCTGAGCGAGAGAAGATGCTTGCTCGACTTGGCGGGTACCGACCACAAGAAACGATTTTCGAAATTGGTGGCCGCCGCAATGGAAAGAAAACGGCAGATGAGAGATGTGAGACGATAAAGCGTGTGCGTTCTACACTCGACAAGAAGAAGCGCACTGCACCCCAGGGCAAAACAGAAGACGACACCAATATCTCCACGATTGCCGAAGGAAGCAATGGCAACCCTGAGATTGAAGCCTTCTCTGACGAGGACGAAGCGGCAGAGAACGAGCTAGACAACATGTCCATGGCTTCCGAGTCCGACCTGGAAGTTACCTTCTCTCAATACTCTCAGTCTGGCAAGTCCAAGTCCAAGGGCGCAGCAGAATCTTTCCAGAACCCGGAATATTTCATGTCATACACGCCCGCCAACACGTCACTGGCAGAAGATCGGGCTTATGGTGTGCACTCTGGCTCCAACTCGAACTTTGCACAGGCCTCGCGCGATGCTACGATGGACCTTACTATTGACGAAAAAGTCGGTTTCGGGGAACATCGTTCTGGTATGCGATGGGACAAACGCCATAACAAGTACGTGTCGCGCCGCAACGATGAAGACGGCTCTCGGGGCGGACCGGCTCTCGTCCGCGGTGAGAGCGGAACCAAGATTGCATCCACTTTCCGGAGTGGACGGTTTGATGCGTGGAAAAAGGGCAAACGCATGGGTCGCATGCCCCGTGTGGGCGATACAGAGAACGCCACGCTTTCTGCAGACTTGAATAATTCAATGTCTGGCCGGAAATACAAGCACAATAAACAGCAAGCTCCAAAACAGCTCGACAAACTCCGTGGTGATTATGAGAAAAAGAAAAAGAAATTGAGCCTTGCCAGGGAAGCTGCCGCTTCTGAGGGTGACGGTGGTGCTACGAAGGGCAAATATAATAACGGCAGGACGCCAAAGAATGAACTGAGAAGCAATGAAGACATCCGCAAGGCGCGGAAATTAAAGGAGAACAGAAGGGAAAAGAACGCTCGACCATCAAAAAAGGGTAAAGGCAAGGGCCGGAGATGAACGGATTTACTATTTCATGTATAGAGCTTCAAATGCTGACATATAGGGTTAATGATGACAAACAAAAGAAATATATACATTACGAACTTAAATCTTAAAAACAAGAGAATACAGTATAGCCGCTAATCGAAAACGCCTGGAATTCATTGAAACAAGTAGAGACAAGTGGTATGTAGGTGAATCTCATTTCGGGAAAGTGGTATCGCTTGAATGGGGAAGTAAAACATGCAAATGGTAGAATATGTTGAAGAAGAGGACAGTAGTTCCTCACATGCGACGAATGTCCTGTTCCCCTTTGTATTTGTCAAAAGTGGCACTGCCAAAGTGGCTCCACCATTCGAAAAGCATCGAATTGCAAATGAGCTTGAACCACGGGGTAAATTTGAGCGCAGGGTCGGAGAACATGCTCTTGAGCTCGTCTGGCGTCACGTATTTTATATCCTGGACTTCATTTGGGTTGGGGTTGACATCAACATCGGCCTGAATGAACAGGATGTAGTCGACTAACAGAATTTGACGCCTCAGTATATATATATTTATTTTCTCGATTGAGTTAACTCACCTTCATGCTCTCCCCATTTTCCATCACTGGGGGCAAGGTAGTGAATACGAGTCAAAAACTCGAATTTGTCAATGGGCACCTGCTCCGCCTTGATTCCTAATTCCTGATCCAACTTTCGCTGAGCGGCTCTCTTGACGCCTTCGATTGCAGCAGACAGTTCTGCACCGGTTTCTCCGGCAATACCAAGTGGGTGCTAAAATACCGTATTAGCAAACATTATGGCACAGATCTCTTCCTTGCTGATCTGGAAACTTGCCGAGCAGCATGTGTTTGTCCATAGGTCGGGGAAGGTAATCTTCTCCGCAGCTCTCTGCTGGAGTAAGAGACGGTTCTTCGAATCGAAAAGGAAAACGGAGAAGGCGCGGTGAAGGAGTCCTCGATTGATGTTTGTCATCAGATGGCCTATTGTCGATCATCATGCTGATTAGTATTGCTCGTAGTTAAGCACGGGGAGATCGAACATGTCTTCTTGCTTGCGCTGCCAATCGGCTTGTCATCATTGTCCAGTACGATGCACACTTCTTCCATTAATCGAACTTGCTCTTCATCGTATCCTTCGAGCTCACCGCCCTCCTGCGTAGAGGCGCCCGCTGTGGGGAGGATCGAGCGGGCAAGAGAAGTGTCGACGTCGGGGAAAAGAGTCGCGACGTTCTCGGCGGTGATCGCCACTGTTTGTGGCACGGTCTCGGTAACAGTTGCTGTGGAGCTCATTTTGGACGGTCTATACAAAGGTAGAAGAGAAGAGAAATGAGACAGAGTCGAGATGGCTGCGATTGTCGAAGTTACAAGGGCTGGCGTCGGAGGGTTCGGGAGCCGAAAGGGCTGTCAGCGTTTTCCCCGCGCCGACTCGAGAAAACTTTCCCTCCTTCTCTTAACCCGCCTCGACTGCAGATTAGGGCTAGGGCTTCCAAGCCCTAATTGGCTGTCACTTTTCGGACTCTAGTTGCTCTGTATATGTAGTATTCGTATCGATACACACATTATTGAACTAAAAAGCCCTTACTAAGTGATTATTAAGGGCTGTCCCTTTTTAGACTGGTGGTAAAAGAGTTCAACATTATTAGTATGTCGTGTTTTCGATGTGCAGGTGGAATAGAATTCATTGAATTGATTTATTTACACAACTTGAGATCAGGATACATCGTTAGATATCAATTGATGGCCAGTCTTTGTACATCAATTCATTGAGCTGGATACAACATTGAAGCATCATAGTATAATCACGGTCTATGCAACATGTTCCCAGGCTGCACACTATAGATCAATATCCCAACAATACCACGTATTCCAAGAATTGACTTTTAATGTTGGTTGCATACGAATCGAATACCAGCCAGATAAGCCATTAATGTAGGTTTCTTTCGAGAGCTCGCTTCATCTTGAGATAACCGGGGTCACATAGAGTGCCGTCGGAGAGTTGAACGCTCTGGCTATCCTTGTACTTGCCGTCCGGATGAACGAGATTCAAGCATCCAGTTGCAGAAATCGAGCTGCATGCATCGTCGGTGCTACAGCTCCCACAAAAATCGTCATCGCACCCTGCCATTCCCACTGGGAAGAGACTGTCATCTCCGTCCACATGATACGATTGCCATCCTACAGAGTCTGCACAGAATGTCGAGTAATCGGAAATAGTAGTGGTGAAAATGGGCCCAGCCGAGCCCGAGCAGCCAGAAGTAGGGTAAGGAGTCAGCGTCAACGTCTGGCTCGCTCCCATGGTGGCGATGAAAGCCAAGGCTGTGGCGGCAGGGATTGGGAAGTGCATACTAAGTTCTTATAACAATAGTTTGGGATATGCCGAAGTTTTTCAATTCCAAAGAAGAAGAACCACGTATTCTGCAATTAAAAAACACTATTTTCTGTTGCGAGGCGCCTGACCAACCAAAAGCCTGAGGGAACAATTGGGGCGAAGTGGATAATTTAAAAGGAGAACATCCAAGGTCTCAATACCCAGTCTTTATACTTGACGAATACACGTCAAGGAATGATTCTTTCCGATCCGTTGTCCGTGCATTTGGACTATATAGTTCGCTGCTCTAGCCTTTTCGACCACCTTTCAAGACAAAAAAAAAAAAANAAAAGAAAGAAAGAAGAGAAG
>CVMT01000002.1:5199130-5216608 GCA_000985935.1 Talaromyces islandicus | reverse complement strand
AAAAAAAAAAAAAAAAAAAAAAAGAAAGAAAGAAAGAGAGAAAGAAACAAACAAAGCGAGGTGAAGTCATCATGACGATTTTAGGATTCTGTGTCGCGTTAAACACCACTATTTCTTTCATAAAATATGGTGTTGGTTGACGATCAGTCTCTTCTCGGGGCAATATTTTGGCAAGCGGGAAAACCGAAAGGGACATCCTTGTGAGCATCGGGCGAAAACTAGTTTTAACTAATTGACAAACTGTCAAAGTATATGATAGAGATATTAAGAGGATTGAAAACTGTACTGGAGCGATACTTAAACTAGTATAACCACAATGCTGAGCTATCCTAGGATTTCCTATTTTGGCAAGGCGATCTTGGGGGCGCAGATAAGCCTTTGCATACGTACGTTGGCTGTTTGGCCCGCACAGATTTGATTCGACAGAGTACGCCGCGTAATAGATTAGGCTTATTTAGGCTGGTGGGGTCATTTTTCTAGAGCCCGTACGGAATCCATGGTTCTTACCAGTGCTGGCTTAAAAACTTCGTACTTGGTACATAGTCAGGGACCCAGGGCCATGTTACGCCGGTGCCTGTTAGGGCTTGCATAATTATGCCCCTTGGTGGCCTGTAGATCAGGTTACAACATGGATTTCGACCCCCAATTCCCGATAGGAGTACGTGCTGTCGAGAATGTGATTTGTCCGAGCATCTGCGCGTTCTCGTGAACTCGATTATGCCAACATTCATGCTGTAGTATACAAGTTGGGAACTGGAGATCAATATTGCCTCAATAATAACGAGTCTTTTGTACGTTTTGTTTTTATTTTTAGTTCTAATCCTTCTGCAAATTACGAAGGCCGTGCGAGGTAATCCCAAACCATGTCCCAGCTCTTACACTGGTGTGTTGTTCCCCAGCCATTGTACAGCGGTTTGCCGTCGAGACTGGTCGATAGTTAGTGCTTCTCATTTATCTATACTGGCCACATGATGCATTAGATTGTCCCTACTCCCGTCATAACACAGGCCTTCTGCCAGACAACATGACGCCATCATCTAAAAGATAAGCACTAGGTCAAGGTTCAAAAGTTTATGTAGCTCTATTTCCCAAGTCATTCCATCTTTGATCAAACATAGCGTATTAGTAAATCCAAGCTCGCCCTGGCGTTGACATCAATTGATAAAACTGGAATGTCTCCAAGCAGCACCCAAGAGTATATATTGTTGCAAAATGATGTCTCTGAAGTGATATGCCGCTCTTAGAAAAGATCCGACGTACGTCGTCTTTGTCCTGGGGATACTTCCGAGATGCGGTAGTCCAAATATTACCAAGCCCTTTGCATCCGCTGTTTGAGCAGGATATAATTCAAAATAATAAGCGAAAAGAAACTGCCTTCTTACACGGTATGCGAGGACTAGCGGCACTATCCGTTTTTTCCTACCATTTCGCGCTCCCCTGCTGCCAACCCTCAATGGACTATGGATACGGTTTCCATGATGAACGCTCATTGTTGCAGCTGCCTATTGTGCGCCTGCTCTACTCCGGAACTCCAATGGTATACATATTTTTCGTGATTTCCGGGTTTGTTCTTTAGATCAAGCCGCTTGAGCATGCCCGAAGGGGAGGGATATTTGAACCGGGAGGATGTTTTTATCGTCCTGGCCTCTCTCACTTTTCATCGAGCTGCGCGCCTCTTCCTACCACCCCTTATATCTACTCTCCTTGTCATGTTCGGTGTCCGTTTGGAAATATTCAGTGACTTCCATGGCGAGACCCCGGAAAAATTGACAACATTTTGGCTACAATTCTCAGATTGGGCCAAGTTCTACTTTTCGAGCTTGCCAATCCTTGGACGTCAAAATGAGCGAATTCACCTACGGTGTCCACCTGTGGACTTTGTCTGTATAATTTCGCGCATCTTTAGTTCTCGTTCTGTTGTTGATAGAATTGTCAGGTGTCCATCTTTTACCCCTCTCTACTGTTTTCGCCACCTACTGCATCGCATACGAACGCATCGATATCGCTTTATTCACCGGTGGTCTAATATGCGCACAAACCTGGAATGGCTTCAGTAGGCGAAAAACAAGTCATTGGTTGGTCGCATTATATTTGATCGTCCTGGTCCTCGGCCTGATAATGGGCTCAATACCCCGGAAAGGTGCCAATCAAACGCTACTGTACTCGACATTCTTCTGGATCTGGCCGCATAATCTTATATGGCAGAGCCTGGCTGCCTTTTTCATTGTATGGTCAATCAGTCATACGCGCCTTTTGCAATACCCTTTTGAAACCCGTTGGGCGCAGTATCTGGGCAAGATTTCGTTTAGTGTATACACTGTTCATGAGCCGCTTCTGCGTGCATTTAGATAGGCGTTGGTCACACAGCTATGGAAAATAACCGGAAAGGAGTCTCAAACTCAAGCTGCTATAGGATATTTCTTATCGTTGCTGGTTGTTTTGGCTGTTGTCATCTGGATATCAGATATTTTCTGGAGAACCATCGACTGACCATCCATAAAACTTACTCGATTTCTGGAAGAAAAGCTAGTTTCTCCCCAAAGTGTCCACAATGGTAGTCTATAGATATGCTACATGTGTACTTGATGATCAAATAGTTGCTTTCAGATGCTGAGACGAATATACATAGTGAAGCCAAAGTCCATGATACATAAAGTGGGACTTAATCTCGATTGTTGTATATTAAATGTTGTCCAGTTAACCCAAAGATTTTAAGTTCATCATTTGAGAGAACTTTGGCTTAAAGGTCTGGCTTTCATTTATATGTATCAATCGATAGCGATCTAGCTTGTATTTATGTTGTATTCTGGCCTATTGCTAATGGCCAATACCGACGTCAATCAAGGCCAATCTGTACCGAAATATAATCGCACTTGCGCCAAAACTCCAACAGAGCCAAGCCTTGCTAGGCTGTAATTTATATAGTACTATATTGTGGCAATAAACAAATAAATGAAAAAGAGGCCCCTACAACCGACGAATTGACCAGTTTAAGGAGCGGGAAGTTACGAATAGCGATGCCGGAGAAAGTCCACAAGACGCTAGCCATAGTAATGAGAAATATATATCACGACTTTTATCTCGGTTTTATTTTCAGCATAGCGACTAGCTACTTCCCCAGTACTGGTCGAAATGCTAATGACTTTCAGACTCGCGATGACTACCTTGGCATGCCATCTAGCTTCAAGGTTACATAATTGAACCTCTCATTATACTCCGACCAAAAGTGGTTTCTGCGAAGATTCCGATTAAGGAAAGTTCTCGTTGCCGGCCACATTTTATTTGAAACTCCGGGGGTTTAAAAGTGTAGAAGCCAAGTCTCTTCTACTCGACCGGCCGACACATGAGGAGCTTCCGCTAAGGACCAAAAAAAAATTCATACAAGAGGAAGTAAATACTCGTGATGTCCTTGCTAACAACATATAAATTTCTGAAAGAAGCTGAGGGTGGAATTGCTTGTCAAGCTGAAACGGACTGAACCGCATTTTGGAACTCCGAATTCAACTCGGGAGGCGGTACTTATGAAGCTACAGTTGGCCGAGAGCAATTAACCCCTAGTTATTATACTATTTCTTCTCATATGCTCCTCTGAAAGATTATGTATTCCTCGATTCTACATAGCCGCGCAAATATCGGAAATTGCTTGAGCAAAAGATGGCCACCTTAGCACGGAAAATCGCAGAAAAGAGTACATGGGCTCCGTGCTACTGCTGATTAGGAAATAGTTACAAATGAGATTGTCATACGTGAACGAAGCGCTTGGCTGCTGCTAGTCTTACTGAAAACAAGGGACCCTGGTTTATTGTTAGATTATCAGTGGCTCGCGGGCAACATAGTTTGACGGCGCCAGACAATCGAGTTACAAGTTGGCTGGACACACGCCTTAATCACTCATATATACGTAGAAGACTAAATAAAGAAACCCCTTTTATCGCACGGAGTATTTCTCTCCGATAGACGAGACTTTTGGCTTTCGAGCCGGACGACGCCACTTCCGGATGTCTCCACGCAAGCAATTCGATTGTTGAGTCTTTATGCTTGTAAATTACCTGGAACTACCCGTTTTTGGGACTAGCATGCTCTAATAACGATGGTTTTCTCACGGAGTAGACTATGTATTAGAGTTTTGGTGTTCACGCAGAGTTAAGAATGAGTATTAACTTTACCGTTCGATCATCGAGAGCTCTCTGGAACTCCTTTGCCCCGCACAAGAAATTTCCGCGATGTCACCATATCTCTCGACATGCCAGGTATGGTATGCTCGTGGGTGTCAGGAGCACACGCCACGAGACAGGGCCCAGGCCGTTGATTTCTGTACGCTGCCATGCCCGTCAAGTCCCCTGCCTCGTTAGAACAAGCCCTAATAAGAAGACGCGTGTAATTAACGTTTGAGTTGCACAGGCCTCGGTCCTGAGAAATGAGCATCTAGGACACACACAAAAGAAATTTTAATTAATCCAACACCTCCAGTGTCGAACAAATAGGCGGTCGTGCTGATACGGCCGTTGTTGGTTCCGATGAGTACCTCGCAATGTCGTGTCTGCCATTTCCGACAATCGTTGACCCCAATAATAATACATAGTAGCATTAGAAGGTCCGTAGTGCGGCATGCCTGGTTAGGTATTGTTCTATTTATGGCAAAAGAAATGGCGGGGAAAGGCATGGGTCAACGTCAATGAGAGGAGGCGTTGGTTGAGAGTCACACCTGATATTGCCGCTGTCGAGCTTTGTCCACATTCCCATGATTCGATATCAGTTGATAAAAGCCAATGTAACATCTCTCTAGTCTAATGCCATACAGCCAATCTTTGAGAGGCAACAGAGAGTTCACGTAATAATATACGTACATATGTATCAGTTAGCACGAAAGATGAATCAAATCTCCACTTGTCGTTTCTCTGTATTCTGTAGCCTCTAGTACATGTAATGATGCTATGTTCTCTTCCATTTGATAGAATGCAATATATATGCAAAAGTCCAATGCATTCCAAATTTGGGTGGAGGGGGGGATAAGAAAAAAACAAATCGCTTGTGATGCCATGAATCAACTATGTAAATCGCAAATGCCACGATAATAAGGAAATAGAATGTATGTGCAAAAATTCATGTTGGAATAAGAAAGAAAAACTTTATGTCGTTGCTCAGTATCATCAATTGCGAGCAGAAAAAGGTTTGAATTTATAGATTTGGTCATTGTTGTCTCGACTTGGACATGTCTTCTTGCAATGTCTGAAGAAAACATTAAAAGAATACATATCAGTATGCAAATTCTCATATGCGGTAATAGGAGTCTCACCGGCGTAATGTGTCCAATCGACCGTATAGCCGCCCACATAGATCACACTCGAATTTCTTCTGTCCATCGTGGGCTCTCTGGTGATTGAATAAGTACGACTTTCTGAGTTGACTAGAGACGTGACTTACCGTCGAATAGTGTCGTTTTAAATCTGTCTTTCTTCCAAAAGTCCTGCCACATTCATGACAAGCAAACGCACTCCTCTGTTTTGGGTCATGTCGCTTGGCGTGGTCTCGGCAGTTTGCCTTCCGTGTGAAACGTTTCCCACAAACTTCGCAGCTTAGCCCTAAGTCTTAGTCTGTCAGTTAGATTCGACAGGTCTGCTTTTGCACATACTTGATATGACTGAGTCTGGAGACGCAGATCCCTCTACAGATAGATGCCGGCAGGCGTCAGACTCTGCGACAGATTCTGTGCCGTCAAGTGATGGAGATTGGTCCAAGGATTTGGTTTCCACCCCGCTTGCTGTTGAGTCGACGAGCCGTCGACCTGCGACTATAGAAGGGTTGGGCAAATTTGTTCTTGTTGGGGAGAGGGATGCTTCCCACATGGGACTATTCACATGTGGTTCTTGCTTCGGATACCGCAAAGGTGTTTCCATCTGTGACTGCGGGGTGATAGACCAGCTAGAAGCCTCTCCATATATTGGGCTATCACAACTCCTCGCGCTAATATCAGAACTGTAATAGACCGGAGTGCTTTGGTTGTGAGGAACCAAGCCTGAAATGCGCATCATAACAGGGCCGCTCGGGAATTGTTGTTGGAAGTATGGGAAAGTGTTATAGTCCGGAGCACCCACGGCTGAATGGAAGCACGCCGACGATCCGACGACAGGCTGGTTCGACCAGTCCTGGATGGGAAGAGACTGGGTAACCGGAAGACTGGAGGGGGCGTTTTGATAGATACCCAGCCCAATTGTTGTCGGGGGGGAATAGTCTTGAGACTCCATCTTTACCGACGCCGAATGTGCTAGGTCAAGATAAGAGTCACTGAGACCATAAGCAGTTTCCGGAGATGCTTTCCGCCCTTGACTCGACGTGACAGATGTATTGTGCATCGTACTGGTCGGGCGTGGTGCGATATACAACGGGATGGAGACGAGGTCGCGTGAGGACAGCGGGTGTTTCAGCATAGAATGGACGGCCGGTAGTGAAAAGTGGTGCGCTGCTGGAGCACTCAAGAGACTATGTCAGCTTTGTAGGTTCGGTGGTAACGATGAAGAAGGGACGGAGGTCTGTATATATAAAGACAAGGTGGGTCGGCAGTAGACGACGGCCAGGGTGGGCATCCAGGAAAAACGGCTTGAGGACGAAGGCAGAAGTCAGCGCAGCGCTTGCTATTAAAATAATAGGTAGCGATGCTTCGAATCCGATTTAGGACTGGGGCAGGCTCAATTCGGAGGGAGGGGGTACCATGTCCAGGGAGGGAGGTGACTCAAAACATGATCATGCCAGCGTACGCAAGGCAGACTCTGCATGAAGAGCGTCTACTTGCTTTGGGCGTGAGTCTGGCGTCGATCAAATAGGCGCGACAGGTACCCTCGGCGGCCTGCAGGTGTGGATGGCGCTGGTGCGATGTGGCAGCAGGAGTCGGCAGTGACAGGCGAATCAACGGTGATTTGGATGGAATTTTGACTGGTGGGGGGGTGGTTTTTGGATTTTGTTTTTTCCCCGGTCTTCCTCCTTCAGCTGGTCTTCATGGAGGGAGCAGGGCCGGAGGGGTAGCAAGGTGCGGAAATGTTCAGCAGCAGCGACAATACTGAGTGAAGCTGAAGATATGCGCAGCAGGGAAAAGAGCCGTCGCGATCAGCGGCGACGAGATGAGAGCGAGAGCAGCAGGGAGGCCAGCGCCCATGGTGATGGAAGGCTCGAAATGCTTGTCGACGGCGGGCCGGGAGACAGGCTCTCTCTGGCATTCTCGCACTCTGCAACGCAGAGGCCCAATTTTGGATGGTTCTTGAAGCAGTTTAGTCCGGACCCGACAGTCTGGATAGCCTAGTTAAACGAGGCGGCTGTGTGTGTCTGATGCTGCAACGTGAAAGGCCAGCGTCGCAGCAAACTGCCCGGTGAACAGGCATCAGCAGCCAGTCGTGAGCGCGCATCCAGGAGCGCGCTGGAGACATGCCAGCCGGTGCAGCAGAGATCACCCGGAGAGGTGTGCTGGTGTCGTGCCGCGAGTCTAGTGGCAGCCACTCCCATGATTGCTCTTCTGCAGCAGACGAAAAGGGACGGGAGGGGTCCGCGAGGAGTGCGAGAAAGCTGTCGACGAACTGCGGTCAAGCCAGATAGGTCTACGTAGGCGTTATGAGATCAAGAACTGATAGACAGAGGTCGTGGTGGTGGTAGTAGCTGTCGCTGTAGACTGGTGTTAACTAACTGAAGACCGGCCGCGGGTATTGCAGAAATGAACAACCGAGCAAGAAGCGACCCTCGGCGATGCCCGCCATGGAAGGACTTTTTAATCTAATTCTCTGGGTTGCACTCTCGTCTCCAGCACCACGCGACCGGGAATTGCTGCCTGTCTGCCCATCTGTTGCTTGCTGGCATCGTTTGTTGAGAATAATCATCGCTCTCTGCGCGTGGTCAGGGCCGTGGAAATTAGGGCCCGGTCGTCATTTAGTAGCTGCCGGCCAATAGGAGCCCACATAGGCGCCCAAAACACGAGACCACTGGCAGGTGCTGGGCCCCTCTTTTCTCTCCACACCCGCGACGGCCCGGGGCCAGAAGTCAAAACTGCATCGGATGTGGTCGACAAGAATAATAATAAGAGGAATACTACTACTAATAATAATAATGATAATAATAATAATAATAATAATCGCGAGTTCAACTAATAATTAGTTAATGGGCGAACTTAAAGAGGTCTGTCACGAACGCCTCTACGGGCCCCGGGTTTCTCATTGCTTCCGACACTCAACTGGCCAGCCCCGGTCTGCGATCAACCCGCCATGATCGTGAATGATACTTGTCCGGAGACGAACTGATTGATCCGTTACCGCGGACTACTCCGTACGGAGTTTTGCAATTACTATCTCGCAATCCTTCTCCTCCGCGCTGCGTATGAAAACCACTGCTCACGTCTCTCCACCTTTTCGATCCAGGCTAGACACCCTAGCCTAGCCAACGCCAGCTGCCAACTGCTGACCCACCGTCCTCGGAACGGTCCTCGACCGAGTTGACGCCGTCGTCACGCTTTTTGCCAGCGCCCAATGATCGTGGCGACGGCTGCCGGGGAATCGTCACCCGCCCGGCAAAAGCGCGTCTTGGCTGCGATTCCCGCCAAATCGACGATAGCGTTGCCGGCGAGGGAGGGGGTCGGATTTCAAATGTTTGTCGCGATCTCCGCCCTCTAGCTTCATATGCTAGGATGATCATCACGAAAGGGGCGTGAGTAATTTTCAACAAAACGATGCGGAGGCGGCGCAAAGCCTCTGACGAAAGTATCAACCGCAACGGTCGCAGGCACAACAGGGGAATTAAGTTCTAGACCCGGTGGATTTAGCACGGCCGGGCAACTCCGGAGATCCATCACTGGAGGATCAAGAGGGAAATTAACACGGAAAGATCCAACACTCACCATCGGCGGGAGAAAGTACGTCAACCGCCGAGAGCTGCTGCTCTCGAGCACATATATGGAAAGCCTTCGATATCAGCCAGCTTTGAGAAACAGATGGAGAAGAAGACACCCACTGGCAGAGGTATTCTTCGCGCGCATGTGCCATGACCTGCGTGTTTGTCAACAATGATTAGCCAGGTCTGGGGCCTTTCTCCCCCACATTTGAAGGGAGGGGAAACAACTCACGCCTTCTAGGCTTAAACTCATTAAGCTGATCACTGACGAGATCAGAAGGATGTTCGTCATGCACACGAAAATAATCCTATTCAAAAATATCGCAACGATTAGTGCGCTAGATCGCTTCAATCCAACGCTTGCGTGGACGGCAAGGCATTGCTAGCAATTCGCCTCGCGCGCGTACGTAGAAACGAAACACCGCGATGGAGAGAGATCCAATGGTCCGCAGGTCTCTAACTAACGTGACTCACAGCCCATGCGGCTGTTCGTCCGCAAGAGAGTGGGTGCCATATGAAATTCAAAATTCAAAGGTGGATGTATGAAATCAAAGCACTCACATCAACCCATAGCCAAAAACGGGAGAGATCTAAAATAGCGTGTCAAAAAAACGTGCACTGACAGCCAACCGATTCTAGAAAATCAAACTAAAGTATCAGGACAGCCACACTTACATCTTGCGCGACGTCCTGCAAGCCAATCAATTCAGCCACCCCATGGAAATGCAGTACTAGTAGTTTAATCAACTGGGCAGTGACATACCAATCCAAGAGTCGCCGAACTTCATCACACTGATTATTAGCGCTTCTTGACCACTCTTCGGGGGAAATATCGGTGTGCCATACCCAAAGAAGACCTTGACAAGGATCCAAGACATTTCACCAAGTGTCAGTCGATCACGAGCTAGCATGGTAAACGTAGTTAGGAACCCTAGCGGGGCCAAAAAAAAGAGAAAATCAGCCAATGCCCATGTAGCACAGAAGCAATTTCGCCCTACCAAGGTACAGGACTATGACGACCGGCATGAACTTTAGAAATGCTTTAGTCATTTCTTTCAGAACCAGGATCTGGAATAGATCGAGTTAGCGTCCTTCTAGAAATGAAACAAGTAGGCTGTGTTGCTCTAAATAGACACCTACCAAGCTCCCAAAATAGGAATTCAGGCTGACTAGAGAGCAAATTCTATTTTCACCGCATCAGTACCATGCAAGCGATCGACGCCAACGTGGAGTGCAAGGATCAAGAAGCGGTCACTAGGAAACGTACCTAGGAACCAAAAATAGTGCCTCTAAGGACAATATGTCGAATGAAAGGTCGATGATGTATTCACTCTTTTTGGCCAGGCCAACGATACCTATTACAATGACTCAGATGAACTTTGCCACTCCAAAATGCCGAAATTTTCCAACGACAATTCCCATGGGGATCCTAAGGTTCAGCCAAGGCTGAATTCAGTCCAAGGAATGACTCACGGCAAACCAAGAAAGCAATTCCGACCCCAATGATTCCTACGTTCCAGAGGCTCCAGAAGTCGAGCTGGTAGAACAACATTCCGGCGTCGGTAATCCCGCTAAGTTCATCGTAGGCAAATGCTGTGATCCATATATACATGAGAATTTCCAGTGCATTTATTGAATTGGGGTCACGTTGAGCCAGCACCGCATAGTAGATGACAAGAAAAGAAATGAAGAAAACTGCCTCAAACGCCTTACGATAGATGGGAATGCGAAGGCGGCAATAAGGATCGACATTTCTAGGAGGAGAATGTTAGGCAATTACTTATTAGAACGGGGTGTTTGCTAACTTTTTCCTTAGAATGTGTGGCATTTTCTTTGCATGCACGTTGAGACTATCCCAGAAAATGATCTCGCCACGCCATATGTCGTCGATGATATTTTGGACAACTTTTTGACTGAGGAACTTTTTTGCGTGCACAATTGCTGCAATCTCCAGTGCGTTTATACCGTCAAATTCAGAGTGAGTTCCATAGATAGAATCCTCGTCAAAGGTAACTCCAGTGCTGAAGGATCTGTTAGAGTCAAATAAGCCATGTCCTGACGAAGCTGAAGCTGAAAGCAGCGGTGTTCTCTCGTGTGAGATCCGGGACTCTTCTGCGGTGGTAGAAAACCTGGAAGTCCCTCGTTCGGCTTCTCCGATGCTAATGGAATGCTGTCTGGAGTCAAGGAGATCCTGCAGAAGGAATTGGATCGTCTCACGGTGAGATAGTGAAGTGAGAAACTGCCAAGCAACAAATTCACAGGCGTATCCACGGCTTTCGTTGAGGCCAATTTCATCATCCGGCAGGTTGTCATAATGCCATTTCAGGACCCTTGGCTGTTAGAATAGGAGGAACGGAACGAATTCTGAAAATCCTCCGGTTAGACTTACATGAGAGCACGAATCAGGTTCTGATTGTAAACATTATCAGACAAATACTTTATTAATGGCCGCAGCTTCTGGCCAACGGCGGATGATCTCATATCATCGAACGTGTAAGGAACATCTGGAATAGCAGCAATGACATATCTAAAACGGGTTAGATCATAACGCACGGTTGGTGTTGTGAAGAGTTACCGAGAAATTTTTCTAGCCACCTCTTCCATAGAATCCTCGTTATCAATTTCGGGTATCTCAGGCTCATCGTCGTCCAGCATGCGCGACGAGAAAGATTGAGAAAGCCGTGCCACCATTGTGTTAAAAACCAACCTTGATCAAATCAAATAAATTAGGGGCCACTTTTCAGGACTCAAAGGTGAAATGTAAGAGACTTCTAGAAAATCCTAGGGGTGAGACGGTGACAATGGCCTTGACAGCAACAGGCTGTTGCGATCAAGACTCTTGATAGCAGCTGGAGCAGATGTGTAGGCCTGCTTTTATCGTAAACAAAAAGACATAAGGCGGGAGTCCCCCATCAAAGCCCAGCTCCGATCAGCAGCGCAAGTATCAATGCTGCAGCGACACGTATAAACACATTATGTCTTCGCCGGGTCGAAGGATGAAGTTTCAAAAGATAAAGTCGACGCAGGAACCGCGCGTGGATGTGATAGCACATGGGCATGTTTGGAGCCAATAGGGGGCGGCCGTGGTGCTTAGTAACCGAGCTGGCAGGTGTGACGTCTTCCGCCTTCCGCACGACAACATTGAACCATCCTCAAACATCAAGCAATACCAAGCAACATCGAACTTCAATAATATCGCCACCATCTTGACGACAGCTACCCTCTCCAGGTCGTTTGTGATGGAGCTGCCTGTCTTGCGCTGCTGTCGGTGATCAGCGGCCTTGCACACTGCCGTCCCAGCGATAAAGTTCTGTAAAAAGCGATCATTGCATCTCCGCCAGCATGGGTCAGGGCTATTCTTTGACCACCCTGTCTGCAGGGTCAGCTGGCATAGATGTGCCCGAGCTCTCAGACTTGGTGTATGAAAAGTCGCTGGGCTCCGCCCGATTCATGAAAAGCATTAGAGCTCGACAACCCAATGGGTTGGCCTTTGTCAAGGTCATCATGAAACCGTACCCAAGCTTGCAGCTGGATCCCTACGTCAAAAATATAACGCGTATGTACTCCTTTAATATGCTACTGATAACAGCTAAGTGAGACTCTCCAGGTGAAAGAGAACTGCTTGCAAGCGTTCCCAACGCTCTGGCTTATCAGCGGATTCTAGAGACCGGTACTAGTGGATACCTGGTCCGTCAATACGTCTACAGCTCTCTTTATGACAGATTGAGGTACGTAGACCCCTCAACTCGTGTATATTTTCATGTTAGAGCTGACAGTCATAGCACGCGGCCCTTTTTGGAACACGTCGAAAAGAAATGGATTGCGTTTCAACTGCTGTGTGCACTCCGAGACTGCCATTCTCAGGACGTCTTCCACGGAGACATCAAGACCGAAAATGTTCTGGTCACCTCATGGAATTGGTTATATCTGTCTGACTTTTCTTCGTCGTTCAAGCCAACGTTCCTTCCTGAAGACAACCCAGCAGACTTCTCCTTTTATTTTGATACCTCCGGCCGACGGACCTGCTACCTTGCTCCTGAAAGATTCTTGGAGACAGAGGAAGAGCCAGAAGGAAGGCAGGTCAATTGGGCAATGGACATCTTCAGTGCAGGGTGTGTTATTGCAGAGCTTTTTCTCGAGGCACCCATTTTCACGCTCAGCCAACTCTACAAATATCGCAAGGGAGAATACAGTCCAGAGCATAGCCATCTCTCAAAAATAGAAGATCGAGATGTGAGAGACCTCATACTGCATATGATTCAAATCGACCCTGAGTCGAGGTACTCGGCTGAGGAATACCTCAATTTTTGGAAACATAAAACTTTTCCCGAATACTTTTACAGCTTTCTTCACCAATATATGTCCCTAATTACCGAACCGGCTTTGGGACGGACACATATTGACGATACAGGGGCCAGAAATAGGAACGAATCTGATGAACGAATAGACCGTATTTATTTTGACTTTGATAAAGTGTCCTACTTCCTAGGCTCTCCTCCAAAGCACCCAATCGACGGGTCAAAACTGACAACGCCGCAACTCACTAGCCAGATTCTTCCGGTTCAATTAGACCTGTCCAATACTCAGCTTGAGGGGTCAAAGATGGAGCCGCAAGAGGGTGCTCTCATCTTTCTTACGATCGTTGTGTCGAATCTTAGAAACACAGCAAAGGCTTCCGCCAAAGTCAAGGCTTGTGACTTGCTATTAGCATTTGCTGAGCGACTCCCGGATGAAACCAAGTTAGATCGCATTTTACCTTATGTGATGATCTTGCTCAATGATCGATCTGATATGGTCAAAGTAGCAGCCATACGGACTCTAGCGCAGCTTCTCTCCATCGTGAAAGTCGTCTCACCAGTCAACGCATATTTGTTTCCGGAGTATATTTTTCCTAGGTTACAACCCTTGATCTCAGATTCGGCATCGAAACCTAGTCCAATTGTGCGCGCCACATATGCATCCTGCATTGCCTCACTTGCTCAGTCCTCTCTAAGATTTTTGGATATGGTTCAGGCACTGAGAACAGACGCACGTCTAAGGTCTGTCATCCCTGCAGGTTCGGAGGGGGACTGGACGGAGGATGCATCCTTTCATAACCTCTACGACGTTGCCAGAGGTGATCTTTTGGAGTTTTTTGAGGACCATACAAAAGGTTTGTTGACCGACAGTGACTCTTCTGTTCGTCGGGCATTTCTTGGTTCTGTGCCAGGTCTTTGCGTCTTTTTCGGAAACACAAAGACAAACGAAGTTATTCTGAGTCATCTAAACACCTACTTAAATGACAAGGACTGGATCCTTAAGTGTGCATTCTTCGAAGCTGTCGTTGGTGTTGCCGCCTATGTGGGGAGCGTAAGCCTCGAAGAGTTTATACTGCCTTTGATAGTTCCGTCAATGACGGACTCTGAAGACTTTGTTGTTGAAAGAGCCATTCGCTCTATGGCAGCAATGGCTGACCTAGGCCTGTTCCAGAGGTCAGTCACATGGGAGTTACTTCGCATTGTTGTACGGTTTTTCTCTCACCCCAATGGTTGGATTCGGGAAGCCGCTGTACACTTTGTCGTGACATGCTCAAAATCTCTGTCTTTTGCGGACAAGCATTCCATTATGACACCGCTTGTGCGTCCGTTCTTAAAAACAAGCATCACTGCCATCAGCGAATGTGAAATTCTCGATGCTCTTAAGCGTCCACTGGCAAAAGGTGTATTTGACATGGCTATGGTATGGGCGCAAAAGTCCGAGAAGGGTGCTTTTTGGAAGGCGGCAAACAGAGACAGTGTCTTCAGTCTAAGCATCAACGATGGCCTCGTGGGTCGAAGTTTTCCGAGGCATGTATCTCTTTCTGGATTATCCAAGAATGAAGAAGATGAACAATGGATCTCAAGGTTGAAGAGCCTTGGCATGACCCCAGAAGACGAATTCAAGCTGTTTGTTCTTCGGGAATATATCTGGAGGGTAGCTATGAGGTCCAGCAGAGTACCTGACGCGACAGACGCCTCTCAGTTGAACAGCTTCATCACGTTGGCTCAGTCTGGAATCACACCACAAACCGTTTTCTTTGATAAAACCCAAGGCATCAAGCAACGAAGACAGTCGACGGGCTATACACCTCCACAAGATGACAAGGGCATAAAACCTCACACGATAGCAGACGCATTACTCGATGCGTCAACATCCATTGACCCTCAAACAGCAGTACCTCGAAAGCACCAGCGCGCACGAACTAATAGGGGTAAGGAAAGCAATTCAGGGCCTCAAGGGCCTCCGCCAACAGCTATAGAGTCTATCAAAACTGACGCACAAGCTCGTTCGACCTCGCCCTCCCCTGTTCACCCGACCTCCCAAGAATCTTCGACCCCCAGTTCGGATATAGAGCAGGGCGCACCTGGGAAACGCCACGATACCGATAAAGGCTCGGACAGGGGCAGCATAGCAACAGCAACCACAACAACAGACACCGGAAGGCTAACCCCAACGGGGTCATTAAACAGAATTGAAAAGAAGACAAGTGCTATGAGCCTACTCAACCGCAAAGATACAGGGAAAGCTTATGCTGAAACGAGCATGAATTCGATGAATGCATTTGGCAAAGTGGATGTCCCATCTCAGCGCAAAAAGCCGACGTCTCCTTTAGCTATGGCAAGGGAGGATCCAACCGAGCAAACTGTTCCTCAGAAATATCAGGTTGGGCATTCGTATAACGGCAATGACCCTATGATCTTGAAACTTTTAGATAATGTTTTCGCTGAGAATTATCCTACGGACCTTTTCGACCTTGGGCCTTTTGTAAAGGAGGTTGATTCTCGCCGAGCAATCAAGAGGCCCAGTGGGGAGAGCACAGATAAGCCATGGCGACCTGAAGGTGTGTTGGTGGCTATGTTTGGAGAGCATACAGCGCCGGTAAATCGAGTAGTAGCTGCACCCGACCATACTTTTTTCGTTACCGGCTCTGACGATGGTACTGTCAAAGTGTGGGATACTACACGACTGGAAAAAAACCTAACCCCCAGGTCACGGCAAACCTATCGTCACGCAGCAGGTACCAAAGTGAGGTGCTTAACTTTTGTGGAGAATACATATACCGTAATCAGCGGGGCCACAGATGGGAGCATACATGCTGTGAAAATCGACTACCACAAAGTTAATGAGACGGTGCGTTACGGCAAATCTCAACTTGTCCGCCAATACCAGCTGCCAATTGCGCAAGATGGATCAGCCGAATATGCTACTTGGGTAGAACATTTTCGGTACGAAGCTCAGTCGACGTTGTTGATTGCTACCAACCTGTGTCGGATCCTCGCTCTTGATATGAAAACGATGCGACCGGTATACACTTTGCAGAACCCGGTTCATCACGGCACGCCAACTGTGTTTTGCTACGACCGTAAGCATAGTTGGCTGCTAGTTGGAACTTCACATGGGATCCTTGACCTGTGGGACCTTCGGTTTAGAGTTCGATTGAAGGCGTGGGGTCTCCCAGGAGGAACGGCCATTCATCGACTTCAAATCCATCCAACCAAAGGCCGAGGCCGATGGGTTTGTGTAGCTGGTGGTAGTGGACACGGCAGCGAGGTAACGGTGTGGGACGTCGAAAAGACTCAGTGTCGAGAAGTTTACCGGGCAGCATCGCCATCGACTGGAGCCAACAACCAGGGCCATGCGAATGGAAACCCTTCCAGCCATCGATCATCGGTGGTAAACAATCTGGCTGCCATGAATACGGTTACGAAAAGCTATGAACCATGGCGCGTGGATGAAGACCGACCTGAAGGAATGCTTAGCAGGTTTGCCAGCACATCCGCAGGAATCGAGCCGAATGCAAACTCGGCATCGTACTCGGCAGCATTTGGAGATCGGAATGGTATATGTGCTTTGAATGTCGGATATGATTCACCGATGGATGGAAAGGATAGCACCAAGTGCGGGTTCGCGATCTCAGCAGGGTCGGATCGCAAGATACGGTTCTGGGACCTGGCCCGGCCCGAGTTCTCGAACATTATCAGTGGGTTCGACGCGGCGTCAGATGCGGGGGTTGCTGCAACACCGCGATACGAGAGCGTTCAGCCTACTCCCAGTCTCACGGTCACTACAGAGCACATGCCGAATCTGCCTGGGGCAAGCGGCCGAGGTGAAGGTAGGGGCAGTGGCAAAAAAGGAAGCAGCGCGAGTGCTTCACGGCCCCCTCGAAGTACGGTGATTAGCCTTCAGCAGCAGCAATTGCTCAAGAGCCATTTGGACTCTATTCTAGATGTGGCGATTCTGCGGGAACCTTACGGGATGACAGTGAGCGTGGATCGGGCAGGAATGGTATATGTATTTCAATAAACGTTGATTGAATATATAATTTTGTTACATGACCAGTTAATAGCGATATCACTGTTTAGATTTTTTTGTCTCATTCATTGAAATGTTATCTGGAGGGTGTTCTTCAGACAACACTGAATCCATTCTCTCAAAGCCAGGCAATATTCCTCAGAATCCCGAGCAGCTCAAGTAGGGAGGTTTATCTGACGCCACCCATGTACGTGTTGGCAGGTATTTACACAAAACATATGTTCCTTGCAGGAGCAGCGCATCAATATGGGGACCCTTTTTTTTTTTTTTTTTTTTTTTTTT
>CVMT01000002.1:5080813-5198880 GCA_000985935.1 Talaromyces islandicus | reverse complement strand
TTTTTTTTTTTTTTTTTTTTTTTGTCCTTCTGGTTGGTTCAACATGACTGGCGGTGAATAAAATGGTATGCGAAGGAAGATGCGACCTGTCAGGTCAACTTTAATGGGCCTTGCATCATTCATTTCAATAAACTAATCATGCAGTGTGCAGTCGTCAACTGGTAACATGCATCAATCGAACAATGTTAATGTAGCTGGTCATTAGCTGTACATGATGTAGCATTTGAAACATCTGGAATGTTTGAACTTGCATGGCCGTAGGCTGAGAATTAGATGGACGGCTGCGCCTGGCCCAATGCGACATTTAGCGTCAGTTGATCAATTAATTTTGTGTGGGTAGTATTTTAAATATCAATCGATATAGATATGCAGTTAAATAAATTTAATCCTCTAGATGTCGGCTCCGCGTGACAACATTGAAAATAGCCGATACTTTCACTCGTTAATTCGTCAATACGTATATATCTATGCATCAGTTGATATGGATGTATGTAACGACCAGATCTAGAACTCTCCATTGGAACGTTCAATGTCGCACTTCAATGTTGTTGATCAACGGCATTTGGACACATCAACTTGATGTTGAATCATTATTGCAGCACCGGAGCCCTTGCAATGCTCAATGTTGAGACTTGGCCTCGACAGGTATCAGACCGCGAACAACACTAAATAATACAGTGTTGAAAAACTTTTCGCCCAAAAATAAAATTAAATAATTCAAGCCTAATCTGCAGATGACATGTATTTCCTGACAGGGCATCGGCGTCACTTGTGTTGTTTCAAGACTCGTCACAAAGCCGATCGATATGCTGTGACAGATCTTTCTCCCTGGTTTGAGACTGCAGGGACGCGATGGCGCAGATTTTCTACACACTCCAGGACACACTCCAGGACTTTAGGCGATTAATATTACTCTGTACGGAGCAAATCTATTGCCATTTTAAAGGGACACAACCAAACCTTGCAGCGGAAACCAAACATCCAATGAGACCTTTCGCATTGTATCAAATTATCCATCAATGCAAAAACAGCTCCCAAACCAACTAAGCGGCCCAACACCAACAAGTTAGCTGCATATGCAGGTTCGTCACGAACTCAAAGACAGGGGCGCTAGACTGTTGATTAGTTTATTTCCTTTTTCTCCGGCCTATGGAGACTGTTGGATCCTTCGAGACCTGTCCAAGATAGGGGTGCCGTTATCTGCAAGAACTTGCAAGGGTGTGACAACAATAAGTCTCGAACGCGCCGGCCGTGCGATCGCAATTCATATTCCAATTTCTGTTATTACTTACTAAGTTAAGTAGTTATAAATCACACGGCTACGACGGAGCATTTGTCACGCAGTTAAGACACGCAGTCTAGACCTGTGCCAGGTAGGGTAGTTTCCCAAATAGGCAACCTCGGCTGCGCATCGTCATTAAGGACTGTGACGCCAAGCCAACTGGTTGTTCCCTTCTTTTTTTTTTTTTTTTTTTTTTGCGCTTTCTGATGACATGGACAGAAAAACACCACGAAGGAAGATGCTGAGATATGTCTACTGCCAATAGTTTCTGGCAGGTCAAGTCAGGCCAAGCCAAGTCATCCGCTATCCCAGGATCCAGCCGGCTGGGACGGGCATTCATCATTCAGGGACGGAGTACAGCTGACAGCGGTTGGTTTCTGCGTCTGCCTTATGAACATACAGCCATTCCCCCCCCTGCCGACCAATCTCTGGCGCCGATCGCCGTGGGGAGTTGCTGTTTGTTGTTCAATACGTACGGAGTAGTACTTAAATAATAATAATAATAATAATAATAATAATAATAATAATAATAATAATAATAATAATAATAATAATAATAATAATAATAATAATAATAATAACCTAACAAAAAGAATTGTTGTCTGAAGCCTGAGTGTCCGTACAATGTAATTGATGCGATTGTCTCCCTGCAAGCACTGCGAGGGGACGGATACATGTCCGGTCCGAGACTGCAGGCAGATAGCAGATAAGCGCAAGGGACAGTGTGAAACAAGCAGAGCCGGCGGTTTCAGAGCAAGAAAGGGACCACAAAACGCAGCGATATTAATTAATTACGCTCTATTATTATTTCTTATTAATCGGAGTACGTATAGCGTGTAGACGAGGAGTATTTAAAGTATTTAATACGGTAATTATTACAGGCACGCCCGGGAACAATACGCCCAGAACGGACTAGCGGTTCCTGGCCCGCAGCCACCTTCCTTGTCTGGCTCGATCTCTCTCTCAACAGTGATCTTGATTTGTATTCCACCTCTCTCTCTCTCTCTCTTTTTCTCGCTCCCCCAACAATGCTTTGTGTCCTCTCTCTCCCCACCGGGCTGGCTGGAAACTGGCCAAAGCTTCAAGCTTGTCACCACCGTCAGACGCACCAGGCCAGCGCTAGCCAGCCCGAACAGCGTGCCGCCGCGGGCTGCGTGGAGCGGACAGCGGCCGGACCGTGGCCGGACACGCTGCTAAGAGCCACTAAGGCGTGGTGCTTGGGCAGCGCAGCAGCTAGCCGATCGGTCTCCAATATCTCGCAGTGTGCTCGATCCAATCCCCGCCGCCCATCCGCCGCTCAGGGGTCGCCCGAAATTATTGCTCTGCTGCTCGCTGCTCACCACTGCCACGCTAGCCCTGCAGGTCCTGCCCGTACCTGAAGCTTCTTCCACCCCCGTAATTACTGTCTTTTCTCTCTCTCGCTCCTCGGACCTCCTCCTTCTCGCCTCTCCCGCAGCTTGTGTGAAAAAGGCAGAACGCACCTCTCAGATAGAACGTCTTTTTCGCCGAACAGGACGCCGCTCAGCATTCATCCAGGCGATGTGTGATACTGTCTCACACTGGTTGTGAACGGGGCTCTTACGGTTGCCCTTCTTCGGTTTTTGTTTTTCTAATTCTCTCTCTACTACACTTGCTCGAGACGTGCATCTTCTATATTCGTCCGCTTTCGTGACCAATTGAACCTGCACCACACCAGAATCTCTGAGAAATTCTCCCCATACACAACTCCACCATGGCACCTTCGTTACGAGATCATTCCTCCTTTGTTCGTCCGTCGACGCGAGACCGTCCCGTCACCAGGGACCAGGTCGACACTTCTCTCATTGTTCCCAGCCGGACCTCGTCTCTGCACTCCCGCATCACCCAGCCCATCCCCTCGACTCTCAACCTGAAGCCGGCCCAGCGAACACCAAAGACCCTGACCCATGCCTACATGGTATGCGGTGTTGGCCGTGAGCCTGCCCAATGGGTCAAGGCTCCCGCGCCAGTCCAGGGCAAAGTCCAGCACATGAAGGGTGCCGTGGGCCAGTTCTGGTTGCCCGAAATACTCGGCAGCAGTCCCAGACTCGAGCAGGACAATGAAATCGCACGTTCCTTACACGCCGCTATGAGGGTAAGCTTCTCTGTATACATCCAAAGTCAAGACGGCTAACAAGCTCGACCTAGGCCTGTTTCCCCCACGATGTCGAAATCTGCACTGGAAAATCCCAGCCTCATTGCGTCCACCATTCTTTTGTTCTCCAACAGGATTCCTCTCACACTCTCTACGGCATTGCCCTCAAAGTATGGTCCCGTGCCGATGAAAAACGGGCCGACACCATTCGCGAGTTGCGCAAAAAGACCGAACCCGACTATTACGACAACCCCGACGAGACGTACTGGATTCCCTACTGCTTGAGCTTCCTGTCTCGCTACCCCCTCTACGACCTTCTGGGAGACTATCTCCGTGGAATGTGGATCCACTGGAATAAGGCTACCAACCTGTTCCATGCCGAGGAGGTTTCTCGAATCCTCAGCTTCCCCGCGCCTCGCCTGAATGACTTGGTCCGCATTGACATGAAGGACTATGCCCTTTGCTATCAGTTCCCATCCTCGCCGACTGGCTTCCAGAACTTCTCCATGTGGCCGCTCTTCAGCTGTCTCTCCATCCCTAACATTGTCGGCGTTATCGAGGCAGCCGTGTCGCCAACTCGCCGGATTATTCTCAGCAGTCACCACCCTGCCATCTTGACTGTTGCCGCTGAAACCATTCGCTTTTGTGTGCGTGTGTACGAGTGGAGCGGTCTCTACGTCCCCATTGTGCATGCCCGTCATGCCAAGGAGCTTGTAGAAGAACCTGGGCCTTACATTCTCGGTGTTTCTGTTGAATGCCGCTCCCTCTTTACTGCCCCGTCCGATGCTTTGGTTGTCGATCTCGACCGCAACTTTGTCTTAACCTCTAGCCCACCTAACGTCCTCACCCCGAAACAGCGGACTAAATTCGTCAACCGCTTGACCCAGGCCCTTAGCGGAGATGTGGCTCCTTCTGGAGTTCCCTCCCATCTGCGATCGGCCTACGGCGGTGGCAAGCTGGTCCCGGCTGGCCAAATTATCGTCATGAAGGGCGAGGTCGAGAGCGTTCAGGACCCCAGCTGGTGGAACCAGGATGGTGTTATGAGTGTGATGGACCACGTTTGCGAGAAACTTGTAAGTGATTCCACTCCTTTTTTTTGATTGACCGATTCGCTAATATACATTAGGGACGCAACACCGGCGTCAAGGCCATCTTTGGTGGCTCTGTGAAGAAGCCACTTATGACCAAGGTTTCCATGAGACATCTTAACGAAATCGTTCGCGAACGCAATCAATATTCCCGAGATGCCATGGAAGCTTGGCAAGATTTCATCAATCTCAAGGGACGTCTCGATACTGAATTGTCCAAGGTCACCAAACGCAACAACTTCCTGGTGGAGGAATTGGAAACCTGGAAACAACAAGTACGAAGCCATCCTCGCATGCTTGGTGGTGTCCAAACTAACATCTATTGTAGTTCCTCAAATTCCAGGCATTTGCTGAGCAGCTCACCAAGGAGACATCCGAGCTCAAGATTAAGATCGAAGGCCACAAGCGCGAGAACCGTCGTCTCACCGGTCTCATTGACCAACAGAAAGACGACGTTGCTCGCCTTACTCTCCGTCTTTCAGGCACCGAAAAGCAGCGCGATGATGCCTTGGAAGCTCTGGTTCTCCAGCAAGAAATTGCCGAGGAGCTGGAGCGGGAACGCAAGCGCAACCACAAGGATCTTGCTGCCATGGAACACCGCAGCGCTTCACTCACTCGCCAACGCGACGAGGCCCAGCGTATTGTGGTGCACCTGCGCAGCTTGATCGAAGGCCAGACTCACCATATGGAGCACATTATTCGCAACCTGGCCGTCTCCCCCGACATCAGCGAATACATCGAGCAACAAAGCTTGGAAAACAACCAATCCCAGAACGAGACTCTGTCTGCTCGCACCCCGGCCGAGAGCCCCAAGTCTGTGAAGCGTCTTTCCCGACCAGGATCTCGTGTTCGCATGTCTAGTGCATTCTCGAGCCGATCTAGCAGCTTCAATGACACCAACAATGTGTCACCCGAAATGGAGAACCACCTTCAGAACATGGACAAATCACAGCGGCGTCTCTCTCAGATGAGCACGACAGACGTCAGCGACCGTTACCTGAGGGACAAGACCGATGCTATTGCTGCCATCATTCGTAACATCAGCGAGCAGTGTGCTGCCGCCGTTGAGGGCTTGCACCTTGCTCAAGATGCCGAGAATGAGGAAGGCTCTGTCAAGGGCGAAGGACATACTGCGCCATCTGAGCAATCTCGGGAAGAGGGCAGTGAAATGGGCGAGGCCGACAGCAACTACAGCGCCGACAATCGCACCTCTAGCATTCCTCCCACTCCAGACCTGGTTCACAATCGGTCGAGCACCTCGATGTCGATGGTCAGCACATCGACTCTTGCCGAACGATCCAGCCAGCAGTACAACCCTGGAGACATTCCTACCAAGATCGTCGAGGACGAGGATGAACATCTCCATGAGAATGAGGGCTACGGCGACCACAATGAAACGGCTCCTGTTTCCAAACAACCCAGTCAGGAAGTTGTACTCCCCAGTGGTCCCCATGTTGTTTCTTAAGCTTGATACCCGGTGAATTCTACCAAAGAAAAGCACCTCTCAGTTTTGCGACAATGGGAGAAGAAAAATCTCACTGTCGATGCGGTATTTTAGGGTTGTTTCTGGCGTTGGAATTTTCTTGTGGAATTATTGAGCTTCCCTACTCATCCAATCTCTTGGGAATTGAGTCACTTTTTTATTCTTTCCGTTCGAAATTTACATGTTTTTCGACAGCTATATGAGCCTATTCCCGTTGGTCTATTTTGATATCAAATTTCCCCTATGGATTACGTCTTATTTTTTCTTATTTCTTTTTGTCATCATATTTTTCAGCCGCCTTTTTGTACAGAATTCTGGGCTTTCTTGGGCGTACACTTTCCCTTCCCAAAATTACCGACCAGTGCCTGGTCTCGATTGTCTCTTATGTGTAGTTACCGAAATTGTTGAATTGATATATTGGAGAGACGAATGTGCTACTTGTGTGGTAACGAATTTACTGGCAAAAGAATTGTAAACCTTGTAGGTGTAACTATTTGTGTTCTTTGTAGCTTTTTGTCGATAGGTTTAACCACCTTATCAAGTTAGTAGCCGTGGCAGTGTTATTGCCGCGGGCCAACCAACTAGCGCAACCTTGCTATCCTCGGCTCTCCGCAACCTGGGGCAGCTTTTAGTTGTCATTATCGTCGCGGAGCTTATTTCTTACCTTTTCCCTTTCTTCTCTTTTCCTCTTTCTCATTTCTTTCCTCGAGCTGCGTACTTACTGCTGATTTGTTTAATTTATTTTCACAATGACGGATTCTGCAAAGCGACGTCTGCAGGCACTCAGCCAGCAGCTCGTTGAAGGTATCCCGGATGCTGGTACATTTGAGGACATTCCGCGAATCCGTACGGTCGCCCCGGACTCTGTAGGCCCGTGAGTCTGCCTATTTATATGTGTTTATATTTTCAATAAATACGTGGAATGGCTTGCTAACGGCATGTACAGGAGAGTAAAGGACAAAGTTGTCATCGTAACAGGTACTACTCTGCAAAGTCCCATCGCATTCGCAACACCAACCAAACTAACTCGCATATCAGGTGCCAATTCGCCCATCGGAATCGGACGAGCAAGCGCGCATCAATTTGCGCGCAACGGCGCCAAGGCAGTCTACTTGTGTGACTACGACGAAACCTACCTGGCCACGCACAAGCGCGAGATCGAGTCGCTCTACCCAGGCGTTGACGTACACGCGCGACAGTTTGATGCAGGCGACGCAGATGCGGTCAAGGCTGTAGTCGACGATGCGATTGCTCGATATGGTCGGTTGGATGTGATGTTTGCCAACGCGGGCATCGTGGGGACTCCAAAGATATTTACGGAAATTGAGCCGGATGATTTCATGAACACGCTACGGACGAATACACTTGGGTGAGTCGGAGAAACGAGAATCGGTCCAAAAATTCCACCAACTGAGCTAACGCGAAAAACTCTTGTGTGTTCGTTTCGGTAGGGTCTTTCTCGCAGTCAAATACGCCGCGCCGGCGATGCAAATCACATCGGAAGCGAAGCCATTCCCCTCGGGCTCGATCATCTGCACAGCCTCGGTGGCCGGTCTCCGGTCTAATGCTGGTCTCACCGACTACTCGGCATCCAAGGCGGCGGTGATCAATATCGCGCAGACGACGTGCTACCAACTCGCTGGCACAGGCGTCCGGGTCAACGCCATCTGTCCTGGCATCATCGAGACGGGGATGACCAAGACCATTTATGACGCAGCTCGCGCCCGCGGCACGCAGCAGAAGATCGGCCAGCTCAACCCATTGCGGCGTGGAGCAGTCCCAGATGAAGTTGCGAGGGTGGCACTGTTCCTGGGCAGCGATGAGAGCAGTTATATGAACGGCCAGGCTGTAACCGTGTGCGGAGGGCTCAGTGCGGGACACCCTTTTGTGCCTGGGAAGTTTGCTTAGTAGTAGTGCCACTGGTATGATACATTGTCTTGAATGGATGGCAGTAGCATAAGTAAGATGTCCTGGGGATGTAATCGTCGTCGTCGTCGTCGTCGCTTGGCGTTTGTCGCAAGGCGAGTGGAGTGCAGCATGTGACCTGCAGCCGCACGTGACGTCATTATTAGATGCACTCACTAACATATTTCCCAATCCAGAAGGATGCTAGTTCTCCATCAGTATCATTATTATTATTACCCTACAATAATATCTGCTAGGAGACATTGAGAAGTACTATATCCAAATAGCACATTGCTTTGTACACGATAGTGACTAATGAATCCGCGATCACCGTCCGTCCAACCTTCTGCCCTAAACAGGCAAATTACTCAAAACTCTCCTCGAAAGATTGCAATAGCCATGCTTTTATTCTCCCGTATTTTATTTAAAACCCAGAGTGCTTCGCCGACATCGGCTCGAGACTCTAGGTTACACTTTTTAACTCGACGCTATTTCCATCAACATCCTGAGCCTTAGATGGATAGTATCGTGGGACATCCGTATGATTCCTTTAGCTATACGAGTAGATGATGGATCTGGGATGAAGAGGAACAGCTTCAAGAGAGGTTTTGTGAGTTTAATATTCTTAGGCTACAAAAAGTTGCTATAGAGTTTACATGCGCTGGGTTTTGTGTCTAGATAGAAAAGCTGGGAGAAGGATTATATAATAAATTTCTTAGGCTCGTTAACTTTATAGCTAATAGGAAGGTTGTTGTAGGAAATACGTAAGAGGGCGACATCTTACCACTACGAGAGACTTTAATCAGGTTGCAAAAGTGAGTCGCGAGTCTCTTATCCCATGTCTTCTAAACCATAATAATAATAGGGAATTGGAGAAAATATGATTCCTTAGAGTAATCGGTCAAGTGTACAATCAACTTTCCTCCAGAAGGAATTCGACGATATTATGAAGATGGGAGGGTTGGAATGAAGTCCAGGATGAACTAATAATTCAGACTTTTTGAATACACATATAATAACTTAAAGTTGATTTTTATTTTTTTTAAAAGTTTCTTCTTGTAGAATTTCAAGATATATTGATTTATTAATACGATTTTCAAATTTATGTTAAGGTGGAAAGTGGGAGAAAATTGTGGCTCCGGCTGGCTTGGGACCTTGGGTGGCCCGCGGGGGCTGTGAAATATTAGTTGATCGTTTGCATTGGGCTGACATCACTTCCATCACTACCACCACCACCATCTTGCTTGCTTGCTTGGAGCGTCAGTAAACAACGCATCGATCCCCTCGCCTGGCCTATCGTCGTCCCCGTCCGATGCTGGCCTCTCCCGCCTTTGCTAGTCGCTTTGTGTTCCCATGCCTTAGACCTATCCCTACGCGTCACATTCCACGTCCATCCAGGCACTTCACCGTGTACTGATTGATACGTTTCCCCCTTCCTTTCTTTCGAACTGTCGCTGCTATTCATCCTATATTTGGCGCTCTCATGAAGCCTCGAATGGTCCGCTCACACTCCATATCGTCGCGTGCACATTCGACCAGGTCATGGCGGATTCGATATTCGTCACGCCGCAACGACGCTCTTCATCGCAGGCCTCTTCGTCCTCTCGTCGCAGCCAGAGGCTCACCAACAACACCACCAACAACAGCAACAAGTCTCTCCGACCAAAGCAATCCAAACGCCTGTCCGGACTCTCTATCGCTTCAACGACGACAAACACATCGACTACGACCGCCGATCTGACCTCGTTCCCCTCCCTTTCACCCAGCGGATCGCCCGAAGCATTGCGAACCCATCCAGCACAGAGCTATGGGCTCGACCAACCGTTATCAGAGGAACCCGGAAATCTGGAAGACGGCTCGGTTGACACGAGGCGGGGTCGACAAGCAGCTCTGGACAGGCTCACCTCGTCGTTGTCTCAGCAATCTGGGCGGGCCGCTTTGTTTGACGACTCTCTATTAAGCACCGACATGCCCGGCGCACTACACCTGGCTGATAGTGCGCATATAGAGCGTTTATTGGAGCGTAGTGGCGCTGTCACGGTGGTGAGACAGTATGCTCGCGATCTTGCGATCCGCGACGCTGAGATTTCCAAGCTGCGTCGTAGAGCTGATGCTCGGGAGCGGGAGCTCAAGAAAATGCTCCGTGAATCTGGGGTATCTAGCCAGGATATCGAGAGACGCCTGTACGATCTAGAAAACCCAGGGTCGAAAGCTGGGTCAGTTGTCGGCGATGTAGACGACTTGAAACAGCCGCTGCAGAAGCCCAGTATCAATGGTCTCATGGACCAGGCCATGCTGGACCCGGTTGGGGAGGACGACTCGGATCAGACCGACCTGCAGGCGACCCTGCGTCCACATCGCAATGACAGCGATTCCAAGTCTGGTTCCTCCAGCATCGAATCCGGCAATAAGCGAAAGTCGGGAACAGTGCGCATGTGGCAGGACTATATTTTCGGAAGTACTAATACCAGCCGCAAAACCAGCCGTGCCAGTAGTGTGGTTACTGACCCCGATGATCTCGAAGACTCAGCAGGACGGACGAATTTATCAAGCAATGCTCCTGGACGTCGAAAGGGGCTGGACGAGCGACTTTTTCAGCCTCCGGTTAGTCGTGCTACATCTCCAGGGGGAGCAACTGATGCAAAGAACGCCGATGCTTCGAGTGTACATTCACGAAAATCTTCCAGATCCGTTACTTCGTGGACTGTGAAGCTGTTCGCTGGCGGTTCCCAGACTAAAGGCACTTCTACTCCCTCCTCGAACGACCGGAGTCGTGCATCTTCCCTAGGCCAAGACAAGCTCAAAAGCAATGCAAAGAGTGCCGTCAACTCCTCGAATAAAGGCAGCCTCTCCGCTGCAGCAGCGTTGAAAAGAATCAACAGCTACAACGGCTCCAACACTCTTCCGAGCACCTCAGTAAATAATAGAGCTTCTCAGCGCCGAGCCACTGGAAACAGCGCATCCAATCAACCCAATGTGGATCGCAGTAATGAGACTGCCGCATCCAACCTTGGCCCTGTTGAGATGGATGCCATCTTGCCTATGGAGTCTCGCCCGCCGACTCTTACTGGCATATACGGCAATTACCAGTCAGGAGATCTGTTGACAGATCGCTTCGGCTTTATCTATGACCAACGTCGCAAAAAGAGGCAGAGGGAGGCGACTCTGCTAAAGAACAAGGCTAATCGGAACAGCATGACTGAGACTATCAACAGTCATCGCAGTGAAGATCCTACTGATGATGCTGAGGACGTTTATGGAACAATCCGACCGGATGGCGAGGCACGCCCCAGTTCTGCTGGAACGCCCGTGTCCATAGAGGAAGCCGACAACGATGGCCCAATCACAAGACGCTGGCAAGACTATCTACGCATCGCTACGCGTCCCACCGAACTCCTCTCGCACACCCCTTCGGCGGCGCCCATCGTTGGCGTTGCCACGTCAGAAGGGCTCCCAAAGAGGCAAGCGTCCTCAGTTGCCCTAGATAAAGATGGAGCTCCCTCTGTTGGTTCCAGTTCACAGCCTACGGCTTCGACTTCAGCTATCGTAGCAGACAACCCGGAATTTGCGAACGCAGCTGTGCGCCTTCCAGCCACCACTACAGTCACGACTGCCAATGAACAAGAACCAGTGAAAATGCTCCTTGAGCAATTGACCGAGCTCCACGATGTCCTCCAACGAGACCGAACAACAAAATGGAATGAGTTTCTCCGCAAGGTTCGTGCTGAACGTCGACGAGACGGCGAGGCTGCAGCAGCAATGGATCCTGACCGCGCAAATTTGTCGCTCAGTATGCCAGAAGCTGCACTGGTCGATGGAGAAGTCGTGGGTATTGCTGGTCTGGGTAACAAGGGCAAAGTCGGCCGTAACAAGTGGCGCGAATTCCGGTCACTGGTGCTCTCCGGCATCCCCGTTGCTCATAGACCCAAAGTCTGGGCTGAGTGCAGCGGCGCCTCAGCAATGCGCATCCCTGGCTATTACGATGACCTTGTCAAAGGAGTAAGCGCTGTCGATGTCGATGCTACAATAGTTGCCCAAATCGATATGGATATCCACCGCACGTTGACCGATAATGTTTTTTTCCGAAAGGGGCCCGGCGTTGCAAAGCTGAGGGATGTGCTTCTGGCATATTCGCGCCGCAATTCCGAGGTTGGATATTGCCAGGGAATGAATCTTATCGCTGCGTCTCTGCTACTGATAATGCCCACCGCGGAAGACGCCTTTTGGATTTTGACGTCTATGATTGAAAATATACTCCCTCAACATTATTACGACCACGGCCTGCTCGCTTCCCGAGCAGATCAACAGGTCCTGCGCCAGTACATTACAGAAGTGCTCCCCAGATTGTCTGCCCATCTCGAAGAGCTTGGCATTGAGCTAGAGGCACTGACATTCCAGTGGTTCTTGTCTATATTCACGGACTGTTTGTCAGCTGAAGCCCTGTATCGCGTATGGGATGTGGTGCTCTGTCTCAACGTTACGAGCACAATCCATACTGGAGCCCCTGGGACTTCCAAACCAGTCAACAGGGACAAAGGCACATCGGCTGCCACTGGAAACGGGGCAAACAAGGAAACAGAGGAAGAGGAGGCTACATCTACCAGCGGTGGTGGAAGCACATTTTTGTTTCAAGTCGCCCTCGCTTTGCTCAAGCTCAACGAACAACAGCTGCTAACTACCTGCTCTACCCCGGCTGCAGTCTACACCTACGTGAACCACCAGATGACAAACCACGCTATCAGTATCGACGGGCTTATCCAGGCCAGCGAGGCGTTGAGGAATGTAGTCCGGCGCGAAGATGTTGTTACTCGACGTGCTGCTGCCCTCCGCCAAATGAAGACAACCAGTTTCTCATACCGCAATTCCGGCGGTGGAGACGACGAAGTTTCTCAAGGGGGAGCATCATAGGACTAGATCACACATCCTGTTTATGTGCAAGTTAAATTTTTTTTTCTTTCTTTCTTTATTTCGTCTCGGGAGGCTTCGTTCATTTTCATTTCCCTTTTTCATTTTCAACATTCCGAGTATAACTCAAAGCATACAGAGATACCCAATCCTTTTGATATATAGACTTTTTCAATCTATTTTCCGATTCATATGTGGACGAATCCATTCCATGTTAACAGGCTTGACTTGTGTATTATAGGGCGCATTTAAACCGTCAATTAGATATGAAATTCTGGCCACTAATCCGATTCCTAAAAATGAACTGAATCAGTATTTTGATGTTTGTTGCATGATTCTCCTTGTCAAACGTGGGTTGGTTGGAAGTCACGTGCGCGATCTGGACCGACGTCACAGATCCACCCGCGCGAGAGCAACGAAAGCTGTCTACCCTGTGAAGCACTGAGACATACGTCGGATACTGGGTCTGTCGGATTTCTCAGACCATAAATAGACAAACGGCATAATGGCGTCGTCATCGAGGCCTTCGAGCTCTCTCCTCTAGTAAGTGACAGCCCCTCGATTATGGCGATGATGGCAGGAGACTGACCTGGTATACCTTCCAGCTCCTGCATCGCACATGGAACGACGATTCTAGCTGAACACTCTTCGCCCGGCGCTTCTTCCACCTCAGCCTCCTCTCTGGCGTCCATTATCCTCCCTAAAATCACACACGACAAACCCCAGAAACTGACGTACACTCACGACCGACTCTTCGTTCACTACATTGCCGACTCACCATCAGGACGCACTCACGATGATGGCAAAAGCAGCAACCAGCAAGAAATCTCCTCATACTCGTCCCTCAGCTACCTCGTCGTTGCCACCGCCGAGCAAGGCCGACGCATCCCATTTGCGTTTCTGCTCGAAATGAAGCGCAAATTCCTCTCTGCATACCCGCCTTCAACCACCGAGTTCTCGGCGCTGCCTGCCTACGGCTGCGCTGCATACAACGCTGAGCTGCGCGCTCTACTCCAGCAATACAACACCGCACCGCCGTCAGACTCGCTCGCATCGGCGCGCCGGGAAATCGACAGCGTGCGCGACATCATGACCGAGAATATCGAACGGGTTCTTGAGCGTGGCGAGAGAATTGATCTGCTAGTCGATAAGACGGACCGGCTCGGCGGGAGTGCGCACGACTTTCGAATGCGGTCGCGTGGTCTACGCCGGCGCATGTGGTGGAAGAATGTCAAGGTGATGGTGTTGCTGGTCGTTGTGATTGTGTTTTTGGTTTATTTGTTTGTCGGTATGGGATGTGGATTGCCGGGATGGGATCGATGCGTTGGGGGGAAGAAGAGTGAATAAGTAGGATGGTTTATCCGGATGATTCATGAATTATATCCTGTATTTTTGGGGGATCTTTTCTTTAATAGTGTACGATTTCAGCCCAAGGATTGTGTTTTTTAGGAATATCAAGTTTTGCATGGCGTTAACTGCACATTTGGTGTGCAATTGATGAATTCTCTTTATCCAGTATTCTCGATATTTCGACGAATGCCTTTTACGACATGCTACTAGATATATAACAAATCACTTACGTCAGTTGATTAGTATGTGCCTTGCCATCAAACCCGCACGGTCATCGACGCAAGTCTATGTACGAGTCTGCAGGCAAGTTGAGAAGCGGTGATAATATACAAATGGTAATAACACCGGATCCCAGGGTCGATCTACGCCAGTCGTATACCTCATAAACCATGAGTAAATGGGTTAATGCGGAGATAACCTGGCGCAAGTTGAGTGTGTCCCAAGACTCAGTCAGAACCGGATGAAGTGAAGGAGCAAAGTCGTTGAATTTTGAACGATCTTGATTCATGAAAGAATATTGTTGTCAAACAAGTACTACGTAAAATGAAAAGGAGGTAGGTATTGAACAACCAAGGTTCAAGGTTGGGAGACATTTCTCCTTGGATTCTCCTGTAAGATTAGTCCCAAGGTACGACGAAGAAAAATCAAGTTCGCATTCAGTCGCCTCATCATCACGGTGGTGTGGCACAATTCCATAGTGAAAGCGAGAAGAGGTTCTCATAGCCATCATCTAGCTCGGGACCGGCGACCAGCTTTGGGGACACGAATTGTGTGTCGGCAACTGTGAAGATAGATGAGTGTTGTTGGAGTGTTCAAGAGACAATCGCCGCGCAGTAAAATGTTTGCTTGTGCGTCACGTGATCTAACTAGCCAGGTACCCAGGACAGCTTCGAATTGGTGGAGTGTGCCCCACTGCGCCTAGCCGTAATACATTTAGCTCGTATCGGCCGATTTGTGTCTGTCCCGCAGGAGGTTGGCTGGAGGCGTTCGTTCGCGACCTCCACGAGGAGCCAGCAAGACTCCGCGTATCGGAGACATGCGTCGCGTGTGATACTGCTGCTAGAGTCATCGGCTGCTCGCCACGCACTCGATTCTGCGCAGCATATTTATTTTCCGGCCTTCGTCTCGTTCGCATTCGTCGCAGCGTTTCCACGGAAATATTTCATCGACCCGGCTGGTTAAACGTGATTTTGACCGGGGCGCTGGAAATTTAACAGCTGGAACGAGCATGTCTTCATACTCGAATTTCTACAACTCATACCAATATGGCAACAACAATGGCAATAAGCGAGAATATACGGAAGCAGCATATGACTGGAATAATAACCAAGGCGCACCGTCGACGACCGGTTTTAATGGCCAGCAGCTCAACAATTCGAGAGCGGACACCAACAGCAACGGCATATACTCGAGTTCCCAGGATTATTCCTCGCATTCGGGAGACTTGTCGAATCCTCTAAACACGTATACCCAGGTCGCGCAGAGGCAGGGGGACAAGTTGCAAAGTTCGGGTTTGAATAGCTTGGCATACGCTTCTGCGTCGGAATCCGCGGTTCGAAGCACTCCTGATCAAGCGGGGTATAACTGGTCGAAGCAGGATAGTCGAGGGTCTTATCAAGCCCCGAGTAGAACGGTCTCACAAAGCTACCCACTTCAACCCTCAAACCGCACCTTGGCTACCGGAGGAAGAACAAGAAGTTACGATTCACAGTCTCAAATACCTGGCTTTGTTTCACAATCCAACACAGCTTCACACGGACATCCTGCTCAGCAGCCTCCCAGTAACGTCCCGCGGCAACAACCTGCCAATAATAATGGCTCTGAGATGCCGCAGCAACAGCAACAGAATCCGCCGTCTCGAGCGAAGGATCCAGCGCAACCACAGCAATGGTCTAATAGCCAAAGAGTCCCTCCAGTACCGCATGCTATGACGAATACGCCCTCCATCGAGACTCATACTCGCACATCGTTTCCCCCTAACACACCTGCCCAGGATAAGGAGCCGTCTCAAATACCCAATTCACAAACAGCACCGTCTTTGATGACGTACAGACACCCAGACGGACTCGAAAACAGGGCAGCTACGCCACCAACGAACTCTGGCGCGGAGACTGCAAGTTCCCACCACATTTCTCCGCTAAACGTTCAGTTTGTCAATCCTAGTCAACTATATAACCAACAGTATGTCATTGCGCAGGAGCGTGCTAGAGCAGCAGAGGCAGAGGCAGCAGCAGCAAGGCAGAGACAAGAAGCGGAAGCCAAGGCACAGGCCGAAGCTGCTGCTGCTGGCAACGGCTCAACCCCTACGAAGAAAAAGCTGGCTAAACGGATAGCACCTAAAAAGAAAGCAAATGGTAAGGCGCCTGCGCCTGAAGCTGTAGCGCAGGATGGCGGAGATGACATGGCTGCTGATATGCAACGGATGCTCGAAAAGCTAAAGGGGATGCGGGCCAAAGACCCTTCTTTGTTCTCTAAACTATGGGATGATATCAAGAAAGCCCCCCCTGGAAGCCAACAAGCACCTGCCCAGGGACAGCAGGATACCAATTCGAACCCGTCCGCAGCAGGAACTACCACAGAGACCATGTCAATGACAGCGAATGAAACACCCAAGACAGCAAGTAAAGAGAAGAGTACCCCCCAAAGTCATCTGATTGATGGTCTGTTAGACTTAGGAAGGTTCCCTGCACAACGACGCAGGAGAAAGGGTAAAAATGGCGGGAGCGAGGCTGCGTTAGCAACTGAGATCAATGTCAATTCTATGCTCAATCAAACCCCAGATTCTTTGTCTGCCATTGGGCGGTTGGTTTCAATAACGGACCCTGCGCCTGCCCCTCCGCCTGCACAGACTGCATCACAATCCACGCCGCCTGTCACTCAAGATGCGACATGGCCAGCTTCAACTCAACAACGGCTAGCTAGTGCCGCTTCAGAGTACTTGCTTAAGGATCCTTTGAACTCGGAGAAACAATGTTCTGCGGAAGCTCTAATGCTACTGCTACGCAACAATCCGTCTTACCCAGACCTGTGCTTGCAATTAGAGTCTCGGGGTTTCATTATAGACAGACAGAGCTTGGCTAGATATCTCCTCGCAGCAGTTCCTGCACTTGCGAGTGGCAACAATGCTTCGCAAGAGCCAACAAAGGGGGAGTCGAATGGACAAGCTCCGGCTCCGGATCCGATACCTACACATCCCACACAACAGGCTCCTCAACCCGCTCCTCTCCCCGGGGCAGCGGTCCCTACAAAGGCGAAACCACGGCCAGAGAAAATCCTACAGAAAATCCCACAGACTTCTGGGACTTCGCCGCCAGAACACCCTCCACAACCCCCAAGCACAGAGTTGCTGGCTCTGGATGCTGGTTCTGGCCCGACTTCGTCTATGTCTGTAGAGAATACGGTACCAACCACGTCAGCTCCACCGAAAAACACAGCCTCGCCTTCTCGACGAAAGGTTGCTGCGCAAAGCATTCTGGCCCCGCCGGTACTTGGACCAAAAGCAGAGAAAGCCAAGAAACGGCTATTCTCTGAAATAGTTGATTTATCGCAGCTAAGCAGTGACGAAGAAGACGTTGACGAGCTCAGTGACGATGGGACATTCCCTCGTCTTTCCAAGTTGCCGCGATTAGAGGGGCCCTTCATTGACCGCCAACTGGATCAACAGGTTGACTGGGACAGCATGGACATTGATATGGCCTCGCCACAACGTTCCGGCGCCCCTATCGTTGGGGATTCTCATGTCTCCGAGCCCGACCTGGGAGACTTTGACCCTGATGACGAGCAATGTCTAAGATCAATCAAAAGCTTCCCTCGTATTTCCAAGCTGCTTGAGCCTTCAGCGGCTTTGCAACGAATGTATTACAACCCCAAGTCGGTGGCGCGCGACATCTTGATAGCGGCCGGACGGCATCCCTCTGAGCGTCAGTTGAACTACCATCTGGCCAAGTTCCCCGAGGTCTTTGCGGGCGTCAGCAGCAAGTCGGATCTAGAAACCTTCCGGTGGGACCTGGTCGACCCTGGCGGACCGTCCATGCCTATGGTGGAGGCTGAAGACATTCTGGCGGAGCCTCCGCGCGTTCCTCGCAAACGCCGGCGCGACAAGAAGTCACGTGTGGATACGGGTGATGATAAGAGCGGCCCCACCCCGAACTCTCCCAAGTTCAACAACTCTGATCATTCTTCTTTTTCCCTTTCCACCCCGCACAATCCTCGAACGAGCATGGCTGGAGCGCCCACCTCGGGGCGAGGCTCCGGTCGTCGCGGTCGACCGCCCGGCGCGAAGAACAAGAACCCCACCAAGGCAGCTCTGAAGAGAGCGACCGCGGGCGCAGCGCGAAATGCAGCTGCAGCCCCCGTCCATCAGGCTGTGCCCGAGCCCTCGTACCCTGTGTTTTCGTGTGAATGGGCGGCATGTCCTGCGCAGCTGCATGATGTCCATACCTTGGAGCGACACGTCGATAAGATTCATGTGGTCGGACAAACAAGCTGCCGGTGGAGCGGCTGTCCAAATGCGAATACGCAGTACGTTGGCGAAGGCCTTGAGGAGCATGTACACCAAGCCCATATTCAACCGCTGGCGTGGAAATATGGGGATGGAGCTGCTGTCAACGGAACTGGTGAGAATGCGAGCACTTCGCACACTGTCATTGAAGTATGATGAGCAATTTATTGAAACTCGGGCGTTCCCTCGCTGGACTTAGTGAAAGAGCTCGACAGCTACCTGAACGCCAATGGATCGATCGTTACTCCAGATGCCAGAACGGCCGGAGAAGGCGATTCGCTTATTTACCCCGTCGAATCGAAATCGTCGATCAAGGCCTTCTATAAAGTGCATGGAACCGAGAAGCCAGAGGAGCAAGCGCATGAAGTGCTGCTGGCTGTTCGACGGCGCCAACAACGCGTCGGGGTTGGCCTCGAGCAAGAAGGCTGTGAATTCTCGAACCCCAGACGCAACAAGGCAATGGTAAACGACGAGGAGTATTACCAGGTGGTGTCTGAAGAAGAGGAGGATGAGGACCATTGGTTTCAGTGAGATGATTCGTCTTAGCTGGGTTACGGGAGATGTCTCCTAGGAGTTCGGTGAGGTCTGCGGCGTTTTGAGCTGAGAGGAAAATATGGAACACTATTAGTTTACTGGTGTTAGCTTTTAGCGATGTAGTTTTAGTTTCCTTGGAATGATGAAAATATTGAACAGGATAAAACAAGAACCCTTTTAACAACCCGACAAAAAGCAGTGATACAGTTCATTCATTTGGGACCCTCCCAACATCTATATCTACAGTCATCCTCCCGTAGCCATTTCTTTCCTCCGCGCAAATCGAATAAACAGGTATCGAAATCCACTACCGCGGCTTCACTTTGGATGCGACAGCAGAGCCCGGCGAAAAGGCAACAGGGTCTGCGCCCAGGGGAATCTTCTTTGCCGTCGAGTCTGCGGTGCTGCTGTCGGATTTGGCGTTGACTTCGAGGAAGTGGTAGAGAACGATGAGGAGCATGGCCACGGAGCCGAGGAAGATGGCGAGGGTGAAGAGGTCGTCGTCGGAGATCATATTGAATGGAAGAGGATGTTGACGTTGACGTTGACGTTAATGTTGTTCCTGGTTGCTGTCGCGGCGTTAGACTCTGGCCAGCTTGCAGGTTGCCAAGGCCCGACTGGAGGGGAGCTGTACGGACGGACCTGGAAGAAGTGCTGGGGCGAGGCGCGTAGTAGAGCGATTGACCAATCGAACGGATCAATCGATGAGACAGTGAATTGGTGTCAGGTTGAGGCCCTTGATCGATGCAGGGCAGTTGACGATTGCTGAGACGGAGACGGAGCGAGTTGCGGACAGCTCAACACTAGGGCTGCGGGTCCCGCCCAATCATGCCAGTCGGGCTCTGAGATGAACATTATTTCATATACTGCATTCTCTATTTATCTGGCTATAGCATATGTAGTTCCTATTATCGGTGCCTGATTAGTAAAAGGTTTATATTCAAGATTACATATGAAAACGCAATTTTTCTTCTGCGGTTCTCCTAATAATAAGTCGGAGGATGATGCGCCCTCTTTCGCATGCATGTACACCAATACATGTACGTAGTAGTAATAATGATAATAATGATGCACATTCCTTCTAATTATCACACAAAAAGATAATAAATAATAACATTAATAAATAAAATAATAAATAACAACAGTTAACAAATTGGCTGCGAAACAGTGACAGGGCACGCAGGTTCCACCGGCACACGCTGATTGGGCGGGCCGCGCAACAAGGCTCAACGGCTGCGAGGGGGAAGAAAGGAGGAACCGCTTCGTTTTCGTCTCGCTTCGTCTTCTTCTTGTTCTTCTCCTCGTCGTCTCGCGCCCTCGAATTGCTGCTAATAATGAGTATTACGACTGCATGATCCCCCTCCTTCTCCTCCTTCTCCTTCGTCTTCATTCTCTTGTCTTCTCTACTTTGCTTCTCTGTACATTTCTTAGCTGCTTGATCTAATCCACCACCTATCGGCCGCCCTTCAAGCGCCCGTTTCATCTCTTCTCCGCATATATACTTGGACTTCTTCTATTCTCTTCCCAGCTGCCGATGCCTCATCCCCCCCGATCTGCACTCTGATTGCCGTTGCATTGACCTCGGCGCAAGGGCTTGATTTTGTGATCATATCCTGTCGGTATATCACGGCTCTTGTTCCGTCGGACGCTCCCAAAAACCCTTCGGTTGCGCCTATTTCCTGCCAGGTGGGAAGTCCGAAGCACAATTTCAGAGCCTACACAGCCGTGAACCCCTCTTCTTCTCGTCTAGTACCGATCCGGCGGCCCCGACTCGATCGATCGATCGTCGTGGAATCTGATCTGCCCCACCCCAGCCCTGCGATCAGCCACCATGAACACAGGCCCCTTCTCCTACACGCTTGGCTCGACATCCATGAGCAGCGCCGGCTATAATGGCTCTAACAGGAGCAATGGAAATGCCGCGGCTGCCGGTGGAAAGGGAGCCGGCGGGACCAAGCCTTCCGGTCCCTCACCACTCGCCTGCTTGACATGTCGACAGAAGCATCTCAAATGTGATGGCCAACAGCCTGTGTGCGGACGATGTATGTCCAATCAACTGATCTGCGAATACACACCCTCCCGGCGAGGCTACAAGGGCCCCTCGAAGAAACGCCGTGCTGACCCGCCGCCTCCTACCGACCCGATGCAAATGATGGCCGACCCACGCCTTTTTGCGCTGGATAGCTCCAATCCAGAGATACCTTCCAGTTGGAACATACCAAGCAACAGTGTTGGTCCCACGATACCCGCAGCGCAAACGACCCCGCCGGAGATGGGACAAACGCCTCGCCCATCAGGAATACAGCCGGAAGCTGTCACCGCTCGCTCGCCCTTGACCCCGGACTCTTCGTCGGTGGTTTCCTCGGATGGATACCTGGTGGATGTCTACTATTCAAATTTTCACGCCGCGCATCCGATTCTGCCTCCGCTACACAAGCTCTACCGATACTGTCCTCCGCATTACCTCGAACAAGTGATCAAGTTTGTCGGGGCCCATTTCACTACTGCTGCTTCTCCCGAAACATATCGACCATCTGTTGTTGCAGAGGTTGTAGACCAACCGCCGAGCCCGGAGAAAGTCCAGGCGCTACTGCTGCTCACGATTGTTCTTCATTCCCGCAACGAACGAGAGGAGGCCGGGTCCATTTTGGCCCAGGCCATGGATTTAGCTTACGAGATTGGACTACATCGCAGGTCATTTGCGGAAACAGTGGGCGAGTCGGATCCTATGCGCGAAGAAAGCCTGCGTCGGACTTGGTGGGAGCTCTTTGTTATCGAAGGCATGCTGACAGCTCTCGGGGTGAGATCTGTCTTTACAGCAAATACGATCCCGCTGGAGGTGCCTCTGCCATGTGAAGAACGTACCTATCAGGATGGTGTTCTCTTCCCGCTGGCATCGCCCCCGACGATTGCACAGTTCGACGACCGCGTGTTTGCGGACGAGGACATTGACTTCTCGTCGTTCTCCTACCGAATCGAAGCAGTCCGTATCCTTGGCCGCGTGGTGTCGCTCTCCGAGATGGTCACGGGCCAGCAAGAACTGGTAGAATCGGTGGATGCCCGGATCGTTTCGTGGTTCCACCACCTGCCCGAATCGAAAATGGAACTGATGCTTGCCGACGGAACCGTGGACGAGATGATGTTCCAGGCCAAGATGGTAGTCAACGGGGCATCGATTTACCTGCATTTCCCGCGCTCCGACCTTCTCTCCTCACCGGCCGTGGCGGCCGAGGTCATCTGTGGCCATTCGGGCCTGTGTCTGATGCCCGCATTCTCGCACCACAGCCATGCGATGAAGGCCGTCAAAGCTGCGAGCGAGATATCGAATCTAGCGGCAATCCGCATGCCCGAGACGAAGCACACACCGTTTTTCATCTGCGCTCTGGTGCTCAGCTCGATCGTGCAGCTGGCTGCCTACTCTGTCAAAGCCGGCCAAGTGCCGGATCCTCGCCGCGACCGGCTGTCCTTGACCGTTGGTGTTTTCAGGTCGCTGGGCAAAACATGGGCGATTTCGCAGTCGGTCAACCGGCAGATCAGGGCAGTGGCGCGCGACGTGCTCGACATTGGCGTGCGACCAGCGACCGATCAAAACAGCCTCGACTTTACGGCCTTTTTGGAAGGCAGTCAATTCTGGCTGTCGAATGCGCAGCAGGTTGTATGAACTTGGGTGTTGTCGGCCCCCCAGCCCACCATATAAACTATATACATGCAATTCATTACGACCAGGTTATCTACTTTGCTAAAAGAATGACAGCTGCGTAATGTCTGCTCGCTGTAAATTTGAAATACTGTCTGTACAGATATTCTGTATAGATATTAATTAATTAGTTACATAACCAGGTTGACAGGGCGCCGTTCTCCGCGGCAAACACCCGCGATACGCCGCAGTTTCCGTGTTACCGCGTAATTACAGGCTATCTTGAAACTCTCGGGCCTTATCAAGCCTTATCTCGCGCGCGCCAAAGTCTTGTTTTTCTGGCTTTCCGTGAGGGGAAATGGTTCCATTCTTCAGAGGCTCGTTATCTCTGGTACATTCCCCGCACAGCACGGATCTTATTCCCTGTGGAACGGGCAAAAAAAATTATAAATTACGAGAAATGCCCACTCTGTGTGTGTGGTGATTCTTGGATTTCCCGAGTTCAACCTTGCATCAACACGTCGGCGTGGGCGCCAAAAACAACTAAAGAGCAAGGGTTCGCTCGTTCAACACGCAGCTTCTCATTAATTTTGCACATCAAATTATTTCAACATCCCATCCAAGGCGCAATAATAATGTGTCGGAAGTCGACCTGCTCAACCTGCCGTACGTGCGCCGCGCCCCTTTCTGCTGCCAGCCCAGCACCACCAAGCGAAAACTAACTCCAAAACAGAAAAAACCACCTGGTGGGGGTGCGGACTGCACGTCCCCATGGTTTTTGAGACAATCCCTGAAACCGAATGGTGTGTCTGCGCGCCCAAAGTCGAGAAAGAGGGCAAGGAATATCCGCCCAAGGGGGTCGCTGCCAATTGACCAGCCCTGGGCTTTTGACCTTGGAACAAAGAATTCAAGTTTGAATGTCGATGATATGTGTTTTTTGGGGTTTGCTCGTTCAGTCAGCAAGGTGTTTGTTTGCGGAGTTACTGAAATGAATTTCTTGAATGGATTCCTCGAGTTGGATGTCTGAAATCAGTTCCTGCGGTTTTTGGTTTGTTAGTGCTGGAAGAGGGGGAGTTGGTCAATTGTTTCATGTATCGATTGGCATGGTTTGTGATGATGATGATGCTTATACCAATTCTTTCTTGAATATTTGAATGTTTCCTAGCGACACGAATTTGACAACACACGCATCAATTCGCCAATCTTATTCACGCGGTATACCTACTGTTGATGTAGACAGATATTGAGCTGAGCTGATAATAATAACCCTCAATGTTCGTATGCACTTGATGGTTGATCCGTGTCAACTGGGGTGTGGGTTAATAAGAACCCTGGCTAAAATAGCAAGGCGCAGAAATTTCCCTTTCCAGCTAGGGTTTCCCAATCCACTCTTTAAGAGAATCCCTCTGTATATAAAGAATTAAATTTTAACCCTGAAAAATGTACGCTGTATAATATATATCCCAATAAATGAACCGTCTTCGATTCCCACTTGCGATCACGTCGACTCCCGATCCGAATCCCCAATAGTATCATTATCATCATCGTCGTCGTCGTCATCATCATCATCATCATAACAGTCAAAATCAAAATCATCAATATCATCTGCCACGCCTATCTCAAAATCCATATCATCTGCAATGCTGGGATCGCTCTGGATATCCATCCCCCGCACGCCCCCGACAATTTCAAAGCTGGACGAGGCCGTCGAGAATGTCGAGCGCACAGTCGTGGCGTGGCTATCCGTGGCTTCACGCGATGCTCGCTGCACAGTACTCACCGCGTCATCCGGGTCAATACTGTCAAACGAACTCATCGAGTCGTTCTCTGACGGCACCGTGCTGCCCGTGTGAATCGCCGGGCCCGCCGTCGAAAATCCGCCAGACTCGACAATGGGCAGGTCGTGGTCGACAAAGACGCCGCCCGTGTCATCGTCATTCCCTCCAGCCCAGAGAGGGAGGAACTTGAGCTCTTCGTCCCCCAGATTCACAAGCGTGTCGACCAGTTCAAACCTAACCCCATCGCTCCTTGGAAGGAGGTCGGTGAAAGCATGGGTGACGCGGCCAGCAAACTGGCCCAGGTAAAACTGAACGTCCGATTCGCATCGGTACGAATCAAATTGGGCTATGTCGGAGTCATCTGGGAGCATGTCAATAAGCTCCATCAGCTCACCATTAGACCACTCCTGGGTATGGAGATTGTTCGCGTTCTTGTGGAACCTGCCCACTGTATTTGTATACTCTAGTCCACTGATACACCGGATAACTGCACTATCTTGGTGCTTCATATTGGGAAGCATCGGCGCGAGGGCTTTAAGGGAGGAATGCCAATGATCGGTCATTGCTTTACTTGTTCCATTAAAAACAGATGTATATTGCTGCCGGAGAGATTTCCAGAAAGTACGGGTCAAGATGCGACAAATCAAAGGCAAATAACCCATGGCCGATTGATATTCCAGCCCAGGATAATCAGTTTTTTCAGCGATGAAGTACTCGAGCGAAGTCATGGTTGGCCTTGCATCCCTTAAGACTCTGTAAATTCCACTACGCACGCATTCTTTGTAAAAATTGACAAAGTCATCGACGATCGATTTGTGTTTTGGTCCCAGCTTCCCTTTTATGTGTCTCCGAACCAATTTGTCTAGCCATAACATCTTGTTGCCGGCAAGCTCGACAAACTCGTTGAGCATTCTGTCCAGGAATGCCTTGCTTGCGTATTCTATGCGCTGAATTTCCGTGTCATCTAGCTGTTCCCGGGTTCGGCCATGCATGGTCTTGGCTGAACGCTTAGGGATCTCGCCTTGCACCGAGGACTTCAAAAGTGACAGAGCTTCTTCGCCGACGAGAATGGCAAACGAGTCCTGGCATAACTGGCTGTTCTTTAGCCCGCAGGCTATTTTATAAGCCAGCTCCGGGTTGACTTCGACAAACAAGGAATTGTTCCCTGCATAGAGCCAGGCTACTATATGATCGCCGATGAGTGGGTTCTCGGCAATCCCTAGAATCTTTGCGAGCGCGAAGAATGTCCACAGCTTGGATGGTGTGTCGAGCTTCGGATTCAGCTCCTCGAGAGCATGTAGAATCCGCTCGAGACAGGTTCGATGACGAATTGGCGAGTAGTCCAGGGGAAGTCCCGGGATTGTTTTGACTCGCGGTGGCTGCTCCTCGACTTGAGGGACCACGTCTTTCTTCTCTGGCGGATCTTCTCGCAAGGTCGGCAGGTTTCCACTCCAGTTCAAAACGCGAGGAATAGGCTTTGGCGGCTTGAGCACGAGCTGTTTTTCCTTTTTCTGTTTTGCAGAGCCTTTTTTCTTTTGAGGCAGGAACTCTTCGGCAGGTTCAGGTTCAGGCTCGGGCTCTGTTACTGTCACCCATTCGACCTCGTCCTGACCACCGACACACAGCGATGGAAGCTTCCAAGAAGAGGCAAATTCGGCCCATTTTCGCACTCCGAGCGGACACGAGAGCTCAGTCATGAATATAACGGCGTCGTCACCCTCTGACGGAGGTGTCAGATCAATGACATGGGTGATCCCCGTAGGCATGTTATTGGTCAGCCCGTAGCGACGCCGGACTCGTGCTTGTTTGCGCGGTTCAAAATGCGCCTTCAAGATGGGCGATCCAGAGCACAGCAATTTCTGGCTGTGCATTCGCTGAGGAATGACATTTCTGCTTGACTGCGACGACAGCGCCCAGAGGTGCTGCGATGCCTTTTCGCTCTCAGCCGCATCAATGTAGACCAGCGTATCGGCCTCCTCGTCGGTGAAAAGCAGAAGAGGCATGCGCAGGTTGGCCATGAGTTTGTCGGACTTTTGGCGAGCCGACGTCATCAATGGGCCAGTGTCGTTTCGGGGCTGCGAGTCCATGGCAGTTTCGACTGTTTCCTGCGACAGGAATCCTAAACGGTCAGCGTCAGCGGATTGGCTGAGCGCAATGAAATCCTTGGGGGCAGCCATCTTTGGAAACATAGAGTTGCGAAATTATCACAACGTGTAATAGTGGATTGTCGACGGCGAAGATGACAGTTGACAGAGTCAAGATATCAGCCGCATTGCTCAGCCTCGCTCATTGGCGGGCAGCCTGCAGCCTGACTGGCGCGCTTTGTCCAACCACTGCGTGCCAGGCGATTCGTGGATCATTCTTATTAATCATACTAGTTCAGCCTGGTCGTTGTTCCTAGGGCGTATTTATTCCTAGTATTCTTGCTGGATTCGTGCAAAATTATGAGAAATTTTTCATGTTGCTCAATATTGTGTGTGGAGGGGTTCCGGTGCCGTCCAGACCATACATACATATCAACTGATGCAGCATATACATGAAATAGATGTGCGCCTCAGTTACGGCGGTAAGATTCTTCTAGAATTGGTCCAAGAATAGCACTATAATGGCCCTACGTAGTACTGTTTAGCAATGTTTAGCAATTTCTGGGGGGAAAGAAAAATAGTTGCTATTCCGAGAAGACCTCGGATCCACCTGCCGATTATAGCCCTACATTTATCCACTTTGGCAAAGGTCATTATCGATGTCACGCGTTCTCGCTGCAAGACCGGGACTGGAGGAACTGGCTGCCGTATTCAACTTGGTCAATTCTAAATCGACACCTTGGTCGTCGCTGATCCTGCCAGTCTAGAATCACTACCTGACCTAGTAGAGCAGGTGGACTTCGGGTGCTTGGCTCAACGTCCTTGAAGGTTTTACCAACCCAACGCAATCCGACCTGCAGGACAAGGCAGCACTAAAGGCACTGAACTTTTCCCGCACTATTAATCTATAGAATGGAAATGATATCCCGAATCCCGGTTCAGACTACACACGCGCAGGACGCCAGTATGACGATGCCGCCCTTGGGCCCAGTGAACTCGGCCCTGATGGAGAAGTGGCTGGACCAATGGAACTTCTGACTTGTTCATATACAGGTATAGAGTAGAATATCCAACGCATTGGCTGTGCCAGCATTCAGCATCCAGTTTTCAGAAAACTCAAGTACTGCGATATCAATTGCATCCCTGCTTGACGTCAGTCAATGTGCTCTCAGATACCGGAAAGCAATTCCGTTATCGTAAAGTCTATCATTACGACATCCTTGTGTAGCCCGCAACCAACATCTCCTTCATATCGATTGACTCTGTTCTAACCTAGTTTAATTCATACCAAAATTTCAGAAAGAAAAATGGTTGTCGCTCCTGAAGGAAGCCTGGTGCGCTTTATCCGGAGAGCGACAGTATCGTAAGTCAATCCAGCTGGCTATAATTAACCGGGAAATAAACCGTATACATACTAAATGCCTGCTAGAACCCGAACCAGAGCTTTGGTCAGCATGGTCAGCATCATCGGTGGAACAGTCCTTTTATTTCGATCCCTCAGGACCGACAGCAAACTTGTCACGGCCCAGGAACGGTCTGCGATGCGCGGTGGGAATGCCTCTCCAACGGCCCAGACGGACCAGGGGACTCTGAGGTCGAGCCCAAGACCGAATCTAGAGATTCGAAGGACGAAGGATTGATAGACGAGGGAACTGGATGTTGGATCATGATTTGTCTATTGTTTGGAACTATAAAGGGCGTAACCTGTTGTATTCAACACGTGTATTGACCAAGTCATCCACCCAGACCTTATCATGAGAGATGAACAAAGTCTACTGTGTGGCCAGTCCAGATGTCGGTTTCTGATGTCTAGGTCTATATATAAATTGATGCAACATTCCGTAAAAGTTCCTGCATAAAGGTTCTTTCCCGCAGCAGTCTTGTATTGCTGCCTTGCCAGCTGGCATCGAGGGAACCCCCAGGTTACAATATATAGAAGCAATATTCTAGGTATTCTACGTTTTCTTCGTACATGACACAAGCTTCCCTTGCTTGTGAAAAATACTCTCTTATTATTCAATCGTTGTAGTAACGTCCTCACTCGCCAGGGTACACCGTGTTTCCCTGCCGCCGGATCTCATCCATTATCTCCATGATATGAATCGACTCAGCCCACGGGACAATTGCACTCTCTTTGCGTCCATTAAGAACATCCAGGGCCGTATTCTCAGCCTCCCAGACAAAGCCTCGCCCAAAATTTGGGAACTCGTATCTTTTTCCTTGGAACGATTCCTTGGGAAAATAAACCCTTTCTGGAATCCCAGACTGCTTAGCATATACTGTGAATGCTAGTGGGATTGAAGGTGCTGTGCCCTCAATTTCGATAAAGCCATTTGTGCCATGGATCACAGCAAATACCTCACCAGGAGGTCCGAAGGTCTTGGTTGTACATGTCGTAATGCCCTGTCGACCTGTTGATGGGTAGTAAAAAATGGCACTTGTGGTCGTTTCAATCCCTGCTTCATGGGACTGGGCAGCCAGAATACGTGGGAGCTCGCTCCGGCCTGGTGCGTCTCCTTCGAGGGCTAGTAGTGTATAGGTGAGTGCATAAACCCCGATATCAAGCAGCGATCCTGCTCCAAGAGTGAGGTCGCGATATCGAGATGTTGGAGGTAGAGATTCAATATCAACACCGGATGCAAAGTCGGAGAATATGCGTGTAACGTCCCCAATCACCTTCTCCTGATGCAGTAATCGTCCTAATTCCCGGAACAGTGGTCGGTGACGCAGCCACATGGCTTCGGCGACATAGACATTCTTTGCTCGGGCGGCGTCAAAAATTTCTTTTGCTTGCTTTGCGTTGATCGTGAGGGACTTTTCGCACAGCACATTTTTGCCTGCTGCAATAGCTTGCATACAATCACGATAATGATAGCCATGAGGTGTTCCAATATAGACGATATTGACATCTGCATCGCTGTAAACCTCTTCGTATGAACCGTAGATACGGGGGTTCTGTTCTGGACAAAATGTATTCTTGAACTCCTGGCCCTTTTCAAGTTTCGATGAGCCGATGGCTTGGATGACATGCTCGACCTTGGCATCCTGTCGTTCAAGAAGGATGTCTTCGACAAACCACGATGATATCATTCCGGTAGCTGTCACATCTTAGTATCTAGTACGTTTTCTGAGGATGTGTAGTCTACACCAAGACATACCGACTATGCCCCAGCGAACGGTGGGTAAGGCGGCCATTTTACCAACAAAGAGGTTCGTTATTGATTGATAGGGCTAGTTCGTTGTGAAATGTATAATATGACAAGGCTAGCTTAATATATAGAGAGCCTCTTCCCCGCGCTACCTGAAATGGGATTTCTCGGATACTTTTCCTGGTCGCATCTCGGAATTTCAAATCCGACAATTTGACTGCAATATGCAAATCCTCTGGAAAAAACTGCATTCATTTAACCCCTCGCAATATTTCAATAACCGAAAACACGGTAAACTAACATCAATCACCAAAACTGATTTTAGACCGTATCCTGCCCCAGGTTTCCAAGCTGGTAATCGCTCAATGGTATTTGCTGTCATCATCACCCAGGTGAAAGTATATCCTTGTGTTGGAACACATATCAATTGGTATTCGTAGGATGTCCTAGTCTCACATATGCCCGTCTTTTTCGAAGCTCTCATCAAGGAACTAGAGCACCATGGTCGCCAATCCTAAGCTGTAAGGTACCCCACTGTTGGATATGAAACTGTCGGGACAACACAGCAAGACAAGTTCAAAGCAATCCAGGACGCGGTCGCTCGCTTTGTGGACGAGGAACAGAAAAAGACGTTATCTTAGTGTCATGCATTCTTATGGGGCTGGCCAGGAAGTAGAGCAGTGAAAGGATTCGATAAGGGAACTAGAGTCCAACATGGGGAAAAGCACAGCATCATCAGACTCGTTAATTTTGGCTGCATTGTTACTACCTGACAACGCCCCTATGGCTCAGTACTCATATTTACCACCGTGGCTAACAAAAGAGGCAAGTATCTTGTAAATATCTAAAACTCCGTGTTATAGAGTGAAGAAAGACGCAAATCTGACTGCCACAGATTGGGGAGCGTATTCCTAATGAATCGGCGATTCCCCTCTTGTTCAGTGACTTAAACCGGCTGATCAGCAGCTTTGGTTGTCCAAATGTGAGCCTCAGCGTAACGGTTTCACTGCTGAGACTATTCCCGACGCTCCCTAGCATTTATCGATTCCGAAAACCAGACTTACATCGTCACCACCGATGATAAAACCGCCACCATCCAGTTTCAATTGACTATGCCGTAAGGAGTGATGGATGAGACATGGTTGATAAAGACTATAAAAGTAGATCATGAACCGCTCTTAAGCCAATCGTCAAATTTGGCCATTTATGCGGCGTCTCATATACGGGCATATTCTGCGTTTGGATACAAGATAGTCGAAAGTGACTAGAAAAGACCAGCAAATTGTATATTGATGTGACACCAGAACATTTAACACTCATCGCAAAACAAAACAAAATAAAAATTAACATGGGCCCTTTGGCATCAATGGATACTACGATGGCTTTTTCTTAGAACGCAAAACCAACCATTGACCAGTTTCGCCTTGGTTGTCCGAAGAAGAAATGAAATCCGACGCTTGGAAAAACATGCCGTTGCACAACTGTCCCATATGAGTTCTGTCGATTCCCTCACCATTTCTCCGAATCCCTGACATGAGCACTTTGAGGAACTTTGTGGGGCTGTGGCGGAAGGTTGAGATTTGGTTATCGCTGCAAATGAAACCATCGGAACCAACTCTCACGTCTTCGCGTCGCTCCGAAGCGATACCAAGGAGTTCACAAGCACGGATGTATTCCTCAAAAGACCCAAAATACAACTGGTCCGCAAACAAATTGAGTTGAATGGTAAGCTCCCGTGGGATATTCAAATCAACGGCTCCAACTCTGGAGATATTGTAGAGATCCAATGTGTCCAGTGCCGGTTTTCCTAAATTGAAGCGAGGCCCGTAGACATGCATCGTAACGTAATCTGAATTCTTGATAAGTCCATATAGCTCCTGAGCTTCAAATGGGCTGATAACTACTATCTGCATAGTGTCGTTGACTGTGTCGTTTTGGACGCGATCGTCTCTGCTCGTTAGAATCCATTGAACTGGTCTTTGGTATGCATCTGATATAAAAGATGATTGATCTTGCGGCTTGACAGTCCTGCAGAAATCCGTTGTTACAAGCAAGTCACAGGGAAACTCATTCACGTCTAAATGACGTGCTGCACTGGTTTCACATAGAGATCGAAAAGCAGGTTGAAAAGCAGATGAGCTCCTCAACAATTTCCCTGTAGAAATAAACTTCTCTAAATCGGGATGGATAGAGTGCTGTGCAGGATATTCCTTTGGTGCCCTCTGCACCTGTCTCTCATGTTGGATTTCCGGTGACAGTTCACGTTCTTGTTCTTCACTCATCTTTGCCGTGCGATGAGAAATATCGTCAAATTCATTGCACCGCGCCAAAATTTCAGAATAGTCGTCATCCCGTATCTCCAAGGGTAAGTCTGGCAGGGTCTTCTTCCAGTTCGGCCGGTATCTCTGCTCCAGAGACTGGGCTTCGTCTTCGAGGAATTTTCGAGCTTGCTCGGAGGATTCCGCAACATTATACAAATCATCCCATAGACTCTTTTGACGGAGAAATCGCTCGCCCTGTGCAGCCCACAACGGCATACTCTTTTTTGCCTCATCCCATGTCCCGTATATCGCCCAAGTAAGGACATCAGAGAGTTCCAGCGTCTGTAGACCGCTTTTCTGTGTTTGTTCTCGAATCTGGTGTTGGATATCCTCCGGGACGCAAAACACGACTGATTGACCATGCCCAAGCTTTCGCATTCTCATACATGCTGTAAGAAGGATAAAGAATTAGTTTGAGATCTTTTCAATGTCATTTCAAGCTTACCTTGCACCAAACGGTCTTTTGTGATTCCTGCACCCAAGGTCACAGCCGCGCGATAAAAATCCGGTAATTTTAGGTCTGTTCCTCGAGTATGTGCTTCATCTAGAAATACGTAGCAGTCACTTAGATGTTTGCTAAAGGGAGAAGTTTGCAGAAGTTCGACCTGCCCCTTACGGTTAAGAACACAAAGGTTATCGTCATCGTCGAAAAAGACAATCCCCTGTGGTACGGGCTGGCCAGAAGACCGTTCTAGCCATTCTCTTGCAACATCCACGTTGCTAAGTTCTAATACTTGTGCTCCAACATCGAGTATCACTTGGACGGGATGAGAGAGCTTCATTACCAGGGTGAGCAACGTTTCGGCATTTGAAGTCTCATTTCCGTCTGCGGGTTGAATCTCAACCACGTCATTCTCCGGCTGTAAAAGATAATTCAAGACGAGCGCATTGGTATGCGTTTGTTCTGGCAAGTCTAATTGCTTTACATCAAGAGGTAGATGTTGTCGCGAATCGTTTGTGCCGCTGAACCCGGTGGTTGGCTGACCTGTGAGCTGCCCAATGTCCCACCCAGACGCCGATATCTTGTACGGAAATTCTCTCATTTCTTTTGAAAACACGAGATTGGATAGGAAGTAATCAATTAGTCTCTTTACGAAGCGGAAGGGAGGAAACAACTTTTCAATACACAAGTACCGATCTTGAAGGTTGATTCCGACTAACTGTCGAAACGCTTCCGGTAATCGTTCTGTATCTTTGACCCAAATCTGATATTCGGCATCTGCTTGATCATCTTTCAAAAGGTGCTGGAAGACATCAAATAACTCATCATCATCTAGGCCGGAATAGTAATAGCTGAGAGACGTGAATACCACCACAACATCTTGATGACTGAATTCTGAGCGAGCGGTAGGATTGTCTTTGGCACGATAAGGAACGGAAAGTTTCGTCGGGGGAACTCTAGATTTGTTTGGGCCGTAGTTCACCCGCCATCGTTTGGAGCCAAGAGTAAAAGATAACACACCGCCAGCAAGGATACCACGCAGAAGAAGCAGGATATCCCGCGTCGATTCCCCCCAAAAGCCAAGGGAGTCATCTTCAACAGTTTTAATTTCCTGTTCGTCTAGCTCCCATTTCGTAATATACGTATAGATTGAGTCCCTGATAGCTTTCCCTTGCCTGGCAATAGGCAAACCTATCACACCTTGCTGACAGATAGTTGTCGCAATGCGAGATATCAATTCCTGCTGTGCATCGATATGTGAGATACGGGTCCTAGGAAATCCTCCATCGGGGCAGCTTCCAACCTCCACAAGAGGAAACATTCTCTTTACTGCCGGCGACTCCTTTCGAACCATATCGAGAATTTCATGGACCACCATCCATCTCTCTGGGCTCAACTGTATAGGCTTCTGATCTCCCATCGTATAGATCAATTCGAATTTGACGCTGAAATTCTCATCACTTTCGTCAACAATATCTCGTGCGTATTGATCGAATAACTTCTGTATTCTTAGCAAGGATCCCGCGACATCAGTCTTCCCTGTAACGAGGCATTCCAGACACATCAGCTTCAGTGAAAGGATTTGTTCAGGTTGCACTAAAAGAACACCGTTTGTCCTCATGCATTCTTGACACATTTCCAAGATATATTCTGCTTCCGTACTGTTGATCTTTAGTGATCGTGAAAACGGCAAGCGATAGATGCGCCGTCCCAGCATCCCACTCAACTTGGAGAGAAGCATCTCAAACATCTGCTTCGACTGGGGCTTTGAAACAATAACTCGCACCAGTCTGGAGCCATCGGCCAAGGCAGCAGCCACGATAGGTACAATGACGGACGACTTGCCTTCGCCCATGTTCAGTTGCATAACCGCATTTCCTCCGGCTGGCCGGTGCCTCATCTCATTCGCAATGTCTTCTTGGACTTTGCGGATCCTGATGTTGCTCTCGACTTCCAATAGCAATGAATCTGGATAACGGAAAGGATCCCAGTTCTCGTGCCCTGGGGTTTGGATCTCTTTAATAATATCTCTTTGGTTGTCAATGCACTCAAGTATTTTTTCGGCACGTTGCAAAGCTGATAGGGCCAGTCCATAGCCCACAACTGTCTGTTTCCAACGAGGTAGCAATGAAGGCCGCAGTCGCTTGCTTAATTGTTCCAAGATGAGACTAGGGCATAACCGGGGACCATGGCCAGAATGCAAGATGATTTGTAGCCATCGCTTGGGAGAACCAGTATCATGATCTTCTTGAGCCAGTGCGGATAAAATCGTGTTGTAGCAGTCTGAGAAGTGCTTTTGATGAAGGTCTAGGTTCTTCTGTAAAATATTGAATGAGCCATGCGTCTCTAAGCACAAAGTCTCATGAGTAGAATTTTTCTGCAGCATTTTGAGACTGTTTTGGAGGTGCTCAAGATAGCCTTTCTCATAGCGGGATTTTGCCCTCTGAGCCAGATTCTCGACTAGTCGACTCAAGAAATCCGTAGATGACTGAGAAGAACCCTGCCTAGAAATTGGCCAAGGGGGGTTTCCCGTAACACTTGGCAATTCTGGCGCTGGCAGGCTAAGGATATCAGTAATTGTGATATAGCCTCGATTCCGTTGCTGAATAATGGGAGATTTATCCCGTGAACTCCAGGTTATAGCAGGTGTGTGGTGAGGACAGCAACTAAATACCTGCATAATCTCATCTAGATACTGGTAGAACGATTGATTGTCATGCCAAGCCCTAAATTTTGTTTTAACAGACTTCATGGTATTTTCCATGGAGATGTAATCAGTAACAAACTCTGGGGGTTTCCCGATTGATGGCGTTCTGGTGGGCCACGTTTTCTGCAGCAAAGAGGTCAAGAAGTCGACTGCGTGTGATTGATTGTCTTTGAATTGTCTCGTTCATCTGACTTCAAATGAGTTTTTTGACTCATGTAAGTTTCGTGTCATGCCCTTTTCAGGGGATGCATATATAAAATGACAATGCGAGTGAATAATTGGTTTAATGCCATCGTTTTTATAATGTTGCCCTTCAGAAAGCTTATATGTTGTTGCAAATGACGGAAACTTCACATTCTTCATCTTCTGCGAGATGTAAAATAGTATCAGCATTTGAACAACAAACATGTCGTTTCGCTCCCCGAATGCCAAAGCAGATACCCATAGCGCGAAACGGAATTTATTGGCCGGTGTTTTGTTGCAAAGGATGTCATGGATATGAAGCCAGTGGTTACGAATCGCCGGATATGGGTCGAGGAGCAATTGGGAGTCATATTGGAACTCAAAAGAGGGGAGTGATCCATGTAAACCATGTATTACTGGCGACACAGAGAGAAAATCCCACATATAAGATGTCATGTTTCCCTGCAAGCTGTGATCTATCTCTTGGCGTTCATGGTAAATGGGATTTGTTGTTATAAAGACTCGCCGACCAGGTTCGGCAACCTGGCCTCGGTCACGACCATGATAGTCTTTATCATGAGACGTTGTGTGAAGCTCTGCACCGAAGTTAGACACACGAAATGAGGATGACCGTATAAGATCTCTTGTTAAAAGCTCGACTTGCACAAAATCGAAGTTGGGTAGTTTTTGACAACTCTCAGACCAGAGAAACTTTTGTCGAACTTTGTCGTTGATAAGAGATTGTACTGCTTTGAAAAAGCCTCCATCCTGAGCTAAGAACCCAAGCTCTGGCCGCCAGATCACGGTTTGCATTTCTTTCTTATTTTGAGGGTAGTACTGACGCTCTGGGGTGAGACGAGCAATTTCATGAAGTGTGTGAAGATTCTCCTCGGACAAGGAATCAAAGGAATGCACTGAAGCAGAATTCAAGATTGAGATGGCTTGTTCAGTGCCAGTCTTTTTCGTTAGAGGATCCGGTAAACAGAACGAAGTTAATGCGTGAACTAAGCAGAGAAAAAGCTTGCTCTGCAAATTTCCGCTATCGACCAATCGGCCAAGCCAGAGGTCAATCTGAAAATTGTATACTCTTGTTGTGTCTTCTTGATTGACCTGCACAGTTACATGATCACCATGCTTCTGAGTTTGAAGGGACCCTCCCAGAAGGAGAACTAGTCGGGATTCCTGCCTTTCGTGAGTAAGAACAAGTTTATTTTTGAAATTTATTAGAGATCCAAGAGACTGATTTTCATCAATGATAAACCCGCGAAACTCTTGAGATCGAATTTCCCGACTTCCTGGCTCGATCTGGAACCCAATATCAAGGCAAGGGATGTCAATTTCGATTGTTGATGTTAGCCGCTTCAGGGTCACATGCACGCGAGGAGAAAGTGCCAGAGGAGCCAAAATCCCTGATATGTCACGCACTTTTTGACTTTGCATATTCATCAAGCAAGATTCACCTCTGGAAAGTTGCCAACCTTGGCCGTCGGTTTGTGTCAAGATCCATGCTTCGGAGGAAGATCGCCAGGCTTTATTAATTGGACGAAACTCAATACATCCATTTGCAAAATCATACCAATGGACAAGATTGTCAACAAATGCTGAGAGTAACTTGTCCCGGAATAACCTTGATGGTACCAGTTCCAAAGCCTGGTCTGGATGTATAGCCCTGATCCTTAAGTCACACTCAACGGTGTCTTCCCCGGAGACACCAAAGTGCACAGTATGTCTTGCATATGCCTTTTTCGTCGAATATCTCATTCCTGAGATTCCACTTGGCATTGTTTCCAAGGAGGAACGTCCGAATAAAATGCTATGAGTTGAATGTTGCTCGTACATTGGAGGCAGGCTCGATAGACGGTCCCCATCTACTAGCAGCTCCCCAGTAAGAATATTGTAGTGCACGAGCAATGCACTAACTCCAGCCTGACTCTTGGTCATTGTAAAAAGCCAGTCATTCTCCTGTTTTGACACTTGTTTCCATTCAGTATCTTGATCATATGCTGACCAAGACTGTCGTATAGCCTGGTCCAGAGCCAATGGAGTTACGGCGTTGATGTTTTCAACAACGATCGAACTAGTGCGGAATAGAAGCTGCTTCCAGCTGAGATGCATAATTGGTGCCAATGGGTCCAGCGAGGAGGTGATGCAATTGCGGCCTTCCTCGATAGTAATCGAATTTTGTATCAAAATAGATAAATTTTCGGAGTTGGATAGTATGGAACTTAAGTGATCCTCGTCGACAACGAATGAAGATACACAAATCAACGAGAGAAGCACACTTTTCTCCGATAGTTCTTTTCTGCGCTGGTCACTTGTTGATTCTTGGACTTTTTCTTTGAGAATCCCAATCCATGCACAAGCAACCGACCTCAATTTTTGCAAAATTATCAAGCTTTGTTGATCATGAGAAATACCTTCATACTCTCTCATTATATTCTTGTATTTTGTTTTCTTTTCACCTAGTTCTTGGATCTTCGCTGTCCTTTTTCGCTCAGCGTCAGCTTCGATATCCCTTTTGAGATTTTGAAGCTCGGCCGACTGGTTGAAATATTTCACAGAATAGCAACTAGAGTTTCCGAACCCTTGAAAGGTCTCTGAAGGCCCATAGCAGGATTTATTTCGACGTGACTGTATGTAGCTCTCAGCATTTTACAGTCTTCGCATCTGTGGCTTAGAGCGAAGTATGAAGGATTGCAAAAGCTGATCTGGAATACCAACATCATACTGGCTGATGGTATCATCAATAGAAACTGCACATTTATCGACTGCTATCCAAATTTCGGTGACGATTAACAACATCTCAGAGGTGGCCTCTGGGTTCTCGCTGTACAGGGGAGCTGCCAGCTTATGATAGCGGCATAGCAATTTGCTAAGTTGTTCACATGCGGCATCTTTATTGATATGATTTGAGACCCATGTTTTTAGATTTCCCTCAACCCATAACTCAAATGCTTTCAGATTGTATACTATGTAATCATCTTTGATTACCCCATCAAGTGAGGGAAGATGACTATCATAGAATTTGACAAGTTTTGACGGTGGTGAGAACAGGCCTTTCGTATTTTGATTTGCTTTCGGTTGAGAAAGTTCTTGAATGAAGTTGTCTATTTCCGGTAGATTGTGAATAGTATCAATAGACGGACTCGCGTCGCCTAGATGCAAGGAAATGCTAGGCTCGCATTCTGAAACGAACCTATTCCAGTTTGACTGAAGGTAGGCCGAAGAGTTCTGTATGACACGCTCAACATAATCCAACTTCACGGATTTGCCGACGGTGTCAAGCTTTAGTAATCTCCGGCAAATTTTCGCCTGCATGGCGTAGATCATTTCGCAGGAGCCACTAGCCTGACAGGACAAGTCGAGGATGGTAGTCAAGAGAAAAACCATGAAAATCTTGTATGTTTCACTGGGAATATCAGGGTTCTTAGAGCTTCTCGAAATAACAAGCTGCATTCCGACGCGAACGAGTAGCCAAAGAGGTGACCTGTGCCAAGGCATGTTGCAATGATTCCACATCACTTCCTCGCGGGTGTTCTTTACGATAGTAAAAGGCTCCGTTTGGGTGCACTGTGGTCGAAGAAAGTTGAAAAGCAATTCAGTCACGAGTTTTGGGTGTGTTGTGTCTCGTTTGTGTTGTGTCTCGTTCTTCATCATGCTTTTTGCCTTGTTTTAGTACTTGTGGCTTCGACTTGGGCGCTGTTTGGTGGCTCATCTTTGCCAGTGTCTCCACCACGGCCGCTTGAAAATCGCCGTTTTTGAAGTTTTCGAGGCCCATTGAAACTGCTGGACCTGGAAATTGTCTTCGCAAGCGCCCCAGTGTGCTGGTAACGGTGGTGTTCAGAGGCGACAGTTCAAACGCTTCTATATCGATAGAGTCTTCAATTCTGCTCATAAGGATTCCGCAGTTCTGGGCTCGTATGTGAAGGAGAAGCACTCCACCTAAGAAATGATACATTTGTCAGGAGAACTCTATGACTTAATCTGACCGATAGCTCCTACCTTCGTTGGCTATATTTTCAAGGGTATCTTGAAGCCGCTCTCCATTAGTGATGCCATCACGATCAAGCAAAACACCAAGACGGTGAATCATTCCACAAATATCCTCAATAACCAAACATAGTTCGTGAGTAATGTGGGATTTGAATTGTTCCAGAGCATGTTCGACTACTCTGAGCAAGGCTTTCTCATCACTATCTCGATAATCGTCTTCTTGTGGGACATTAGGAGGTAAAAACACATGGTTGAATATGTACTTCAACTGGCTAGCATCTAAATGAAAACCTTTTGGCGAAGCCATCTTCTAATTTGCTAGTCTGAAAGAGGAAGTGTAACGACGGTGAGATCAGGTCGAAGTTCTGGTATGGAATAACTGAGGGGGGATGAAGCGAGGCTTTATCCCCCTCAACGAGGCTGCCTATGGCAACCTGTTTATTGCCAAATGAAAGATGAGTGGAGACTCTTGGTAATACTCACTTATTTCATTTGTCAATATCCCAACTCCTTATCATTCTTTGTTCCATCTCTCAGCCTCGTCGAGCAAACGAAAGGCAAACGCCGCCCACAAGGCTAAGAACGCCGCATTGAGAACACGCCTCTCGAGGGTGATATGTGTTGTACACCAATGACTCACCACAGGCATGGATAATAACGACAAGGTTCATATTTGATATGTGATCAAAGTGACTGTGTCGTTGATGTCTGGTTTTATGTTCGCCGGAGGCCTTCAAATGCTTGAGTTTCACGTGTTGTTACTTTCAAATGTTTACCTCTTGTGTAATTCAGCCAACTAACAGTATGATTGATATGTATAATGATGAATGAGGAGAACCACAGAACTTGAGATGTCATACATTGATAGTCATCCGAGTCAATGACTTATTTCTCACTTTATGTAGTACAATAATCCTAATATTAAAAAAAACCAACCATATAACTATATTTAATACAGAATTTAACAAAGTGGGTTAAGCATTCAATGTCTGGTGGCCTCTGGTTTAATCTGGTCCCTCTAACTGTAACATACTCGGTGGCATGTTTGCAGTTCTAGCGGCCTCAGCGACGGCCTTCATTTCGGCAGCTCTATTCTTGACGCTCAGATCCTGGCGTTCTATCCATTGCATCTGTCGTCCATGCTGTTTTTCGTCTATCTGATCCCGCTCCCAGATCAGTTTTCTCTGAATCTCCATTTTGGCCTGCTCCGCTTCTCGTTCTTGGATTAACAATCTACCTTTGTAATTCAGCTCGGCATTCCTTTGCGCCTCGAGAAGCGACTGTTGCTGAATGGACTCGTCACTCATCAGCCGGATCCGGAGCTGGCTGTCTTCCTGCAACTCATTACGCCGTTGTCGGCCGAGGTTCTGCTCGTGTATAATGATCAAATTATTTTTGTCTTGCATCACTCGTTGCTCCCATGTCTCGCGATCTTGCGCCTGTTTCATCGCCTGTTCATACCGCTCGTCAGACATGCGTAAATCCAGCTGATGGCTCTGCATCCTGACTTCTCGCTGGTGTGCCGCGAGAGCATTGACTCGCTTCATTTCATATTCTTGTTCGCGATCCAGGCGTTTCTTGTTTGCGATTTCCTTCACAATTTCCTCAGGCACTCCGGCCGCATCGTCTGGCTGGTTGTCTGGCCGAGTGGAATAGTAAACATCTTGGCACCGCTTACCCCGGAGAAGCCGAATGAGTTCTTTCGCAACACTTTGGGGCCCGCGGTAAAAGTGCTCCACGTATTTGGTCGGCGAGTAGACCAATCCATCTGGAGACTCAAACTGGTGAATTGGCTCGTTGATGAGTTTCCAAACCTGCGGAAACTCCAAAAGGGCTTCGGTTACATCAAAGGGGTGAGCGTTGTCAAGCGCGACGTGAAGGATGGACTTTTGGTTTCCATTCTTTTTCATTTCTGTGCCCAGATAGGAGCGAGGTAATAGCATTCCAATTGTCTCGCGGAGCTTAGTGTTCCAGCTTCCATTATCATCACTGGTACGATACGCTTTCAGACACAGCTCCTCCAGAGCAGTGCGTCCGAAGCAGCCTTCATCCGAGTGCAATAACGATGGAAAGCTGGCGTCATGGCCTGCTGATAGCAATAAAGAGACAGTCTTTGGATAGACCTCTCGAGCAGCTTCATGCAGGCTTCCGTCGTCGGGTCGCGCACCGGCAAGGATCAGTATTTTGACTGACTCCTGGTCCCCATCACGACTAGCATAGAAAAGAGCCGATTGGTTCTGATGGTCACGGCAGGAGACGTCTGCTTTTTGAGCGACCAGTTCTCGTAGAACCGCGTGACGCTGGCTTTGAGCTCCGAGAATTGTCGGAGATAGCCGTGTCTTGGGGGTTATAAACGACGCATCTGTTACAAATTATAAGCCTAATACTAGAAACATAGACAGCCTGGGAATTCACCTCCATTTCCAGCCTGGAGTATTGCGACTATAACCTCGTCGCTAACCTTTGGGTTACCACGTAGTAAAGCCCAAACCACGACGTTGACGTTTTCCGAGCCCATCACAGGGCTAATCGTAGCTACTGTTGTTGAGTTTGTTGCACATCCGTATTCGAATAAAAGGCGAACGAGCTCTTCGCCGCGCGGAAAGCGTTTTATAGCCAAGAACAACGCGCATGGGTCGATGGGCACATTTGACGGTTTATTGGCTAGCAAAACTCGCAAGTATCGTACGAGAACCTTCTCCGGTGCGATGGATTGAATCAATGCAGGAATTATAACCGAGATATCAGGCCGGCTATTGGCAACAAGAGTATGGAATACTTCCATATCTTCTTTCTGCGCTGCCTGAACAAAGTACGTGCCCCTTGCAGCATTTACATCGGCTCCGTGAGAAAGGAACAAACCGATCTCTTTCTTGGATGTATACCCCGTGGTAGTCGAGAATGCTTTGCTCATCGCATTGTCTATTAGAGACTTTTGCACGCCATGTTCCAAGAGCAGCTGAGCTGTCCTGAAACCACCTGGTAGATCGATGGAACGCACGCTAACCATGCTTCCAAAAGCTCTATTGATGAGGTTATTGTTTAGCCGTTCCTCCTGATGACGAAGAAACAGCTCAACCAAGCTTGGCGATGCGCTCAGTACGGCCGATTGCAGTGCACGGCCTTGCTCGTACTCAGTTGAAGCCCCGTTATCAACAAGCAAGGTTGGAATGCTTATATCAGACGGGTCACGCTCAACGGCTTCAATCAATGCCAGACTGGCTGACTCGGTGTCAGCGGTGCCTCCCATGCCGGCTTTAAACAAAGAGTCAAAGACATGCCATCTTTCCTGAATTGTGAAGGCCGTATTTCTCCTTCCTGCCGAAAAGGCATTTACTAGAGATATCCTAGTCGGCTTTTGGGATATAAAAATATCAAAAACGGGTATGTGGTTGCGATCAAGAGCGGTTTGAATTGGAGCACCGCATTGATAGTCAACGGACGCACCGTTGTCAAGCAAAAGTTTGATGCAAGAAAGGTCATCCTGTTGGGTTACAAGCGACCCAACTTCTTGAATAAGAATATCGTCTTGTCCAATTCCAGGGCCGCCGTGACTCAGAAGGAGCTGCATCATGTCGAGTCTTTGGCATTTGCTGCCTTCTATCTTTGATGCTAGTTTCAAAAGAGCTGGGAGATGGTTCCGCACAGGATTTTTGATAAGAAGTAACTTTGTCGTATCAATATCACCGTCCCTAACAGTATTTCCCAAAGCAGCAGCTTCCATATGGTCAACACTTGCACCAAGTTCAAGCAACAGCGCAATCACTTGCTGACGCCGACCCATGCTCGCGACCTCTAGCAGCAGCGTCGAATCTAGAATGTCCCTAAACTGTATGCAGCACTGCAGCAGTGACCGTAATTTGTCGACGCTGAAAACCCGAGGATCCAGGGCTTGTGGAACTAGTCGCTCTAGAGAGGGTTTCTCTAGCCTTCCATTCTCACAGATAAGTTTGAGGGTTGTTAAATCCGACACACACAATGCGTGTTCAGTTGCTCTACCATTCCTGTAATTGACATCGACGCCTTTATCCAGAAGGAGGCTGATGATCCGCCCATCACAGCCCTGCTGAACAGCGTCGATGAGGGCTTGAGCAAGATGGTCTCCACACGCACCATGGCGAAGCAAGAGAGATAGAATGTTATATGTATCCGCGTGGTCATAACTAGAAGAGCTTCCAGGGCCACTTAAAACTAAAGGCAGAGCTTCCGAAGTGGTATCAGGCGATGGTTGTCCACGACACAGCAGTTCAACAGCCTTTAAGTCACGACGCTGAACTGCGATATGTAGACAGTTCCCATTTGAACCCATGAAATCGACTGACGCTTTGAATCGAATCAGCAGCTCGGCTAGCTCGTAATCGACTCGCCGGCCATCTGCTTCCCCTACGGCGGTGCGAAGAGCTCGATGCAACTCTGGGCCTGAGACGCCCTTTCGTAAAAGGAGGTCCATGGTATTGCGCCTAACCAACCCGGAAGGTATCGCCATTGCGTCTGGAATGGCCTTTGCTAAATTATATGCCGCACAGGGAGCAGTGAGTAGCGTTTCGAGCAGACTCAGGTTTTGCTCGCGCAGCGCGAAACGAACGCTGGCGGCGTCGTCGTAGTCCAGACAGGCACCCTGCTTCACCAGCGCAGGAACGAAAAAATTTAATCTCTGTGTACCAACTACACGAAAAAGACAGATGTTGAGGGCTTCCTCGGTGACACCCTTTTCAATAAGACAAGTTGCAAGCTTGCGAAATTCATTTTCTGATGCCTCTTCAGGGATTTGCTGGAGCGCTTTAGATGTGCTGGCAGAAGAGATGCTGTTGCTCTGAAGAATGATCTCCACAAGGTCAATTCGCCGAGTTTGGACGGCCACTTGGAGACATTCGCCGTCTCTTTGGTTCGGTGACGTTCCGTGGGCGATCAGAAGAGACACGGTCGACGTGCTCCCTACCCTAACGGCTTGAAGCAAGAGGTCTTCTAACGCCGGGTGACTTGGGTCTGCGCCAGCACAGAGAAGGAGGTTGACATTCGAGTTTCGTAAATATTTATCTTGAATTGTGCAGGATGTGCTTATGGCTTTGCTGAAAACAGCAGGGGATAGCGGCCGTTGCGTTTTCCAGCAAATCAAGGCGAGATCTTGGAATCTGTTTTTGAGAACGGCATCTTCAAGAGCCTTGCCCTCGTCGTGGCTCGCATCTGCTCCATGTGCAAGCATAAGAGACACCAGAAGCGAATTGCTCGTTTCAACTGCTTTGACCAAGCCTGCGCTGATAGCGGCATCGGTCAACGGATTAGGCGCAGACAAGAACAATTCGACTAGTTCGAGATCACCTTCGATGACCGCTGGAAGGAAATAGGCATCGGAAAGACCCTTGTTTGGGTTTGCACCGTATCGCAGCAGCTCTTTCACCACAGACATGCGCCGCCCGCTTAGGGCTATCGCTAGAGCCCTATCCATGGCCGATTGCCGAGTTGGGTAGCTGGCCAGCAGCACCACGTGGTCGACAGAGCCCTTGTCCGCGACGTACTCGAGCCAGTCGTTTTCCTCCGAAGCATTATCCTTTGACTCGGTCTCGATCAGGTTGACGTCCAACGGCTCATCAAAATCGAGAAGCGCCTGCGCCACGCCCACGGCGCCCAGCTGCCTAATCCAACCATCGAGCGCGACGGAGCGCTCGGCACGGGAGAATGTCCAATTCTCGGGGTTTGCGAGCGACTCGTTCTTCGCCTTGGTGCGGAGGAATCGCCGTTTCTGCTTCGTTGGATCTTTCCACGCCTCGTTTTGAGTCCGTTGCTGGACGAGGATCTCTCTGGCGGCGGCGGCGTCGGCGGGAGAAGCCCACTGGGGTCTGGGCTGGAGAGGTTGCAGAGGTTGCAGTCGCTTAATATGTGAAGAGTTTGAGGCGATGGCCTCGTGGGCGATACGGACGACTCGTGAGGGATCTTTCATGGTTGATGGTACATAATACTGGTTCACTTAGCGAGCAACAGAATGTCGATAATACGAAACGCCAGGCCCAAGGACATTCAAACTGGTTATATATAGTAGACAACGACCTTTCAAATTGTTGCATTTCTTCTAATTGTGTAGCCGCCGACTTCTTACAGCTGCCTGAAACTGTCCAACGGCGCTGGTCCAATCGATCGATCTTCAGAAGGCTGTAAGCGCCGGGGCATGCAGCTATCCGCATCCAATCGATCAGCGCAGCCGGTTGGATTTCGAAACTGCAGTACGTCAATTGGTAGCGTTTTCAATTAAACTGTAGCTATTATTAGTTTACAGAAATTTCATCATCATTGGTCAAACCAAGCTGCGTCGGATCGATGATGTCGTCAGCACGTCTTAAATGCTGCAAGTACTGAGGTGTGGAAGCATCAGTTGAAATTATTAATCATCGGTATAATTAACTAGCTAGTCAATTAGCTATTACTGTAGTCACTAAATAATTTTCTATAATACATAGTATACTAATAATACAGGGGTATCTGATGCTAAGTAACAATAAACGTCGCTCCATTCGACGGACAAGTTTCAAGTTTCAACTGTTTGTATGTGTTTGCGTTTTCCATCTTTTTAATATGTGTTTTTTTTTTTTTTTTTTTTTTTTCTTTGGCAGACTTCAATATGAACGTTTTTCGTCAGTCTGATATTTTCATGGGTAGATGTCGTCGTCAATGTCATTGCGGAACACCGGTCTGGGTTCATGAGCAGACCTGCCGCGCATGTCTTTCACCTCCTTCAATACCTCGCGGAATCCTTCCTCGATGTTGTTCATTCGAGCCAAAACAAGTCTCCCGAGTATTTCATTATCAGGTGGGAGCTGAGTCGCCAAACTGGAAGGAAGAACGCCAGCCTCGCCCATGTCAGATCCAATGCGGTGGATGTTAGGAACTGACATGAATTCCTGGCGCGGAGGAAGAACGGGCCGTCGAGCTTCCATGCGTTTCAGAGGCGATGAGGGACCAGGTAGCGAATCGTCGGAACTGTCATCAGTATTGCCCGGGGCCCTGTGGAGGACGGTAATGCCAGAGGGATTGCGCTCGTGATGACGTGGCCTAGATGGGCTATTTTTGCGCGAATTGTGTATCGCAGTGGATGGGCGGGAACTGAAAAATTTTGGGGGCGTCTTATTGCCGTTCTTTTCGCTGGATCGAGGTGTCTGTTCCGGTTTTTTTGTTTTAATTTCCGAGCCCTCCATCGAGGTTTGTCCCAGATCCGAATCGTCGTCGTTGTTCTCATCACTGGATTTCTCATCATCGCCCTCGACATCAGTTGCGTGGGAAGCATGCCTTGCCAGTTGCGCTGATGGCCCATACAAAACAGAATTTTCAGGCACGGGGCGAAGGTTGCTATAGCTGATGAACTCTTCGGGATCAGAGGCGGCAGATCGGGTGGTCTCGGTATAGTTACGGCGCAAGGTTGAGCCCATTTTGCGGAGAGCAGGGTGAAATTTGGGAATTAGATCTGCGGCATCCATGCCTTGCATCCAATTATTAACCATTGTTGACTTTCGACTTCTATTATGGCTCTCATGATAGCTCTCGCTGGTATTTTGCAATGGCTGCTGCAGGTATGGTGTTCGGAATAGCTCTTCTAAAGCCCGGTCTTGCTGATGAGTTGCGATAGACGGCTCACGGGTGAGGCGGCTAAAAGAGTTGAAGCGGTGAAGACGTTTGTTCCTAGCGCGCAGCACAGTTGTGGAACGGCCAGGGCCAGGGATCAGATCACCCGGTTCGATTATTCGTGGACAAAGAATTGTCTTTTCGTAAAACCAAATTGACCACAAGATGGGAAAGTGGGTCATTTTGATCAAAGTGCGATTGAGCTTGACGAAGTCGCGGAACGGGATGCAGTATCGCAAGGGTGAGACCAACCAGCCGATGATGTTCGAAGGAGCGATATAGGAGAAAAGCGCATCTGATTTGACCATTGAAATGGTGTTTATAGCGAAGACAAACTGATGCTCTTCGTTGGCATTTTTCACAATGGCCATGAAAGAATTGGTCAGGACGGTGATCAGAATCGTGACAACCACAAAGTGGCAAATGAAGAGAAACAGAGTCAAAATGACTCGTCCAATAATATTGGATTCTTCCCAGATACTCCATGCCGTGGGAGTAAAGCCCATTAATATCTGGAACAGAGCGTAAACTATCTCCGGAGGCGACTGGGACGAGTCAGGCGAAAAAGAAAATGCGACTAGAAAGCCGCTACAGGCAACGATAATTAACACGAACACCGCTATAAGGTCTGCGGCCATGATCCGGAATGCGATCAACAGCTGAGAAAAATATTTGTAGTGGTCGAGGACTGAGAACAGGCGCGGAAAGAGAAGAATGGCACTAGCAGATAAAATATCATATGCTTGCCGAGCAGCATCCAAGTGGTCAGAATCGGGCACTGCCATGCCGTATAGACGTAGTATTGCGTAGCAGAAGAGTAGCAACAATATGCCAAGGTCAAAAAGGTTCCAGAAACTCATAAGATATAAGCCGAAACCCTGTTCGTTGAAACCAACGATTTCGTCGAGAATAAATCCGGCGCTCCAAAACCAAAAGATTACCTCGACAGTGGTGATGTGCAGAGAGCGTTCAGCGAGAACGGCGAGGTAGAGACCGAGTAGGACTGCAAAAGAGATTGTGGAAAGAAACTGTCGATAACGAGGCACCCTGAGCCGGGACAGTTTGAAGAGAGATGCATCATGCGGGTCATAGAGTGTAGCAGTCCTGCGCGGGTACTCCGGAGGAGCAAGGCGCTTGTTGTGATGTTGGGTCCCAACGGGATTGGTCGATCCGTAAAGAGCATGGGAACGAGAAGCTGCAGTAGAAGCAGCAAGGTGTGGCCGATGTAGGTTATCGGCGATCGAGTGGAAGACAATGGTACCGGCCCAGATAGCTTCTAGATGCTGGACGACGAGGGGATGAGCGATGAAGCGTTTAGCTTGGGCGCGGATGGCAATTTCGAGACAAGAAATGCGAGCATGGCCCATTGCTTGCTTGTTTCTGGAGGAGTGCAAGGGAGTAAGGAAGAGACGGGGATCCTGTCCCTGGAGAGGATAAAAATCGTATGAGAGGCCATCGATCAACTCCCGTGTGGTATATTCCCTCAGGAGTTTGATGGCAAGTAGCTCAGCAACCAGGGCCCTAGTGTGACAGGTTCCGCTATTTCCTGGATTGGTTTCGGCTTCTTTATTAAACTGGAGGCAGTTCGCCATCAAGGCGTAGAGGGTGCAAGGGTCGAAATGGTAATCTTTGATCTGCTGTTGGATCGGCTTGAGGAGGAATTGGGAGATTTGGGGGGACCGCAGCTGGTCCCAAGTCAGGGTAGTCTCACATCGTTCCTCAATCAGGAGGCGGATAGCGTGGGTGGTGGTATAGACTGGGATAAGGTCTGGAGGCCAGGTCAGCCTAAGGCATCAACAGTAGGGTGTCGACTCTGTCGAGGTGTCGAGGTTGGATGGTGATGCATGACGTCATAGGAAGTCTTGGCTTACCGAGATGAATAGAGGAGAAGATGGGCAGGAGGGGACCATGAACGCCATCATCGTCGGGGACAAGCTCGCCTTGTTCATCATCGACGTTCCCACGGTCAAGGCGTCCATTCCAGTCGAATGGCTCGGTTGACGCATGACTGTTGTCGTCGCGCAGAATGTTCTGCAGAAAGGGAGTTGTCTCCTGGGCATCTGGAAGACCAGGCGCAGACATGACGGGGTAATAAGGGTAGAACGACTGCCAGCGCGGATTTCGAGGGCGCAAAAGCGAGGCGAACATTGTGGTGAATTGCTCGAGCTGGCTTTTGAGTCTAGATTCAGTGCTCCGATAGCATCGGAGGAAAGACGAGAAGCGAAAACGCAGCGAGAGAGCGACACGACGCAGAAAGAAGCGCGACGCTGGAAGATAGAGAAAACAGGTAGATGAAGGGTACGAGTACCCTGAGATGAGGGATTGTTCAGATTTTGATGAGAAGTGGTGGCTTTTGCAGTAGTGCTGTAGTTATAGTAGGACGTTCTAGGCAAAACCCAAACAGAGCAGGAGAGGAAGTGATTTGCCAGCTGCAGCGGTGGCGGCGAGCGGGGAGAAGGAGCGCTCGTAGCTTCGTGCACGTGCCGCAACTCGGGAGTCTGAGAGTCGTATTGCCAGGACCCACTTCTGGTATAACACAATTTTTCTGTCAGGTTTGACAAAAATTTCAGGGCTCTGCAACAGAATTAAAGTTATGTAATATACTAGTCTATTTTAAATAAGTGAAAATTCTATATCAAGTTATTGTTAGGAATATATATTAGGAGTCTTAAGACTGATGCTAAGAAATTTTTCTAAATTTTTACTAGTTCATATAAAATTCAATTGAGTACGTACTCCGTATATACCTTGAAATAGACCCACTTTTAATTACGCAGCTTTATCAAGACTGTACGGATATGCCGTACAGGGTACGGAGTACCGTAACAAGCTTTACGAACCACTAGCTACGGATCCTGCAGCGCCCCAAGCCTTGCCCCACTCCTTCTTGCTGCATGCATTTGCGTCTTCATTTTTGTTCAGACTTCTTGCCATCTCGAGTTGAGGTTGATCGACTGCTACACTGTGTATTTGGCTGCTTGTTGCTGAGTCCACTGTCGTCGATACAGCCAATTCAGATGCTAGGCCTCGCCGACACGGGAATTCCGAAAAGCGGCGTGTCGCTTTACCGTATCGGAGCTCGGCCGATCTTCGCGGTCAGGTCAGGTGCTGTGTCTGTGCCTTGATTCAACCCGCTACCTCGCGTCGGCTGGTGGGGGATGGCCAAAGTATGCTAATGATGAGGAGGAGGAGGATAATGATAAGCCATGCAGCTTGGTTTTCCTTGTGTATCGCGTCTACCGCGGAGGCGCTGCTTGTTTTGGTGTTGTCACGTGAGATGGTTGCGGCTTGACGGGCTGGGCTTGTCATCTGACATTCACACAACGTTCAAATGTTGAAATATCTAGACTACTCTTTATATTGATTCTTACTATTCAATATGAAGTGTATTTATATATGTTTATCGCAGCGGCAGATATCTGGAAACGGACCGATATTAAGGCCGAAAAAGAGAAAAAAATCAGTTCAACTTCAATAGGATACATAATACCAGCCGACAGCGGGAAAGGCTTTCAGATGTTGGTCCTGACGACAAGAATGAATAAATTGATAGTTGGATCTTGGCATATGTATAGAGTTTATTTTCCCCTACAAATAGATACTATTATTGTACTTATTTCAAGTGTTATAAGAGTACTGGAGGAAGGATATACATACAGTATATGCTTACGTACTTGGAGGCTCAGCTAAGTTACCCCGCGTTCACATATGCAGACTGCGGTTGAAGTTTCCTCTGAAAATGGCGTCCCCTAGAAGTGCATCTACGGGCAGGAATAGGACATAAAATAGACCTGCCAACACGGAAGAAACATCCGGGGCCCAACCTTGAAAGCGAGCCGGTGCGTACCTGCCTTGTGCGGGCTGGTGGTTCCTGCCTGTGTTCGTTCAGTGCTGAGTCTTGACCGCCAGCCTGCCGCATCAAGCACGCCATGCCTCTTCCGGAAGGCGGTCGGGAAGGGGCTCCATGTGAGTGGCGGCTGCCCTGGTCTGGGTCCTCACCATTGGCTGGCTGTGATCCACTCAGGCTCTGCGTCGATCAATCAGAGAGCGCCAATCGCCCCGATTGTATGCCGCTGCGGTGGGGCTGCGTACACAAAAATTTATTCTGCCGGTAACGGACGGCCAGAATTTCGTGCTCGCTGGACGTCGCCAAACTTTTTTTTTTTTTGCTCTTCTGCAATCAATTGTGTCCTATCCCTCCCGGTGCAGCAGCAGTAGACAACACGTCAATTCTCTTCTTGCTTCTTGGATACTGCTCATGCTCTGGTAGATAACCTCTCTCAACCTGTCCCTCTGAGGGCGTCATCTTTCTTCCACTGCGGACAAAACCATGTCGCAACTCGGCAAGGCTTTGGACACTGCCTCGTCCAGCGCTGCTCGCGTGATTGACAACGCTGCTCCAAGCAGTCCTTCCACTGGTGGTTTTGTCTCGTACAATTCCACTCGCGATCTGAAGCCATTGCCCGTCATGCCAGCCGCTGCCAATGGCTCGCCAATTGCCCCTGCCTCGTCCCCAATTGTGGGCAACGCCGAGAAGCGAGTCGTCTTGGAGCTGGAAGACGGAATCTCCTACCAAGGCTACAGCTTTGGCGCTGAAAAGAGCGCCGCCGGTGAACTCGTCTTCCAAACCGGAATGGTAGGCTACCCCGAGTCTATCACCGATCCTTCCTACCGAGGCCAGATTCTGGTCGTCACATTCCCCTTGGTCGGAAACTATGGTGTTCCTTCTCGAGAAACTATGGACGAAGTCCTGAAAGAACTCCCAAAACACTTCGAATCCAGCCAAATCCACATTGCGGCTCTCGTCGTTGCCACATATGCGGGAGAAGGTTACTCCCACTTTTTGGCCGAGTCATCCCTCGGCCAGTGGCTCAAAGAGCAGGGTGTGCCCGCTATGTATGGCGTCGACACCAGGTCTTTGACCAAGCGCATTAGGGAAAAGGGAAGCATGCTCGGGCGTTTGCTGCTTGAGAATTCTTCCCACCCGAATGAAATTGCCGCCGACTTGACCACGGCCAAATGGAGATCCCATTTTGAGCAGGTTGAATGGGAAGACCCGAACAAAAAGAATCTTGTTGCCGAAGGTACGTGTGATCTAGTGACGTTTACGTGATTGTCAGACGAACCATGCTAACTTTCTTATCTATAGTATCCATCCGAGAGCCCCGCCTCTTCACACCTCCAGAAGCGGTGGCCTTGAAGCACCCCTCTGGCCGTCCGGTGCGAGTACTTTGCTTAGACGTTGGTATGAAATACAACCAGCTCCGTTGTTTACTGTCACGCGGAGTCGAGGTTCTGGTCATTCCTTGGGACTACGACTTCCATACACTCGCTGGCAATGAGTATGATGGTCTTTTTATCTCCAATGGTCCTGGTGACCCAGCTACCATCTCGGCTGCGGTAGCCAACATTTCAAAGACAGTCCAAGAAGGGAAAATACCTATTTTTGGTATCTGCTTGGGACACCAAATTCTGGCCCGAGCTGTCGGCGCAAGCACCATAAAAATGAAGTTTGGTAACCGCGGCCACAACATTCCTTGCACCAGCATGGTCTCCGGAAAGTGTCACATTACTTCTCAAAACCACGGATACGCTGTCGACGCTGCTACACTCCCGGAGGGCTGGGAAGAACTGTTCGTCAATGCCAACGATGGCAGCAACGAAGGTATTCGACACGTCGGTCGCCCTTTCTTTAGTGTCCAATTCCATCCCGAAAGCACTCCCGGCCCTCGGGATACTGAGTTCCTCTTCGATGTTTTCATCAACACGATCAACACGACACTTGCATCACCAGAGGCTCTGAAGCAGCCCGTGGCTTTCCCGGGTGGCTCGCTCGAGGAAAACGAGAAGAAGGCTCCACGCGTATCTGTCAAGAAAGTCCTTGTTCTGGGCAGTGGAGGTCTTAGTATTGGCCAAGCCGGAGAATTTGACTACTCCGGAAGCCAAGCTATCAAGGCTTTGAAACAAGAGGGCATTTACACGATCTTGATCAACCCCAACATTGCCACCATCCAGACCTCCAAGGGTTTGGCTGACAAGGTCTACTTCCTTCCTGTGAATGCCGATTTCGTGCGTAAAGTCATCAAGCACGAGCACCCTGATGCGATCTACGTCACCTTCGGTGGCCAGACCGCCCTCCAGGTTGGTATTCAGCTCAAGGACGAGTTTGAAGCACTTGGGGTCAAAGTATTGGGTACTCCAATCGATACCATCATCACCACCGAGGATCGCGAGCTATTTGCCCGAAGCATGGAATCCATTGGCGAGAAATGCGCCAAGTCTGCCTCCGCTTCCAATATTGATGAGGCCATGAGGGTAGTTGAAGATATTGGATTCCCCGTCATTGTTCGCGCCGCCTATGCTCTTGGTGGCCTTGGTAGCGGTTTTGCTGAGGACCCCACCCAGCTGCGAGAGCTCTGCACCAAGGCTTTTGCTGCCAGTCCCCAGGTCTTGATCGAGAAAAGTATGAAAGGCTGGAAGGAGATTGAGTACGAAGTCGTCCGCGACGCCCGAGACAACTGTATCACGGTCTGTAACATGGAGAACTTTGACCCTCTTGGCATCCACACTGGTGATTCCATCGTTGTCGCACCTTCACAGACTCTTTCAGACGAGGATTACAACATGCTGCGTACAACTGCGGTCAACGTCATCCGTCACTTGGGAGTTGTTGGTGAATGCAATATTCAATACGCTCTAAACCCATTCTCAAGGGAATATTGTATTATTGAAGTGAACGCTCGTCTATCCCGTTCTTCGGCCCTTGCTTCAAAGGCGACTGGATACCCTCTTGCATTCATTGCCGCCAAACTTGGTCTAGGTATTCCCCTGAATGAGATCTCGAACTCGGTCACAAAGGTGACCTGTGCATGCTTTGAGCCGTCGCTTGACTATGTCGTTGTCAAGATTCCTCGCTGGGATCTTAAAAAGTTCACCCGTGTTTCCACCCAGCTTGGTTCATCTATGAAGAGTGTTGGTGAAGTTATGAGCATTGGCAGGACCTTTGAAGAAGCCATTCAAAAGGCTATCAGATCGGTTGATTTCCACAACTTGGGCTTCAATGAGACCAGCGCTCTAATGTCGATCGACACTGAACTCCAGACCCCTTCTGATCAACGTCTGTTTGCTATTGCGAACGCTATGCACCACGGGTACTCTGTGGATGACATCTGGAAATTGACTCAGATTGATAAATGGTTCTTGCGCAAACTCAAAGGTCTCAGTGATTTCGGTAAAACACTTTCAAGTAAATATAACGCTACCAATGTACCCCTCGACTTGATTCGCCAGGCCAAACAACTCGGGTTTGCAGATCGCCAGCTTGCCAAGTTCTTGAGTTCAAACGAACTTGCTGTTAGGCGTCTGCGTGTGGAAGCCGGTATTATGCCTGTCGTTAAACAAATCGACACCGTCGCGGCAGAATTCCCAGCTTTCACTAACTATCTTTACTTGACCTACAATGGATCCGAGCATGATATTGACTTTGCGGACCATGGTTTCATGGTGCTTGGCTCGGGTGTCTACCGTATCGGTTCTTCTGTCGAATTTGACTGGTGCTCGGTTAGAACTATTCGAACGCTCCGTGAACAGGGCCACAAGACTGTCATGGTCAACTACAACCCCGAGACTGTAAGCACCGATTACGACGAGGCGGACAGGCTGTACTTTGAGAACATCAATCTGGAGACAGTCCTCGACATTTACCAGCTGGAATCATCTAGTGGAGTTATTATGTCCATGGGTGGTCAGACACCCAACAACATCGCCTTGCCCTTACATCGTCTCAATGTTAAGGTCATGGGAACCTCTCCTGAAATGATTGACAATGCTGAGAACCGATACAAGTTTTCTCGAATGCTCGATCACATTGGAGTCGACCAGCCTGCCTGGAAGGAACTTACAAGCATTGAGGAGGCAACCTCTTTCTGTGAAAAGGTCAACTACCCAGTGCTTGTTAGGCCATCTTATGTTCTTTCCGGTGCCGCGATGAACACTGTTTATTCAAGAGACGACCTTGCAAACTATTTGAACCAGGCCGCTGAAGTCTCTCGAGAACACCCAGTAGTCATTACGAAATACATCGAGAATGCCAAGGAAATCGAGATGGATGCTGTAGCTCGAAATGGTGTCATGGTCGGCCATTTCATCTCTGAACACGTTGAGAATGCTGGAGTCCATTCAGGCGACGCCACTCTTATCCTCCCTCCACAGGACTTGGACCCCGAGACTGTCCGACGCATTGAAGATGCTACGCGAAAGATTGGAAATGCTCTCAACGTGACTGGTCCTTTCAACATCCAGTTTATTGCGAAAGACAACGATATCAAAGTCATTGAATGTAATGTCCGTGCTTCTCGATCCTTCCCATTTGTGTCAAAAGTCATGGGCGTCGATTTGATCGAGATGGCCACTAAAGCCATGATTGGTATTCCTTTCCAGGAATACCCTCCGATCAGTGTTCCAAAGGACTACGTCGGTGTCAAGGTCCCCCAGTTCTCTTTCTCTCGTCTTTCTGGTGCTGATCCTGTATTGGGAGTTGAGATGGCTTCTACCGGTGAAGTTGCCTGTTTCGGCCGCGACCGCGCTGAAGCCTACCTCAAGGCTTTGGTGTCTACCGGCTTCCGTCTTCCCAAGAAGAACATCCTACTTTCTATTGGATCTTTTAAGGAGAAGCTGGAAATGCTTCCTTCCATCCAGAAACTTCACAAGATGGGCTACAATTTGTTCGCCACTGCTGGTACCGCTGATTACCTGAAGGAGCATGGCATTCCTGTGAAGTACCTGGAACTTCTCGCTGGACAGGAAGAAGACCTGAAGTCCGAATATTCTCTCACCCAGCACTTGGCCAACAACCTTATTGATCTATATATCAACTTGCCATCCAGCAACAGATACCGTCGGCCTGCCAACTACATGAGCAAGGGATATAGAACTCGTCGTATGGCCGTTGATTACCAGACTCCTTTGGTTACCAACGTCAAGAATGCTAAGATTCTGATCGAGGCTCTATCACGGAAGTTTGAATTGGACGTTCTCACTATTGACCACCAGACAAGCCACCGTACCATTGTGCTGCCTGGTATGATCAACATTGCCTCGTTTGTTCCAGGCATTGTCACCCCAGGCTCGAAAGACTTTGAGCTGGTCAGCAAAGCATCTGTTGCTTCAGGTTTCACCATGATCCGTGTGTTACCTGTCGGTGTGGATGTTTCTGTGACCGACGCAGTTGCTTTGAACATTGCGCAGCAAAACTCCAAGAGCGGAATGTATTGTGACTTCAACTTGTCCGTGGCGGCTACGGCCTCCAACGCAGAACAGATCGAGCAAGTCACTGGTGAGGTGGGAGCTCTTTACATACCATTCAACCATCTTTCGGGCAACATCAACAAGGTGGCTGCGGTCACTAGTCATTTTGAGGCTTGGCCATCCAGCAAACCCATGATTACAGACGCAAGGGCTACTGACCTTGCCTCGATCCTACTCTTGGCTAGTCTACACAACCGCAACGTGCACGTTTTGAACGTTTCGTCCAAGGAGGACATAAACTTGATTGCTCTGAGTAAAGAGAAGGGACTCAAGGTGACCTGCGATGTTTCAATCTACAGTCTCTTCCTCAGCCAGCAAGATTATCCCGAGTGCACTGGGCTGCCTACTGTTGAAGACCAGAAGGTTCTCTGGGAGCATCTGAGCACCATTGATGTTTTCTCTATTGGAACTATTCCATACCAGCTTGCTGGCAAAGAGGCCAGCCCCACAGTTGGTATTGCGGATGCTCTGCCGCTATTGCTCACAGCAGTTGCCCAGAATAAGCTGACGATTGATGATATCTCCAACCGTTTGTATCACAATCCGAAGAGAATCTTTGAGTTGCACGACCAGCAAGACACCTTTGTTGAGGTTGAAGTTGACCGCCCATACTCTTTCCAAAGTGATGGCGTGTGGTCGCCTTTCAACGGCAAGCCTATGAAGGGCGCGGTTCATCGGGTGGTATTCCAGGGTAAGACATCTTGTCTTGACAGTGAAATTCAACCCGAGGCTACCATGGGTACCGACATGTCTGACCACCGCATTGCGCCACCCTCTCCATCCGTCAAGGCCTTCTCCCCAAGAGTGCAACCCAAGACCGATTCTACGATCGACGGTCGCTTATCGACCAGCACACCGGGCAGACAAGTACGGGCAAAGATTGTCGATTCAATGCCTAACGTTTCTCAACTAGGGCCGCCACTGTTTTCGTCTCCTTCTCAGGTGTCACCATCCTTGCTTGAGCTTCTTTCGCGGTCTACATTCAAACAGAAGAACATCCTTTCCGTTGAGCAATTCAACCGCTCTGACCTTCACCTTCTGTTCACTGTGGCGCAGGAAATGCGCCTTGGTGTTGAAAGACAGGGTGTTCTGGAAATCCTCAAGGGTCGTGTATTGTGCACTCTCTTCTACGAGCCTTCCACCCGCACGTCTGCTTCTTTCGATGCAGCTATGCAACGCCTGGGTGGTCGCACGGTCGTAATTTCTACTGATCATTCTTCGACAAAGAAGGGCGAGACACTGCAAGATACGATTCGCACCCTCGCATGCTATGGAGATGCAGTTGTTCTTCGTCATCCTGATGAGAGTAGCGCCCACACCGCCGCCAGGTTCTCGCCGGTTCCTATTATCAACGGCGGTAACGGTAGCCGTGAACACCCAACTCAGGCCTTCCTCGATCTGTTCACCATCCGGGAAGAACTTGGAACGGTTACTGGTATCACAGTTACCTTTACTGGAGACTTGAGATATGGCCGCACGGTGCACTCGTTGATCAAGTTGCTCCAATTTTACGATGTGCGCATCCAGCTAGTGGCTCCAAAGGCTCTCTCACTGCCTGAGGAAGTCCGCAAGCTGATTGTCTCCTCTGGCCAGTTGATTCACGAAGCCGAAGAGCTCACCCCAGACATTGTTGCTCGCTCTGATGTCCTATATTGTACCCGTGTGCAGAAAGAGCGTTTTGCCGACCTCGAAGAATACGAACGGCTCAAGGACAGCTTTGTCATTGACAACTCTGTGTTGAAGAACGCCAAGAGCCACATGGTTGTTATGCACCCGTTGCCTAGAAATGCAGAGATTGGTGAGGAGGTCGACTTTGACCAGAGGGCAGCATATTTCCGCCAGGTGAGTCTCCCTTTCTTTTTCCTACGGAAAGGACTGAGTACTAACTATGACTATAGATGCGCTATGGCCTCTATTGCCGCATGGCATTGTTGGCTCTTGTTTTGGCACCTTGATATGCTTTTAAAGATTTCTTTTTCCAAAAAAAAAATCGGTTTGTCATGGTGGCCTATAGTATATTGTGTCGTCCTGCGGCTTGTTATGTTTTGGATGTACCAAAAAGTTTTGACTCTTTTCACTCGTAGAAAAAGTAGATTGAATCCCAGATATGAGCTGTATTATCTATGAAATGGCGGTATTCGTGAATGTGTGTTGTGTTTTAACATGTATTGTGTTGTATGTGTATGTGTGTTTGAGTGTGTTTTGGGTGTTGTGTTTGGCGTCTGTTTGGCGTGTGTTTTTACATTTGCATAGCGTGGTGATTGGGATTGTGTTATATATTATTATGTATCTATGACATTTATCAATGAATGACGTTGATTTAATAATTATCAAGTATTTGCAACGACTACAGCAGGATATATCAATTGATGTGTAGAAGATTGAGATATTCCAGTTATTGACGACCCTTCCCAAAGCGGCAGGTATCCACTTTTTGCTCCGCACCATCATTATTTACTTGGTGAATTCCGGCTAATCTTTAAAACTTTGTCAATATGTGACACTTTTTTCAGGTTTTCCTCTCTTTACTTTCCAGTTGACGTGACTTCAACCGTGAAACCTTTTAAGGACTAGTGGTGTTGTTGCTGCTCATCGAGACTCGGCATTGCGTGATTGCATTGCGTACTGACACACAACTGCTGTAAGCACATATACAAAAATTGAGAGGGCATAAAATGATAAAAAAAAGGGGGCAAAAAAAAATCTAAGAAGAGTAGCAGACTTCACAGACCGAATTCCATCGGACAGATCTAATTCTACGTGTTCTTCTCTGATTTTCAACAACAACATTGCAAAGGGCGTATGGATGATCATCACTCTCCTGAGCAATCTGATTAATCTGATTGGTAGTTGAACAACCAAAGCTCGTCATTTGCCATGCCGATTGCTCATACATTTCAAACACCATTAATATTATTAATTATTCCTGTTATTATTATAGTTTATTCTGCTAACTGATTAAATATTGCGCTTCGACAGCAAGAATATGACGATGCCCCGAGCTAGGCGGTTGTAGAGGGGCCTCGAGCGCAGTTATTAATTCACGGGCGTCTGCACCATGCACATTCATTCTTATTCAATTAAATGCTGTTAGCTGTACATTTCTCTTGATACAAAGACGGGAAAATGGCGGGTCTTATTGAAAAATATGGAGCACCTCCCTCGTCTTCCCCTACAACTGAGCAAAAAGTGCCATCTTCGGGTATCGCCCACGATGCCGAGAAGCAGTTTGATATCAATGAAAAAGCGCTACTTCGGAAACTGGATTGGAGGCTCCTGCCTCCACTCACCCTACTCTACTTGTTGTCATTTCTAGATCGAAGTAATGGTAAGTTAGAACATCAACATTTGAACTCGATAAACGCAAACGCTAACGACGGGAACAGTGGGAAATGCGAAACTGGAAGGACTTGCAACCGATATCAAAATGACCGGAGATCAGTATCTCACCGGACTTACTCTGTATTTCATCGGATACGTCCTCTTTGAAATACCGTGCAATATCATCCTCAAACGCACGACTCCTCGGTTGTGGCTGCCTACAATCACGCTGTTTTGGGGCATCGTGGCTACGCTTCTCGGTGTTGTCCACAACTACGCGGGCTATCTGGTATCGCGCTTCTTCCTCGGTGTCACTGAAAGTGGCCTGTTCCCCGGCGTTGTCTTTTACCTGTCCATGTGGTATAAACGGAACGAACAGCATTTTCGAATCTCGCTTTTCTTCAGTGCTGCATCCCTGGCAGGCGCCTTTGGTGGTGTACTAGCTTGGGTGAGTAGTTGTTATTGCATAGTCATGATGAATATCACATCTAATTTGACGATACCAGGGAATCGGACACATGGAAAATGTTGGAGGGTACCGAGGTTGGAGATGGATTTTTATTCTTGTGCGTTAACTCGTTTTTATTTCCCATTTTAAATTTATGTTAACGAGTGTATAGGAAGGCTTGCTTACGGTTGTAGTTTCTGCCGTATCATACTTGCTGGTTTACAACTACCCTGCCACGGCCGAGTTCTTAACAGAAAAAGAACGTGAATTTATCCAGTTCCGTCTGAAATATGACAGTGATGCTACTGTAGACGAAGGGTTTAGTTGGGCTGCTGTTTTAACCGCGCTCAAAGACCCTAAGGTCTGGCTGTACGGACTCGGGTTTCATACTGTTTCTCTACCACTATACACTCTGTCACTGTTCCTGGTAAGCTCATGAGACTCGTTTGTTTTTGAAACCCACTAACATGTATAAACAACAGCCAACAATTATTTCCGGGCTTGGCTATTCCAGTGCGAGCGCTCAACTCCTGAGTGTTCCGCCATATGCCGTGGCTTTTGTGCTTGTAGTCACCGTGGCGATATTCTCGGAGCGTACGCATCTCCGCGCACCATTCATTATGACCACTTCAGCGCTCGGTATAATCGGATACATCATCTTGCTGAGCGCACCTAGCCCCGGCAGCTCTTACGTCGGCATCATCTTTGCAGCCGCCGGAATCTACCCATCAACTGCGATTGTGCTCTCCTGGCCGGCCAACAACGTCTCTGGTCAGACTAAGCGTGCTGTTGCCAACGCGATGCAGATATCAATTGGAAATCTCGGGGCTGTAATGGGCACGCAGCTGTATCGCTCTGAGTGGAGTCCGCGATACTTTGTCGGCCACGGAGTCGCTCTTGCGTATCTGGCTGCGAATATTGTTGTGACGGGTACTTTGTGGCTTGTTCTAAGCAAGGAGAATAAGAAAAAAGAGGAGATTCGACGTAGCCAGGGACTTGCTCCACTGGAAGAGGTTGGCGCAGCAGAGGGTGGATTCTTGGGGGATGAGGATCCGAGATGGGTGTTTCAAACATAGCCTTAGCAAGAGAACATACCAAATGTAGTTCAGGCGTTTGCAAGAAATACATGTATGAACTGATAGATGTATAAATTCAATACCTCAACCAAATACACAGTCTTTTCACTTGTTCTTGTCAATCTTAACAGTAGTCAATATCGGCCCCTTATCTTTAGGCATCACCAACGGCAGAACCCTTTCCCACTCAGTCCTCAGCATCTCCACTTTGTCCTCGAACCCATTAATCCTGTCTCTATATAAATTCATCATCCGTCGTTCTCTCTCCAGCTGCTTCTCCTTTCGCCCGAGCACAACGCCTAGTCGTCGAATGATGTCGACCTGTAGGTCAATCTGTACTCTTTGCTCATCGTATGAACCGTGTCGTCTCTCTAGGGAGAATTTTTCCTCACGCAGCAAACAGACTTCCTCCTGAAGTTCTTGTACGCTGTTTTGCAAGCTGTAGAGATCAGATGATAGCAAGGCATTAAGCGAGGAAAGATTTGTGCTTGTGTTGGTAAGGTGTGTGATTCTTTCCTCCAATTTACTATGGTATGATATTGACTCGTTCTTGTCGCTTCCTTGTTGGTTGCAATTTTCAAGGTTTGTTTGAATGCCAGCATCATCTTTATCCGTTGCTCTTCTTCTATCCTGAGGTGTAACACCCTGCGAGGAGGATAAGGCATCGATTTTTCCTTCTAGTATGCCCATTTTCTGGACGATGTCTGCTTTTAAATCTCGAATTATTTCATCTGAGAGACTAGTATTTTTTGACACGCTGGTTCTGGGTGTCGTGTCCGATCCGTCTTGCTCGAGCTGTTGGTATTGAACCGAAGAGCGAGGTTCTGTACGGCGATGTAGCCATCTAATCATTGATATCAGTATGTACTTGATGGGATGAAACAAAGAGGCAACCAACTTGAGGGGATTCCGCGTTCTAGTCTTTTTCTTCGACAAGAAAGAAGAAGCTGAAGCTGACGAGTACTGCGACCATCTCTCCGAATTGCATGTGCTCTCCTGTTTGTGTTGGATCTGCTGTTGACCCTGCTCGTGATTATGGCTGGGTATCTGCATGTTACCATTACAAGTACTCGCGACACAACCATTACTTTGCATTATAATTTCCACTTCCAGGTCTTGAAAAAGGCCATTCGACGCTGGGGCACCTACACTTGTCGTTGAGCTGCTGAGCCCCTTCTCCGACGATGTAGAATACACCGAAGAAGACGCCGATGGACCGCGCCGCTGCGGATTGGACTTCCACCATGCGAGATTTCTGCTGTGGTTCTGATGATGGCTTGGAGTCATGTTGTTGTTTGCGATTGCATCACCGCTTTCGCTTTCATACATGTCGTATTGTTGGGTCTCTGCGGCCATTGGATTGGTGGTAAGTTTTAAGGGCAAGTCTCAAGTCTGAACTAGTAACGCAGGTGTACTCAACTGCAGTTTGAGGTTAAAAAACCGGTATAAGTAGGACGAGGTGTCTTTCCAAAAGACAGGGAATAACTGCCAGAAAAAAAGCATAAGACTGATGTAATGAGCTCTATTGAATTCTCAGGTTGTACCATGGCCAATATCACCAGCCCAGTCGACCAGATCCATGGTGTGCTAGAAAACTCTATTTCTAATCCTAAATACAAGTCTAGTGTCAATTATCTATATCCGTCATATGTAAATATCCATCGTGTGTCAAAAAGGATCATGGGCAGGGGTAAAAAAGACATAAACAACAATGTCAAGTAACTTCATTATGCATCAGGCCAATATTTCTTCAATAGATCTTTCTTATTCACCTTGCCCATGGCATTGCGCTCAATGCTATCGACGATCTTTAGGATAGATGGGATCTTGTAAGGCGCCATTTCTTCTTTTAGCGCTTTTCGGAGCGTCGCCAACTGGATTGAATCGGCCTGTTATCGTTAGTTTTATTGCTTGTTATTTGAAGTGAAGGAAAACTCACGTCGCCTCTAGGTTTTATGACAGCGGCGACACGCTGACCCCATTCTTCATCGGCCACGCCGACCACGGCGACTTCTTGAATACTGGGTAGGCTGAGTAGTTTGCGTTCAACCTCCAGAGCGGACACTTTGTATCCCCCGGTCTTGATCAGGTCAACTGATGCACGGCCTTGGATATAATATGCGCCATTGTTTTCCCGTCGGGCGACATCGCCCGTCTTAAACCATCCGTCAGAAGTAAACTCCTTGGCTGTGGCTTCGGGTTTATTCCAGTACTCGAGAAAGACGTTGTCGCCCTTGACTTCAATCATCCCGTCTTCATTGGGTGCTTCGACAATGGCGCCGGTTTCTTTTACGGTCAGCCGGACTTGGACACCTGGCAATGGCCAGCCCACGCTGCCGTCCAGTCGTTGCGAGGCGTCCAGTCCGCAGCTCAGCCCCATGCCAATTTCTGTCATGCCATACCGCTCAAGCAGAACCTGGCCGGTGATCTCGGCAAACTTCGTTTTGATAGGGGTCGGCAAGGCAGCAGAGCCGCTTACTATGAGGCGCAGTGCTTTGGCACCTTCGCGTGAACTAGTCTCAGCATCGGTTGAGCGAATGTGCGAGTCAAAGTAGTCAACCAAGCGCGAGTAGATTGTGGGAACGGCCATAAACATCGTGGACGAGCCCTTGTCTTGCCATCGTTCCCAGATAGTCTTGGGATCGAATTTGGGGTACATCTCCACGGTTGCGCCGCTGAGAAACGATGCTGTCAGGCCGTTGATGATTCCGTGAACGTGGTGCAGGGGTAGCACATGAATGAGGCGGTCTGACGGCGAGTATTTCCACGCCTGGACAAGACAGCTTGCTTGGAATGTGATGTTCTTGTGTGTTGTGACACAGCCCTTGGGGTTTGAGGTGGTACCGGACGTGTATATCATCAGCGCACGTCGGTCTAGAGACCACGAGTCGTGGAACGGGGGGAGAAGAATTGCAGCCTCATCGTGGGAGCTCGACAGCGGCGTGAATCTCGCAAAAGGGATATCGGCGACGGCCTCGCGCAATGCGGGCTCGACTTTCTCAAAGGCCGGATGGATAATTACCAGCGACGGGAGGGAATCAGTTATCGTATATAGGAGTTCTTTGACGGGATGCGTCGTGCCTAGGTCTCTTTGTTAAAAAATGGAGTTCTAGAAGTGTGGTGAGCTCAATTGCCAGTTTGGCAAGCATACACAGAGGAACGCAGACGCCGCCTGCTGCCCACACAGCCCACTGGGTGGCCACATAGTCGTAGCCATTGGGAACCAGAAAGGCGATCCGTCGCTCATCCAGGTCGCTGACGGACAGGCTCTCCAGCAGCCATCTCTTGGTAGTCGACACGTCTGCCAGCAGTTGTCGATACGTAAAGTCCTGGGCCTTTGTGCGGTCGACGACGGCGACTTTGGCGGGATCGCTGGTGGCCTGCTCTCGCGCCTGGACGAACAGCGGCAGCGAGGGAAGTGAGGCCGGGCTGAGGTTGGTGGGCACGCGACTCGTCGCCACGTCGGTAGCAGTCACGACAGGGGCGGTCATGGTTTGGTTGTGGGAATTTGGTTCTCTGGCTGGATCAGGGGCTGGTTCCAATGTTGTGTGGCGGTGGTCAAGACGAGTGCGGGGGGAGGCGCGATGTTGCTCGCAGTCGACATTCCTCGGCGCACCAGCCCAGCGGCGTCAATGATGAAGGGAGCAATAGTTCACTATCAAATGGGCAGTGGCTCGGTGCTCTGCGAGAGTGAGATGGCAATAATAGTAATAGTAATAGTAATAGTTAGTCAATGGTAGGCAGTTGGCTGAGATGTTACATCGGTCGGCGTCCGAACTTATTATTACTGTGGTACGTACAGTAGTAGTACGAAGTTGATGAATGTGCCTTGCATAGGTCTTGCATATTCCTAGCCTGTTTATTACATAGTTGTTACTGTCAATTATACACGCAGTGAAGAATGTCAATTACAGTCATGTCTTACTATATGCTGATAGAGGCTAATATATCAGAGTCTCTAGTAGGGGCATAGCAACACAGCAAATGGACTACGTATACTGTGTAAATACAACTGCACACAAAATCAGAGCAAGATGCAATTCTTTGCCTTGTTAATATATGTATAGATATAAAAGAAGAAATAAGAATACATAAATGCTCAATGCTGTTCCCCATCTGGGCACGTGAGCCTCCGGACTCGGAGCAGCTCCGGCTTGGCGCCGACAGCTCAACTCCAGATTTCTCGCGCCTCAACCTTGCTTGAATCTTCTCTCGATTACGCCCATGCCATGATCGTGCCCACGCTCTCAGCCGGTGCCGCTGTCGAGGCCCGGCTCGGCACAGGCATGCTGAGACGGCAGCCCTGGGCCTGCAGAGTCTCAGTCCCGTCCCAATTTGTTCGCGGTGCCCAGACTGCCAAACCCGAATCCAAGTCGGAACCTCATAGCAAGCCAGCTGCTGCCAACTCAAAACGCAAGAACAGGAGAAAGGCTCCGCCAGCGCCTGCTGATCTACCTCCCCCCCTGATTGAAATCAATCAGGGCGCCTTCTACCGCACTTATCCCAAACCCAATGAAAAGACTCCTCCGCTTTTCAAAAAGTTCGATTTCTCGCTGTCCGCCCGGGTTACTCCTGACTTCACGCCACCGCCTAAGAAAAAGCCCTCGAAAGACAAGGCACGAAATGCTATGGCTCAGAAAAGAATCGACAAACTAGTGGCCAAGGATAAGCACATCCAGAGTTTCTACGGGCCATTCCATTGGGCCGTTATGGGCCCCGGAAGCACCGACTTTTTAGACATCCTCCGCGGTCAATACATTGCTGTGCCCCCGAATTCGCGTTCGTATCCTTACTTGGCTTCCGAAAATTTCTCGCCCTCGAACCCGAAGTTAAGACATCCGTCCAATGCTATTCAGTATGTGGGCTTCAGAGGAGAGGGCTCCCAGGCCGCTGGAGGAACGAGAGGTGCCTATCTCAGCGCGCGATACGAGAGTCTGAGTGAGGAGACGGATTGGACGGTTCGCCAATATCTCTGCAACCAGATGGAGCTGAACCCACTGGAGGATGAAGACGCCCAATCCTCCCACATTCCATATAACCAGGATCAGTGGGATGCAATCTTGCAAAGGTTCCAACTGTCCCATCTCCTCGACATGCCTACCGCCAAGCTGAGCAATGGCCAGACGAGACGAACTCGCATAGCCAAAGCTTTATTAGCGCAGCCGGAACTTCTTCTCCTGGACCAACCCTTTAGTAAGTTCTGTGCCCTACACGCATTTGGTTGGCTACGACCCAACTAACCTGGATCAGTGGGCCTTGACCCTATAACAAGCGATAGCATATCGTCGCTCCTGCGCGAAGTCGCCTTCAAGTCTTCACCCAGAGTGATTCTTGCCCTTCGTGCTCAAGATTCCATACCCGAGTGGATTTCTCACGTTGCCATTATGAACACAGATAGGATTGCGTTTCAAGGAACAAAGGAAGAGTTTTTCAACGTAGTAGATCTGATTTACAAAGGTCTTCGGCCGTGGAAGAAAGAAGTACTGACTCTGGGACCTCTCCTGAAGGAGGGAGGCGTGTTGCATGGCTACCGTGAACTTCTTGTGAAGGATTACCCCGATCAGTTTCCACCCGACCCCCCAGTGTCTAGCGAACAGCAGTCTGACCAGCAACTGCAGACGGGAGAAGCTGGTTCAAAGTCTACGATACCAATATCGATGGATGGGGAACCACAAATCGAGATGAACGGGGTTCGTGTGCAATATGGGGACAAGGTCGTTCTCGGGGATTGGCTGCAAATTGAGAGCACCACACCAGGTCTGCACTGGAAGGTCCGTCGTGGTCAGCGGTGGGCGATCTTGGGAGCCAACGGCTCTGGAAAGACAACTCTACTCTCTCTGATCACCTCTGACCACCCCCAAGCGTATGCACTACCCGTTCGCCTGTTCGGCCGATCTCGTCTTCCCGAGCCACCGAAACCGGGTATCTCGATATTTGACCTTCAGGCTCGAATTGGCCATTCTTCGCCGGAAATACAAGCCTTCTTCCCTCCCCACCTTACCATCCGCGAAGCTATTGAATCTGTGTGGGCTGATACCTTTCTCTCGAAGCCTAAACTGAATTTTGAAATAGACAAACTTATTGATCGAGTTCTAGCCCACTTTAGAACTGATTTAGTCAAACCTCGCCAGCTGCAGCCCACCAAGGAGAACGAAATAGACATGTCTATCATCCCCAGCGGAGTTCTACAAAGATTTGCCACCCCACCACGACAGAGCGCCAATGAAACAGACGAAGCTGACTCAGAGTCAAGTTATGACAACATGAACCTACCCGTTGGGTTCGACACATATGCCTACGCTGACGAGATGACCTTTGGCCAACTTGACGTTGCCCAGCAGCGCCTAGTCCTTTTTATACGGGCCATTATCAAAAAACAAGAAGTGATTGTTCTGGACGAAGCATTTTCCGCTATGCCTCCAACAATGCGTCAAAAATGCTTTGCCCTGCTTGAAGGGCCTCCTCCAGCAGCAGAAGGACAAGAGAGCGAACAGTTGCCTTACGTGGACGAGACACAGTCTGTGATTTTCGTCAGCCACCAACGCCAGGAAATCCCAGACTCGGTTCGTTTTTGGATGCGTCTTCCTTCGCAAGTCGGTGATGACCAGCAGCTCAATTTCGCCATGGGCGTGCTGCCCGATGGCGAAACGTTGGCTTCCAGTAACGAACTCTGGCAAAACCTCTGGTCCAAGAACTCCTTTCCACCCTACGAACAGAAAAACTCATCCGCCGGTGAACAAACACCCAACGATGCCGAAGTGTACGGTTACGTGCTTGCAAAAGCGAACAACGGAAAAGTGCTTTAAGCAGCTGGGGAGAAAAGCAATTGGAGCGTTTATTTTAGAATTACGTATGCAAAAGGGAGTCGTCTATTTGTCTGTATATATACCACCACACTCAGCATCGGCGTTTTTGAGCTCTTTACTTTTTCTAGAATAAATGTAACATATGATACATGTCAATCGATTGATATAATCTATTTTAAAGGCTTGTGAAAAATGCCCCTCCAAATCAATTAACGTGGAAATTGATATCATTGATATCGGTATGGACATCAACTTATAGTAAGTAATTGATTGATTTGCAAGGCTCGAAGTGCCCATGAACACACAACGCTTAAACACGCCCAAAAACAATATTCATAAAGTTGGATACATATCATTAATCACTGGAGCTCTGCATCGCCTGGCTCACCATTATCACCCTCTAGCTGTGCATGGCCATTCTCCAGACCGCTTGCGATCAGATCCTTAAAGTCAACGCCTACTTCTATCAACATCGACGCCTGTTCATCCACAATCGTCATGCAATCCTGCCACACGCCCGTGTCTCGCTGTACACTGCTGAGCTGTCGCGAAAGCGCAGCATTGAATTCGTCCAAGTGCTCCTTGGCCCATTTGATGCATGCGCTCGACATGACGGGCGGAAAGCATTGCTGGTATATGCTGATGGTGTTCTTGATCAGAGTGAAATAAACAAATGAAATCTGAAAAATGTATATCCGGAGGTCACCCTCAAAGATGCATTGACGAGCACGTTTGTGGATGACCTCGGTGCGCGCGCGCAGATAGGCTCCTCGTGCGCGGTCTTCGAATCCAAGACGAGTGAGCCAGCCAACGTTGGTCTTGGTGGCAGTCGGGAACGAGTTGGTGTTGACTAGAGTGCGCAAGAGAATACTGGCAAGTTTAGACGCTCGTTCGTCGACCTTTTGGTTGATCACATCTTGAGCAACCGAGTTGCCTTTGAGACCTTGGGCCAATTTCCGCAGTCGCTCAACGCTAGCCACAGCTTCTTCGAAGTGATGCAATGCAATGTCGATATCAATGTCATCAACTTGGCCCTCGACCCAGCGTAGATTGTGCTGTTTGCCATCTACATCAATGCGGATCTCCGGCTTGTCTTTGTCCTCGGCATCGTCGAGTATGCCTGACTTTCGATTGCCTTCCAACTGAGTAAGAGAGCGAAGAGCATCGCCAGGCTTATTGGAGGCATCAATCTCAGAGCGAAGAGCTTTGCGGAGGTCCTCCACCGTCTTCCTGAATGTGGCCAAGAGTTCATTCTTAGCCGAGCTGGTCCGTTGGTCATATCGATAAGTGTATGACTTTGACCCAACGCGCACGTTGATCGCATGAGCCACGCCTCTATGCTCAGCTTCAGCACGCGCTGCACCAGAGCCTAGATTGGCACCGAGGTCAATCATGTCGATGTCTTGGAGCTGCCAGCATTCCTCAGCCACAAGCTTGGTCGGTGCTGGACCACGGTGCTGGCTCGGGCTATTGGGATCAACCCGCTTACGTTTTTTGGCAGCGACCAGGAGGTGATCATTGAGTAAGACAATATGTACGGGTCTCCGGGGCTTCCATGTTGCAGAGTCGAGTTCAACCCAGTGTCCACTTTCCAGGACAATATGGCGACCAGGAATAGCTGGGAGGAACTTTTGCGATCCTTCGACTGTTTTCCACAGTGACTGCAGCTGCATGTTCCACATGTTTTCCAGGTTCGCTACCGAGCTTCGGTTACTTCGTTTTGAGGAGCGGTCATCTGTAGGCGACAGCAAGCTCGACCCGCTGGTGTTGTTAGTATGTCCCAGTGCCGTCGTGAGTTCCGACATCAAAGTCCGCAACGTCCGCATTTCGCCTTTGAGCTTCTCGGCTTCTTCACTGATTTTGATGAATTGAGTTCGGTTCTGGTAGACATTTTGCTGCAGGTCGGTCGATGTGCGGTTCTTAACCTTCCGTAGACGTTGCTGGTAGTCCTGGATTTCTTCCTCAGACGCATTGGCAAGTAGCCCAGCGACATCTATCCGTCTCCGAGTTAGCAATTGTTCAAAGCAGCCGAGACAATTCACACGTACACTTGTCCACGGGAAGCGACGGATCCCTCAGCGCTTTAAGGTTCACTTCAAGGGGCTGCCCAGGGCCTGTTTGCGGGGTGGTTGCAGCTGCTGGCACAGCTCCCAGGCCTCCATATCCCTGAACATCTGGTGGGAGACTTGGGACCGGCGGAGCATCGAACGGGGCATCCGGGATCTGGTTGAAACGGGCAGAATAACGTCGCTTGACGAGATCAGAGGTCGCTCCACTCTGCTGCGCAGCAAGGGGTCTTGACGACTCGGGCTCTTTGTTGGGAGCCTGGACGGAGATAGGCTTGGGCGCGCTGATCTGAGGGCGACGACGGGACTTGGTCTTGCTGCGCAGGGTCAGGCCGCGGCCCTCCTTCATCTTCTCCAGTTGCGACGCCATGGCGGAGGAGGAAGCCCGACAGGACAGGAGAAGACAGGAGAAAGAGAAGAGTGTCGTGTCGTCTGCTATCAGGGGGGAGGGGGAGAGCTTGCTGGAGACTCGACAGTGATGGCAGCTGCAGCGGGCCGAAACGCCGCGGCGGAACAACGATGATCCACACCAGCTCAAAATTAATTTTAACCCGCGACAAGCACCGCGGCGAGCTTTCCGGGCTATTTCGATTATTGCTTATTGCCAACTTCCTCCCATCGACATTAATCCATTGACATTAAACCGGGCCGTCTTTTCTCTTCGTTTTCCTGCATCTCCATCGAGACAAATACACCCGCCGCCATGAAGACATCCACATTGGTCGCCGTCTCGACGGGTACCGTCTTGACGGGCTTTCTGGGTATGCCGCCCATCTGAATCTGACTGAATGCAATTTCGACGTCGCTGATGACAATTGACCACAGCTTACGCCGTCTGGTTCGACTACAAGAGACAATCGGACCCCGAATTCCGAAGAAGCCTGAAGAGGAGCAACCGACGGATGGCTCGTGTTGAAAAGGAGGAAGCTGAGGCACAAGGCGCTGCCCAGCGCGAGGAGATCAAGAAGGCCGTCGCCCGGGCCAAGGACGAAGGTTTCCCCACCGATCTCGAGGAGAAGGAGGCCTACTTCATGGGACAGGTTGCCAAGGGAGAGGGTCTCTGTGCTGAGGGTAGGCTAACTAACACGCCATGATGTCGTGTCGTTTCCCGAGCTGACTCTTTTCTAGGCGCCGATAACGTCGAGGCTGCCCTCGCTTTCTACAAGGCCCTCAAGGTCTATCCCCAGCCCAAGGATCTGATTTCGATATACGACAAGACTGTGCCCAAGGAGGTGCTCGAAGTGCTCGCGGAAATGGTTGCCCTGGACAGCGGACTGAAACTCGGCTCTTTTGGCGAGACCGGTAGCTCCGATGGCCACGGCGTTGAGTAAACCGGTTCGCATTAGATTTTTTCCGTTGACATCCGGACGTTGAGCGGGCTTCTTATTGACTATCCTGACGCTTCCCTAATTTTCTCCCCGCGACACAACATCCTGGCCGTCATCATTTCTGTCTGCTACGATATCTTCGATCTCCGCTTTCTCCACTGTACACTTATCGCATTCTTGTCGGACAGAGCCTACAAGCATTCTTCAATCCGGAGTGGGCATGGCATATCATTGCATCTTGTCTGTTGGATCCGGAACTGGTTTTGTGATTTCACGAGGCAATCAGATGCTGGTACTCCTTGCCCGTTGTGGAATCCGTTCTTCACTTGAAGGACAAAAATTTTTAATTGTATTTTACCCACTGGAAATTTATGAGGCCAATTTATTTCCTTTTCATCCTATATGTTTAGTTTGTTGTTTTAGTGCTATAGACATAGGTTGTTCAATATAATATATTAGTGTAAACTTTTGGATTAAACATTGAATAATTGGCTAAATTCATCAACTGGTAACGTCTTTGTTGCCGTTCAATGCAACATTTGAATGCACTCAATCTCACAAATACTTTTGATAGCTTTCCGCACCTACGTAGACCAAAGCAATCAGACCGTCGCTATCTTTCCCTGCAGGCCATCATCGTCATTTCAGTCGACTATACCACATATCTATTTCTCAGCCGCGTGGGTGCCTCTTCCCGAAGCCACACGATCGCAGTCCAGCCAGATGCCAATATGCTCACCATCAGGTAGGGGAATATCCACCACCTCCAGGCCACCATTTCCTGATACGCGCCAGTCAAGTCGACGTTTTCAATTGGCAGAAGGAGTAATGCTTTGTACCATGTTTCAGGCGTCCAATTGTCAATCGGGTAAGGAGCCCCGTCCATAGATTGAGCGTATCGGGTGTTGATGCGGTTTTCAGACGTCAGATATGTGACGGCAAAGACGTAGATAAACGCAGACAGGATGAAAAGGACCAACAGTACAAGCAAGATGGTCATCATGAGCAGTTTTCTTTTGTGATTCTATTAACTGGTCAGCATAATCTCCTTCGTTCGTTCCCAAATCCAAGGGATATGCGAGGCTAATACGAACTCTATCATTTCGGAAAGAGAATGTGATTACCAGAAGCGCAATACTAAGAACCAACCCATATCCCGCCGCACCATTCGTAGTGTGTCCTTGGTTCAGAGACAGCTTTTCTGGCAGAACATGTATCTTGAAACCGAGCGAGTCGCTCCCGAGAGCCTGGTATGTCTTGACTTGTGTTTTTTGTATTTGTAAAAAGGCCACCATGCGCGAGACCAGGGCCAGCTGGATGGTTGCAAAGATGAGAAGTATAAAGTATGGAATCAGAAGGCTGCCTTTCGTTGTCATCTTTGTGATATTTCTAGGCCTAGGATCTGTGGACGTTCGGACTTGAGGTGGGAAGACTGTCGAACGTGGATTGGGTGTGATTCAATCGTATAGACGTATATTTGTGTGTCTATTTCTTGTTCAAAGTCGAACTGCGTATATCAGTGCTTCTCTAATATGCTGTAGGGCTTGCAAATGAGCATGGCGCGTGGACTTCTAGTAACAATAAGTAAGAAGTTCGGGACAAAGAAGGGAGGGCAACTACATCCATCGGAGCCTGCCGAAGGACAAGCAATAAAGGTCGTGTCTGGTTCATTCTTAATACAACTGTCGTGTCAGGCTGACTGCGACTGAGTATATTCCCAACGTGGAGATATTTGAATCCAACACTAATCCTTCGCACGGCGTATTGTTTCCTAAAACATACATCTTATCTTGCTGCGTTACCAATCTAATTTTCTTCTTTTTCTTTTTTCTTTTTGTTTTATTTCTAATATTTCATAGTTTCTTGAAATCAATACTTCATTTAGCGTTGGACTCAACCCTTCGCACACTGTAACAGGGCGTTTGTATTAGTTGGTGAGACATTTCCTTCTCTAAGTCACATAGAATATATCTAGGATGGAAATTAGACGGAAACGTGCAGGTTTGCTGGCGTTCAAATATAATCGGGACTATGTTGCTGAATCTTCAGGAAACACGATGCGGCTCCGTGCATACCACATGCATAAGACACATCGTTTGTGTTACAGTATTTCTTCACTTATTCATCTTGAGTAACGGCCTAGAAGACCTGAGCGCCCACTTCACCCAGAGTCCATCCCAAGGTAAAGAGACTATTCGAGGTATAAAAATAGACAATGGATCTTTGTGATGAAACAAGCCTAGACGAAATTATCACGTATAAAGAAGAGATAAAAACCGTAGACGTTGGAAATCAAGCTTACCCGATTCGCTTTAAGGGCTGTTTTTGAATTTTTCCAAGGAGTTTCCTTGTCCCACAGATTTGCCTGTATTATCTGAAACAAACTCAACAAAACAGAGGTCAGTTTCAAGTTTCATCGTGACTTGCAGAATCGTTCCTTTATTCTAATACATCAGATACCCCTTTTTATGAGAAGCCGTTCGGTTTTGACTTGCCGAAAAAATAATTTCCTAATCAGGCAAGAGCCATTGCCATGTCCGTGGACGCGGGAGAAATAAATACGCACGACAAGGACAATCAACGAAGATACATATAGTATTGCTTAGTTGATCTACTCTATTTTCAATTTTCCAGTCTTAAGAAAATCGGAGTCTGGACAAGGTAACACTCACATATGGTAAACTCAAAAGCCGTTGGCGATAGGACCCGTCATGACATTTGTCATAACAACCATGATATATAAGTACATTGTCAAATGTTATTAGATTCCACCGTTTCAAAGAAAGTGGGCTACCAAAAACAATTCCCAGCCTCAGAAATATTTCGAGCCCCCCGGAAAAGAGATCCTAGGTACAGTATTCCAGAGATATACGGCTATTCATTGTCATGATGACGGAAGAAGTAGCAATGGCGAGATAATCAGCCATCTTCTTAAATCCTCAACTTAACACATATTTTCAACAAAAATGATATTGAACGACAATCTATAGATCTTCAACTCGATCTGTCGCCCAACAAAGTTGAATGAGTTCTTCCTTTTTCGGATTTCTCAGAAAAAGACACACAACCATGCCTGGCACCGAAGAAGCCCAGAAACTGATCAAGGAGTTTTCTGAAAAAAACATTGACGAATGCTGTCGTTCGTCGACATTTACCGTCGAGGTAGAAGAGGTATTGTGTCATTGTAAAACGACTGGAAGAGATATGTCCAACTGTTGATTGTTAGTCAGTTCGAGGTCATATACACCAAGAGCTAGTCAGTTGGCTTCTCTATCGAAAGCTGGCAGCCGACTGCTGCCGTTCCAACATCGCTCTGCATGGCTTCGGACTGTATGTCACACAGTCGTTTCGTTTTTTTTTTTTTTTTTTTTTTTTAATTCGTACTAACAGAGGCAGTCTTTTTGAAAAGTCTGCGATTGAATGCCTCACAGATGCCTGCTGGCTCGAGAGATACCTCATCCAACGCGGAGGTAGATGCAAGCCCACCAACCTCGAAGTTCCCGCGTTCGAGTTCCCAGACAACCCAGTCGAGCCAATCGTGCCGCTAAACAGGGCGGTCGAATGCGAACGCAAGATTCTCGATGATCTGGAGCGGTTGATGAAGCTGGCGGAGAAAGCCGGTTGTTACTCGCTCTGTACCGCGCTCGACAAGCGGTTCTTGGGCAAGCAGACGCATCATGTCAAGGATATGGCGGATCTGTTGCAGCAGACGGTCCGGGTATCAAAGCATCCCGGACATGGGATTTTCCATCTTGATCGCGAGCTGCGTCGTGCCAAGGGCAATATGCCCTGGGGCAAAGTTAATGATCCCGATTCCGTGGCTCTTGCGATTGACAATATCTGCTCGCAGTTGGACAAGGCTGAGGTGTGAGAAGAATTTCTCTATTCAACCCATATATAGGCTGTCGTGTAAAATCACAAGCCTCATATATAGACAAATCCGAAACAGTTTGACAGCAGGATACAAAACGCCGAGTACTGCGATATGAGTTAGGGCGCTTTCCATAAAGACACCAATATCTCAAAAATGACAATTTACAGAAAAACAAATGACCCCGGTGCTTTTCCGGGTAGTAGCAAGTAGGCGAATAATCCAAATCATCAAGAATAAACTGCAATACGGGCATAAAAAAGAAAACTCAGGACCCAATCCATTTAAGCAATACAGACACCAGGTGCTGTCTGTGGACTGGCTTGGCTATGTAGTCGTTCATGCCCTTCGCCAGGTATATCTCGGCATCTCCTTTCAACGCATTCCCAGTCATAGCGATGATGGGGACGTCGCGGTTCATTCCGCGAATAGCGACGGTTGCATCCATACCGTCCATAACGGGCATGTTGACATCCATTAATATAGCACTAAAAGAGAGCGGCTTTTGCATGACTTTACGAACTGCCTCAGCGCCGTTCCAGGCTGTGTCAACTTTCTCGAACCCAATCACTTTCAACATTTTCAACATGATAGTCTGGTTCACCATATTGTCTTCAACCAAGAGAATATGCCTATTTGGGGCTATTTTCTTGATTTCTTCATTCTGGTTCGGCTTCGGTCTCAGTTCCAAGGCGTATGTTTCGGAACGAGTGGTACCAATCTTTCCCATCTTGATAGACAGCCAGAAGCGACTACCCTTTTCGCTAGGGTGTGGATGGAACCCTATTTGGCCCTCCATTACCTCGGCCAAGCTTTTGCAGATAGATAGGCCCAATCCAGTGCCTTGATACCTTTTTTGATTGCTATCGGCGAATCGGGAAAATGGGGTAAACAGTGAACTCACTCCATCGTCAGGGATACCAATACCGGTATCAGTGACTGTTGTCGTAACTTCATACGCGGTTTCATCCTCTGGATGTTGTTGGCATGTGACGTCAATTTGGATGCTCCCATGGTCGGTGAATTTGACAGCGTTTCCCACTAGATTCTGAACTATTTGCCGATATCGTAAGGGGTCTCCCTTGACATGCTTTGGCAGGTTGTCGGGGAATTGAACGTGTAAATCGACGTCCGGTTTCAAGGACGGGTGGCAGTTTCGATAGACGGCACCAACAACCTCTTTAATGTCGACAACGCCAGAGGTAGTGGAGAAAGTGCCCGATGACAGTTTTGAGTAGTCAAGAACATCATTAATAATTCGCAGCAACAGAGAGCCGGTGTCCTCAATAATAGACACATACTCCTCTTGTTTTTCATCCACAGCAGTTTCGCTGAGCATTTGAATGGCCATCAGCATTCCGTGCATAGGCGTGCGAATTTCATGGCTCATGTTGGCGAGAAAGTCGGACTTCAGCTTGGAAGACTCCTCGTAGGCGGCGATCAATCGCTCCTCGGCCGCCTTCCTCTCGGTTAAATCCCGTGTCACTTTAGCAAATCCAATATGGAGACCGGCTGTATAGACCGGAGTCATCACGACATTGGCCCAAAAGCGAGAGCCGTCCTTTCGAAAGCGCCAGCCTTCATCTTCCACTTTGCCTTCTCTTAGGCAAACTTCAAGCTGCTTGTTAGGTTTTCCAGCAGCACGATCATCGTCACCATAGAAGATCGAAAAATGTCGGCCAATGATCTCATCGGAGCTGTACCCCTTCAGAATAGCCGCCGCTGAATTCCACGTTGCGACATGACCAGATGTATCTAGCATGAAAATGGCATACTCCTTGATGGTATCAACAAGGATTCGATATGTCTCGTTCATGTAGACTAGCTCCTTTTTGCTTTGCCGGATTGGCTGCGCACTTGTTACATCGTGGGCAGCCAGTAATACATTTCTCAGCTTTCCACCTTCAAGAACCGGGGTTATCCGGAGATGGTAGATAGAGAATACTGTCCCTACAGCAATCTCGACGTCTTCGATGATCTGGGGCAAGCCACTGGCGATTGCAGTAGTGATGACTCGGTGCAAAGTGGTGATATCCGGCGCAGGAACCTTGTGAGGAGGAAAGTCAAAGATGCTCCGTCCTAGGCACTCCTTCCCGTCAAAGCCGGTGAAATTTAAATGGCTATCAGAGACTTGGATCACTCGCAGTTTTGCATCGAGCACTAGCGTGGGAATAGGAATCAAGGCGAATATAGCACCGAGATCTGAGTCACTTGCAGGAGCAGCGCGGTCTTCAAGAGGGCTGAGGGGCTGTAGATGCTGCTCTGAGTACTTCCGAGTGTTTACTGGCCTCTTCACGTCGGTGATTTCTTCGATGCTCACAAAGGGCGCAGGCAAGCTCTTTGACAGCCTCATCACCGACTGCGGGGTAGACATCTCAAGCAGCATTCAACACACGCACTTAGTAAAGGGGTGTGAAGGAACGTAGCGTGCTGGATGTTGAGAATCGTCCGAGAACGATGGAGCAAGTTGTATTATGTCCCTCGAGGAAGGCGCAACCATGGCGGCCATCCCGGTTTCCTGATTTGGCTCAACCCAGGCACTAGGCGTGTCGAATCCGGTTTGACAGCGGTTGCCCCACCGACAGGGCACCACGTCATAGGCTGCCGCTGCTGATTCTTGACAAGCGGTCATTGGCCGGAACGTTGAACAGACCAATCATAGCGCGGTGGGTCGGCAGTGAGTTCCCCAAATGAGCGCCGTGTTTCCTCTTTGAGCCAACCTGGCACTCCCTACCAAACCTAACGAGGTAAGAAGTTGAAACCGCTTTCTCGTCGTGACGACACTGTTGCCTTTATTCGTATCTACCGCATGCTCAAGATATTCAAGATATTCTTTCGCCACATCAAATTATGGGCGGCTTATTTAGACAAACTACTATTAGGTCCAAGAATCAGGCTGGTTAGGCGTGTCGATGATTCCTCATTTGCCCAGTTTCGGTGTTAAAGACTTTATATATATATATACATTTGCTACATGGAAAGAACTATCCAAAACAAGTACGAGAAAGGACCTCCGCACAGTGGGCTGCAGGATCCGCCCTGGACAAGCGATCAAGGTCGTTACGTACTGTGAGAAACACATGAAACCGCCCCCCCCCCCCCACCCCCGCGGTGTTTGAAGAATTTGGGCTGGGGGTCAAATGGGAAGTCCAGACGATGATCTCAGAAGCACAGCCTTCCTATGCTGTCCACAATTTACTCAAGGGCCACGTGCCGGTTCCTGAGATATATGGATGGCGAACAGACGGGGAGGAAAAGTTCATATATATGCAGGATATACATTGACAGACGTTAGAGAGAGCGTTGGATTCGCTGGAGGTTGACGAACGTGAAGCAAACCCCCTTCAACTCCATGCTATTCCAAAAATCTTTGAACGTTGGGACACTAGAGTAAAAGACAGGACAAAAAAAGAGGCCTGGAAGCCCTGGCAGAGCGAAGCTTCTTTTCCCTTTTTTCTTCCTATAGAATCCTTTTATATCATTAGAGCTCTTGTAGCGATGACACCGGACCTGTTCCGTGAGATTAATATATACGTGTATATTAAACTATAAAACCAGACCCCGAAAACGGCTATCTCGTCTGCTTGTGCCTTGTTACATAGTTGCTGATTGGTTAATGACGTGGTTATAAATGCTTACTTTTTGAGGGCTCTTACTTGTAAATTAGGGATTAAATATAATTAAGAAACAATGCTAATAATTTATTGTGACAGCAAATCCTTGCACACCAAAAAAACTCACGCATGCTACCAAATAAAATCCAAAAAAAGAAGAATGTGGACAATCCGGTAATCGAAACCGGGACCTCATCTATGCTAAAGATGCGTCATACCACTAGACCAATCGCCCGTTATACAATTAACGTAGCACAAGACCTATATTACAAATCCACTAACTACAACCGGGCCCCTCTTAAGAGCATTGCGCGGTGCCATAAAGCTTTTGTTATGGTAAATTTTATAGTAATAATTCATCAATTATATCTATCCGACGTGTACTATCATGGTAATATTTGCATAATATTTTAACTTGTATGTACTATATAAATGTTTACATAGAATTGAAATCACGCAGTTTGCGGAACATTTGGACTATATAAATTACATAGGAAGTTATGATGCGAAGGTCCTCCGAGGGCTTTCACCCACATTGTAGTTCAACACAAGGAATACACATAGTTTTTGTTGATTTAATTCTATTCAAACCCCCTTCTTTTCACACCCTTGGTATAAAACCAGATGGCTGACTCCTTGTAAATACCCAAAGGTGTTCATGGAAGAGAACGAGAGGTTACGGCTCCCTACCTTGGGGTATCCAGTTCGAAAGGCAGTCTTGACATAGATAACTAGCACGGAGGATTTGGTGACCTCCTCGGAAAAGGCAGCAGTGATGCGGCTCAGGATGCCTTTTTGTATGCCACAGATCAAGAGGGCTTTGGTCGACATTGTGACTGCCTAATTCTGATTCTGTTGAGTATAGAAAGGTATGCCGGATCTGCGAAGCTTCATAATATTTTGGAGGCCAATCATCCATTTTTCGCAAATATTTCATACATATTGTACATATTGTGGTGTTGTCCAGAATTTGTACATTTGTGTCTCCTGTTTCTATCCTGTCTGTGTCCCGATTCTGCGCGGGCAGAAACCCGGAACGGGGATTTGCCTGTTGACTGAAGCTGGTTCTGAAGAGACGTTGAAACTAGTGCGTAGCAATTTGAACACCATAAGCCTTTTTTTTTTTTTTTTTTTTTTACATGTACGAGTCACAATATAGAGTTTTCCGCCAAGTATGCAGCTGTTGCTCATGCTAAAAACATAATTGTTGTCGCCTTGAAATGGTTTAATTTTGGGATCCACCGCGGGGTAGAACGAGTTTAGCAGATATCCTCGACAATATTCCCTCCCCCCTTCGTCTGGAAATATTCCCCCCCAAAAAAAGCCTACTTCAACATGGGAAGTATTGGGATCTAACACAAGGAAAAACAGAATCCAGCGACAAGAAAATCTGCGTGCGGCGTGTTTAGCGCGGGCCGAGCCACAGCGAAACAGCCCAGAGTCAGCCTCGTTAGGGCATGGTGATACCAGTCGACGAGTAACATCCGTCTGAACGTAATTTTTCTTGTCTGCCTTCTTGTCTGCCTTCTTTGACAAGTTCCATTGTAGCCTGCACTTAATCGTCATATTCAACGGGGGTCTCCGACTGAGCCAAACGAGCGGTTGACTCACTTTGGCTATATAAGTAAGTTCGTTTCTCGTAGTCAGAGAAAGAAATCATCCCATCCCAAGACATTCTCCTCATCCTCTCTACACAGTATCTACTGCCTCCGCCACATTTAATACCTCGCTCATATACATACCTCGCTCGATCTACAAAATGGCACGAAGCAAAGCCGGCTCAGACGCCTACAACTATACTGTCGCTTCTCATCTCGAGGCCAAGTTCGACATGCCCATGGAGGAGTTTGCGGCTGCTCATCCAGAGTTCGACCGCTTTATTGTTGGTGGCTTCGTATTCACAAACGCCCCGCTAGATGACCTCCCACTCTCATCTTCGGCGTCAGCGAAAGAAACGATATTACCCGACACGAGCGCTGACTCTCTGCCGCTGATGCTGATTATGCAACGCGCCGCCTCAGACTCACATGGTGGGCGCTTTGATTTCCCAGGCGGTTCAGCCGAGCCCACTGATGCCAGTCTGCTCGACGGAGTGGCGCGCGAGGTCTTTGAAGAAACTGGCTTTCATGTCAGCCATTTCCGCGAGTTTGTTCGCATGGACAATTGGGCGAAAGTGTACCCTGACAAAGGCCTGGTGCGCTCCGCCAAATTCTCGTTCGTGGTCGATGTCCACGAGAAAACGAGGGGCTGGGAGGACAGCGTGCTGCTGGCTGAGACCGAGCACAGTCGTTGGACGTGGGCTACACGCGACGAGATTGATGAGAGTGTGCAGTTATGCAAGGAAGGTATGGAGGACAATGCTCTGTACACTTTTGTCGGCGTACAAGGAGAGACGGCCCGAGAGGCGTGGCAGGTGTATTTGGGCCTGTCCGGAAAGGCTTGAATTTTGAGACATTTAGACTGTTTCTCTTTTTCTTTATTTGGCGGTTTATTCTAGTAAAATTTTTATACACTACACGACATTAATAACATTTGAAATATACATCATTGATACATTCCCGATGTGATATCATTACATATGTAATGTAGTATCTTAAATGTGTACAGTACCTAAGCAGTATCACTTCTATCGGACCAAAGAGGTGCAATTGACCTCGGTTCTATTATTATCATTTTTATACGAAACAGGCGGAAGTAATGACTAACAAATCAAGCTTCAAATATCACTGATTACTAATGTTTTGAGAAAACAATAGGGCACATATGTATTAAAACCCCATGATCTAATGTAAAAAGTAATTATATGATTTTAACCAATTTCCACGTGTATTCGATTCAAAGTATAAAACAAAATCAATGTTACATTAAGATTTTATTAAAAAGCCGCAGCTCCACCTATATAAGCCGGATGTACTCAAGCGGACATGTGACCTATTATTGATTGGCACGGCCGGCAATGCATGCAGTTTCAAGTATTTCAACTCCTTTTTGTCACCACCATCGCTTGTCATCTCCATCCATCACCACAGGCCAGAAGCACACCGCAAAAAGAATATGCCTGTCTCCAGTCCTGGGTCTCCTCCGGCCCAGCAGGCTGCGCCGCGTCGCCGCCGGAAACGGACTCAGGTCGCCAGGGCCTGCGATGGATGTCGGATCCGCCGCATCAAATGCGATAACAAAGTGCCGTGCTCCCACTGTCTGGACAAAGGGAAAACCTGCAGCAACAGCGGCGCTCCCCCAGCATCGACTCTCACCCAGGCGCACGAACATATTGGAATGCTAAAGCAGAAAATCCAGCAGCTCGAGGCCGAGCTTGAGCAACGGTCCGGCAGCGGCGGAAATCTGCCGACGCCGACACGCTCGTTATCGTCACCCTTTCAACAGGCCTATGTACCTACAGGGAATGACGCCAAGTATGGACGCGCAAAAAAGAACTCAGTAGGTAGGGGAGTACGGCTCTGCCCCGCGCGGTCCGTCAACGACGCATGGTTCGGTGCGTCGTCGTTGTTTTCTTTCATTCAGCGTCTCAGCGTGTTTTTGAGTATAAATCTCCAGCAAACACACTCGACACAAAACCTTCTTCCCATATCAGCAAGTGACAATAAACTCCTCGACAGACCGCGGGCGGGTTCTGGCGAAGACCCGGTTCGTCGGCTCATGTCCTCCACGGGGGAATTCCCCACGTCGGGCGTGTATTTGAGTCCCACGCAGGAAGAATATTTCCTCGATTTCTTCTGGCAGACATACCATACTTCATTGTCACCTATTCTAAACGAGGCACAATTCAAAAAACACTATCAGTCCCTATGGATGGATGGCGGCAAAGAGCGAAAACCCTCGGCACTTGTCGATATTGTCATTGCGATGTGTATGCAATATGTCATCTCTACGCTGCATCCTGACTCGCAGGGAGTTCTTGTAGAAGGCAAGGACGCCTTAGTCGCTGGTCGGTGGCATTACTGGCGAGGGCAGACCCTGTTAACATACGAGCTTGAGAGCCCGTCTATATCAACGTTACAATGCCATATCCTCTGCTCGGTATACTTGTGCGGTGGGTCCTTCCATAATATGATGGATACTTCCGTCACTCTCGCTGTGCGCACCGCGTATATTCTTGGTCTCCATGCAGACCCTCCACCGGGTATAACTGATGAAGAAACTGAAATGCGAAGACGCTTATGGTGGGCTGTCTACCTCATGGACAGTAAATCCGCAATGAAGCTTGGTCGTCCCTTCGTGCTACACGACTCCAGCGCCATGCCATCTCTGCCTGACGATAGTCTCGAGGCCGCGAGAGTTTCGGGGTCTACGTTTGCCCCTATTGGGGGAAATGCTACCTGGTTGAGCTTCAACCTGTACCAGACCACGCTTTATATCAAAGTTCGTGCAGCCTATACACATTTTTATCACACAGACCTCCAACTGGATAACGACCAAAACATATGGGACGAGTCGCACGCTCTCCAGATGGGTGCTGAGGTCTTGGATTCGCACCTCCCAAGCTTTCAAGAATGGACTGACAAGGTCCCCGAAGCTCTGAGGATGAAGCGACAAAATAGCGGAAAACCTCTTTCTATAGACGGCACACTTCCGTTAATCGAACAGTTTGCGCCACTTTGGCTACAGCGACAGCGCGTTATTCTTGAACTCACTTACCACCACCTAATCATCAATCTCTACCGGCCCATGATCTCTTTTACCGCCAGGGCACCGCCGGAAACTTCTGCTGCGAAGGTTGCCATGCGATGCGCCGCGCACTGCATCATGATTTCAAAGATCACTCATCAGTTGCTCACGCAGACATCGATTCTCGACGGATGGCACGAGGCGTTTCACTGGCAGTGGAATGCCGCCATGACACTAATCGGATACGTTGCAGCGTTCCCCCACGCACAGTTGGCTGCTGAAGTCCACGCTGCAATTGACCTGGCCATCGCCGTGTTTGACAACTTTGGCGTTAGGTTCTCAGTCGCGGCGAATGCGGCCAACATCGTGCGCGATCTGCGCGTTAAGGTCGAGTTTCTCGCAAAGAATCAAGCGGAAGGAGAAGCGTTGGCTGCGTCGACACTACTAAACAATCCTGATAATCCGGTGTTGAACGATACTTCAATGTCGGCCATGATAAACGGAGAAGTTATAATTCCCGAGTCGACGAACGACTTTGAATTGAACCTGTTTGATATGGCTGTGGATATCGATTTCTGGAGTAATTTTGATACTTTATGGCCAGAAATCGACAATCTGCCGCATGATGTAAAAGCCGAAAATACTAACAACTTGGAGAACTTGAGGGCTTGGTGTTGATGGATAATTCTTAAGCAGGTTTTAATTTTTAAGGTCGGCGTATAGTTTATATATCAAATCTTCATTGTCAAATATCTATACAGGACACTTTCAATGTTTATGGTACAAAATCTATTCAACATTTGAACGTTTAGTTTAAGTTGATACCCTCAATGTTCGAATACAATAACTATTCATACATTTTTAATCTGTTAGAATTCCGATTGTTAACTAGTATACTGAGGCAGCAGGTGCGTACTCAAGCAGACCGGAGGAAGAACTTCACAATACTAATTAATTATCAATCATCATGTTTTGGATGCAAATACCGGCACATCTACTCGTTTCGTGAATTTTCCAAAAAAAAAGGGCCTATAGTATTATTATTGTTAGCAGCGCAGTCTCCGTACCCGGAGTCGCGGAGTCGCGGAGTGACGTTGACAGTGATGCTGGTGCCGGAGTTGCGGAGTGAAGACCAAAACACTCGTACAGTTGGATGCGAACAACATCGTCTGATGCGGTGTGAGCCAAAGGTATAAATATCGAGTAAATCCCCGTTGTTAAGATGTTTTCATCATCATTCCAATAACAACAACAGCACGAGCAAAAGCAACAACTCCAAACACCAAAACTTCCTCTATACCAACTCCACCCTATCCAAACATCTAAATTCAAAACTCACCTCTTCTATTCAAAGATGTCTCCCGCTCGCAAGGCTCTCATCAGTATCACCTCGGCCAAGGCCACCCTCTTCGGTGGCAAAGAAACCACTGGTCTCTTCATCAGCGAGGCTCTGCACCCTTACAACGTGCTCGTTGCCGCCGGCTTCGAAGTCGACCTGGCCTCTGAGACGGGCTCGTACACTGCCGACTGGCTCTCGCAGCAGCCGGACTTCCTGAATGGCGACGACTTGACTACCTGGAACAACTCCAGCAGCGATTTCCGCAAGAAGCTCGACAACATGCCCAAGGCTGCCGATGTTGATGGCTCGCAATACGGCGTCTTCTACGCCTCGGCCGGCCACGCCGCCCTGATCGACTACCCCAAGGCTTCAGCCCTGCAGAAGATCGCTGAGCAGGTTTGGGCTAATGGTGGTGTGGTTGCCTCAGTCTGCCACGGCCCTGCCATCTTTGCCAACGTCCTCGACAAGGCCACCGGCGAGCCCATCATCAAGGGACGACGTCTTACTGGATTCACCACCGAGGCTGAGAATACCATGGGGATTATGGAGGAGCTCCGAGTTTGGAATGCGGAGTTGGTTGAAGAGCTTGCTGTCCGCCTTGGTGCTAAATGTGAGTAAACGATACTATCGATTAGATCCAAACTAACTAGTCTCTAGATGAGCGTTCTGCCGGAATCTGGGATGACTTCCATGTTGTAGATGGCCGCCTAGTCACTGGCCAGAACCCTGCCAGCGCAAAGTCAACTGCTGAAGCCGCCGTCGCGGTGTTTGAGAAGCTGTGAAAAGACAAATATTTGGGTCCTGCATTGATGTTATTGGATGATTATGTCCGCGCCAGGCGCGTCCGCACTAATAATAGAATTTGAAATTGACTGCTTGTTTTCTTTTTAAAAAGATCATCTTGCATTAACTGGTAGAGTAACCTAAATTTAACAGTCTATTCTAGCAAACGTCATCAGCCCATAAGATCATCTTCAGCTGGCAACACTCCCTCGGCCTGCAGCTTCAGAGCAACCTCATCAACCTTTTTCCAAACTCGAAGCAGGTTTCCGCCCGCCACCTTGGCGGCGTCCTCATCGCTGACTCCGCGATGGAGCAGCTCGGCGATGAGGTCGGGATATTTGGAGACGTCTTCCAGTCCCTCGGGTCGAGACTCAATTCCGTCAAAGTCACTTCCCAGACCTACATAGTCGTAACCGATCGTCTCTCCAATGTGAATGATGTGGCTGGCGACGTGCGCGAGAGTCGCGTTGCCGGGGTAAAAGTCGGGTAGGCCGTCTTCCCGCGTAGATGCGGTGCAGCTGATGAACTGAGGATAAAAGTTGACCATGACAAGCGAGTTCCTCTTCTTGACCAGTTTAAGCACTGCGTCTGTCGGGTTACGCGGGTGTGGACATAGGGCATGAGTGGAGCTGTGGCTGAAAATCACTGGAGCCTGGCTGCCAATCCACTCGTCTTTGCCAGCGCCAAGGACGTCACGCATCGTCTGCTCGCTGACATGCGCCAGATCCACTATCATACCCAGCCGGTTCATTTCAGAAACCAGCTCCTTGCCTCGCTCGCTGATACCATTCCACACCGGATCCGCCTTTTTCGCTCCGCCGCTGGGAAGCTCGGTCAGGGCCGCATCGGCGTAAATATTGTGGCAGTTGTGCGTTAGAGTCGCATATCTGACGCCAAGGTTATAAAAGGATCGGAGGTGGGAGAAAGAGTTGCCAATAGAGTGAAGACCCTCAATGCCCAATGGAGAGATCACCTTTCCATCTCGGAAATGCTGCAACGCAGTGGTCCCATTAGGCGACGGCGACAGAATTGAGCTGAATTCTTGCTGAATTCTGGTCATCACGTCCACTTGCTCGTATGTCATCCTCACACTTTCGGCGTAGTTTTCATTGGAGAAATCAAAGCCACTCTTCGGGCAGGGCACAAAGACACTCCAGAAGGTGCCTCCAACTTGCCCTTCGGCTAAACGAGGGGCGTCCACATCGCCAGTCAAGTTGCCAAACGTAAATCGTTCGATGAAATCGGAGCTATAGATACGATTGCCGTATTTCGCTCGCACGAGGATCGGAAGGTCGTTGTGTCCGTCTGTGTCCGTCAACCCCGGCTGTTTAGCAATGTAATGGGATTAATAGAATACACACCGATAAGAGGCGTGTCACTCAGGATTTTGCGAACACGATCTTTCACTGTTTTTTGAGGCTGTACTCTGTGGCAGTTGCTGAACGAAGTGGTGCTCCAGAGTCCGAGTGCGATGACAGTGAGCACCCCAGCGAGAGCGACGGACCAGGCTTTGGTGGTTGGTCGACGAGCAACGAGAGTCCTGCGCGGGGCAGTATTGTGTGCAAATTCATCCTCACCCTCCAAGAGGGCCAGCTTCTCTTCGGACATGTCGTCGGCGGCGATGGTGCGAACAGAGTCCGAGAAAGTCGGTGACGGGGAAGAATCGAGGGTTTAATATCACCTCTCGGAGATAGCGCTGGCCTAGCGGGGTTGCCCGCCAAGCACGCAACTGCCTTGCAAGTGTTGTCTCTCATCGTCGCTCGTGCAGACTGCAAATCGCTTCACTGCCTGCGCAGCATCGAGAAAACATTGAAGCAATCGTCTCTGGGATTTCGCCTCGCCTGTTCAAGCAAAGCAAGAGCCGCATTGTCTCTGCCCCGCCCCAGCCAGCCCTGGATACGACGGACCCGCTCGATTTTTCTCGCTCGCTCCGCTCCTCGGGATTTTTGTCCCTCCTCAGAACAGCCTGCTTTGGATGAAGAACAACCGTTATTCCAGCATAATGGAGAGCCCAGCAGAGTCAGGTAAGCAGATACTTTTCGCTTCATTTTGTAGGAAATTAATTTTCCCTGACTGTTTGACATCGCAGGTCTCTTGGCGGCCTGGCACGCATTCCGCATTCCCATCATCCTCATCCTCACAGCCCTGGTTCTTCTTGTGCGATTTTACAGCCAGCCAAAAGCGAAAACTTCCTCGTCGTCGTCGCTTCCCCCATCTCCGCGCCTTGAGAAGGTCGTTGGACTCGGTGACAAACCCAGCCTCGTCATCCCTACGATTGATGCAGAAAGGAATGCGCTCAAAGACAAGCCAACCGCATCAGGCCCAAAGAGAATCGTGGGAAATCGCCAGCCCAGAGGCGCAAACAAGCGACAAGAGGCAGATTCATCCGCTCGCGCTTCCTTTATCAAGCCCGTCATCTATTTCGCTTCCTTGACGACATCTACCGCGAGACGTGCACACTGGCTAGAGGAAGAACTACGTACTGCTGCCCAAGCTGTATCGAAAGGGGCCGACAAGGAATACGGATTGCTTCCTCCTGAAATCTATGACCTGGCTGAAATAGATTTTGAGGATCATTTCGTCTCCGCACCCAAACCACCGCCAAATTCTCCCCACACCCGATACTTTTATTGTTTTGTGATTCCGACCTACAATATCGATACCATCATCGACACATTCCTCAGCCACTTGGATGAAACGCACAACGACTTTCGCATTGATACCGCACCGCTTTCTGGCTTGGCAGGATATTCCGTGTTCGGATTCGGCGACACAGAAGGCTGGCCAACCGAGGAAGAGGGCTTCTGCTCACAGGCTAAAGATCTGGATCGATGGATGGCCAAATTAACCGGCAAGCGGCGTGCATATCCGCTGGGTGTGGGCGATACAAAGGCTGATCCCGACCACGCGCTGAAGGAATGGACCACCGGACTGACCGAAGTTCTGGGCGAAATTGTTGAAACGGGCGGTTTGGGTGAAGGTGTCCCTGGTAGCGGTGACCCTGTTGAAAGTGACGAGGAAGACACAGATGATGAAGAAAGCGAACAAACCGCCAAAAATTCAAAAAAAGCACAGTCTATGGTCGTCGACCTCGAGGATATCAATGTTGGCGGTAGCGCCAACAAAAAACGAGGCGACCCTTTGCCAGTCGACTTCACGACAAAATCTGACAAGTCATCGAATAATCAGTCAACAGTGAAAGAAATGGTTCCTTCGACATCGCCCACATACGCAGCCCTTACCAAACAAGGATACACAATCGTAGGGTCACATTCTGGTGTCAAGATCTGCCGATGGACCAAGTCGGCCATGAGAGGCCGTGGCTCGTGCTACAAGTATTCGTTCTATGGCATTAAATCACACCTTTGCATGGAGACTACCCCGTCGTTGTCGTGCAGTAACAAATGTGTCTTTTGCTGGCGCCACGGCACAAATCCTGTCGGTACGACATGGCGATGGAAAGTTGACCCTCCCGACATGATCTTCAAGGGAGTCAAAGAGGGTCACTACAAAAAGATCAAGCTCATGAAAGGTGTCCCGGGAGTTCGGGCAGAGCGATTTGCCGAAGCCATGCGCATTAGGCATTGTGCTCTGAGTTTGGTAGGAGAGCCAATTTTCTACCCTCATATCAACGAATTTGTCGGTATGTTGCATGACGAACAAATCTCCAGCTTTTTAGTTTGCAATGCGCAACACCCGGACCAGCTCGCTACCCTCGACCGAGTGACGCAGCTGTATGTGTCAATTGATGCTAGTAACCGGGAAAGCTTACGAAAAATCGACCGTCCTCTTCACCGCGACTTTTGGGAGCGCTTCCAGCGATGCCTGGATATTCTCCGGGAGAAAAGAAATATTCAGCGAACCGTTTTCCGCCTAACTTTGGTCAAGGGATTCAATGTTGAGGATGAAGTTAAAGGCTACGCTGACCTTGTCGAAAAGGGCCTGCCGTGCTTTGTGGAAGTCAAGGGCGTGACATACTGTGGCACAAGCTCGAGCGCCAGTGTAGGTCTCACCATGAAGAATGTGCCATTCTACGAAGAGGTTGTCGCTTTTGTGGAGGCTCTCAATGAAGAGCTCAAAAAGAGGGGCTTGAAATACGGAATCGGCGCGGAGCACGCACATAGTTGCTGTATCCTGCTCGCGTCCGAACGATTCTTCGTCAATGAGAAATGGCACACCCGAATTGACTATGACCGATTCTTTGAACTACTACAAAAGGAAAAATCGGAAGGAACCTCGTTCTGCCCAGAAGACTACATGCGAGAGACAGAGGAGTGGGCCCTATGGGGTAATGGAGGGTTTGATCCGAATGACACACGTGTTCGTAAGAAGGGACGCAACAAGGACCGACCGGCCGTTGAACAGTGATGTGCTCGTAATAGTTAATTTGAAGAACACAGCCTACAAAGAGTTGAGACGCTCCTGAAGTCGAAACAAAAAGACCGAGCACACGCCCCATTTTCAAAGCAAGCCATACTCGCATATCTTCCCAAACGCGTTCTATGCCAAGGAAGAAGCAGTGGCTTGAATAATGATGTGTCTACGTTATTGTAGATATCGAAAACTAACTTCCAGCCAGGACTTGGATTTCTACTGGATAGTAAGAATGAGCCAGACGTTTACGAGGGCACAGCCATCGCCTTGTTTCTAGCAGAACAAAAGTTGCTTGGCCATGGAAAACCCAAAAGTACTATAGTATTTTTCGAATCAATCGATGTATCAACTTATCTAGAATGTCTTGACTCGTAGCACTAATAATTGCCTAAGTAGGGAATTAACCGGTCGGCTGCCAGTGTAGCATCAACCCTTCCTCGCCGAGAACAAACAGCTATTCCAGCTGGTGATCACTCTGACACGTGAGATATTCCATTTCAGTTTTAATGATACAGTAATTAATATAATGAAAATACCCCTCTGTGCCACTGCGGGGGAGGCCGACTGAGGCGTGACAAATGGGTCCGGATGTCGTCCGACTGCGGGGAGAAACCCGGTCGATCTCAATCAGTAATAATTCATGAATCATGAATCATGGCATCGCAGACGATTTGGGAAGAAGGCGACCAATCTGTTTGGTGTTTGTTCAGTTTATGGAGACGAAGTACCTTTTCTTTTCTTTTTTTTTTCTATTTTTCCTTTTTGACCTTGAAATCGGTTGGTGGTTGATAAAGTCCAATATCACTTTAGACGGTCTGGAAGAGCAAACAGCGTATATTCATATTATATCTTCAAAAGCCCACTAGAATATATTGACACAATGTCCTCCAAACCTATAATCCTACACATCGGCGACCCTGTCAAATTCAACACAACGCTCTACGAGCAGCTCTCTCAACAATTTACCATCATCCGCCCTTCCGAAGCCGAGCGCCAACGCGAGCCATTCCTACAAGCCCTTCGCGAGAAGAAATGGGGAGACTTTTCAGCTGTCCTCCGACCATGGTGGGCAACTGGGGGTGAGATGGGGAGATGGGACAAGGAGCTCATTCCTCTGCTGCCTTCATCGATGAAGGTCTATGCCTCTGCCGGGGCTGGGTTTGACTGGGCGGACGTCGATCTGATGGCCGAAGCTGGTGAGCTTTTCCTCGAGTATTCAACAAACTTACTAAAAGCTGATTGCAACTCTTTCAGGCATTTTGTACTGCAACGGCGCATCGGCCTCTTCCGAAGCTGTGGCCGACATGGCCCTGTATCACATTCTCTCAGTCTTCAGAAACATGCAATGGAGCAACATGGCCGCTCGCTCGCAAGACCGCGGCCAGTTCATAGACGCTCACACGAATGCACCCTTTACTGCACACAATCCACGCGGGCACACGCTCGGCATGATCGGGCTGGGCAATATTGGATACACCATCGCAACCAAGGCCCACGCCGCCTTTGGCATGAAGATTATTTACACTGACCCATTCCCCAAAAGTGTCGAGCAAGAAGCCGCTATTGGTGCACGAAGGTGTGAAATTGACGATCTCCTCGCCGAAGCAGACTGCGTTGTGCTCGCGGCGCCGGGGACCGGTGGGAAGAAGATCCTGGACGCGGAGAAAATCCGCAAGATAAAGCGTGGCTCGCGACTGGTGAACATTGCGCGTGGCAGCCTGGTGGATCAGGAGGCGGTCGCAGACGCGCTGGAGGAGGGCATTTTGTTCGCAGTCGGCCTCGATGTGCATGAACATGAGCCGGAAGTCAGCGCGAGGCTAGTTAAGAATAGGAACGCAACCCTGACCTGCCACACAGCCGGTGGCGCGCTCGAGACGACTATTGGGTTTGAGGAGCTGTCGATGAAGAATGTCTTGGCTGTTTTAACAGGGCAGAATCCGCTGACGCCGGTGAATAAGCATTTGTTCAAGTGATTTTTAGCTAGAGTAGATGTAAACGTGGCTGGCCATCAAATGTTACTCGATAATTCGAAAATATTGAGCAAGTTGAACGTTTCTAGTCAAGGTTCAACTCCCTTAAAAGCACTAATAGCCCTTCACACTCTTCACATGCTGGATCTTTTCCCACACCCACGGCGTAAGAGTAGAGCTAAAGTTGTTGCTAAACTTGATATTGAGATAGTTGAAGCCTTCATCCGGGACCCAGTCCGCAGCTATCTTAGTCTGGGCATACTCTTCCAGCATCTCAATTGTCGGTCGAAGCGATTCAGGCATCGAAATGACGGCGCCATTTTTGTACCAACTGATCCCAATTAGCTCTTAGATAGATTGAGAGCATCGTGGGAACTTACGAAGCATAATAAACTATTGCCAGCATGATTCGGACGTCTTGAGTAGGATTTGGCATACCGGCGTGCCTATAACGCCTTTGGTTAATGCTATCTCTCCTTAGAGATTCGATGAAACTTACCACAGCCGCAAATCTCTCAGCACTATAGAGCCTTTCTTTATTCTTGGATAACACGGCGGTCTGACTTTGCGCCTTTCTTCTAACTTGTCGTCTGCAATCATTGGCTCACCCAACTCACGGTGGTAGTTCAAGTTTGTATTTTGCGTTCCGAGCCACAGCTCTGTGGTGCCATTCTCAGGACCGACATCGACTAGGCATGTGTTGAATGCAATGGCAAAGACATGCTCTGGATGCTCGAATCGAATGTCCGCGTGGACCATCTGGCGTTCGTCTGTAGCTAGCAGAGTGTTGGATCGAATGAAGTGCACTTCAGGCCGAGGACCGAGTATGTTGGACACAATTCTGGCGCCGTGCTTGTTGGCAAATACTTCGGGGAAGAGCCACTCTTTAATTCTCAGATGAGTTTCATATGCTGTATATCGCAATTTAATAAGTTTGGACTAACCCTTCTCCAGTGGAGGTACTTGAGATAGATTCCCACCTGCTGCTGCACCCTTTGTTGCGACATTGGCATTCAAGTGGCTTCAGATGTGGCTTGTCAGCTAATTCTCATAAATGTAATCAATCATACAAGTATAGATGAGAAATCCATACTTGAAATGCACCTGACCTTCGCCAGCCAGTAATTTGTTGGTGTCTTGCAACATTCTCTCATTGAGCTTGTCGATGATTCTCGCATCGATAGCATTTTCGACAACCACAAGTCCGTCTGTGAAAAAGGCTTCAATAGCATCATATAGCTTTTTGTCGCCCATAATGCCGCTATCACGCTCTTCATCAGTAAGAACGATGACCTGCGGTGCGTCGTTTTTGGCTTGGCCGGACATGATCGTTACAGACTGTTCTCGCTTTCAGTTTGGATAACTAGGAGATACCAACTTATGTTGCTTCCTGGTTCCTTTTCAATGTTACCATTTGATGTCCAGCTGTCTTAAAATTTCTCTCGCATGTCACCTGGACTAATAATGCCCCCCGGATTTGCCCGCCTTTCCTCTCCAACATCCTACTGGACTAGTTAATCCTACGGCTGACATTTCTAATACCAGTTGTGGTTATCGGCCGACGGCCGATCGTTTCGTCGATTGGTCGATTGACATAAATGAGATGATTGGGGAACAACGATATAGTGCAACATGTGATTTATACGAGGGGATTCCCCCCACTCGGACATCGTCCGACCATTTCCATATACTCAATCCGCTCCGTACGTTGAATTTGGAGTAGCATTTGACTGTCTCTTTATACTTTGCATTCAAAGGCATTCTCCTGATAATGGCCCAGCAACACGTATCCTTCAAGCTCGAGGAGCTCTTTTCTGTCAAGAACAAAGTCGTCGTCGTCACAGGTGGTGGCTCTGGTCTCGGAAAAGCAATTGCCGAGGGATTTGCGATCAACGGAGCAAAAGTATATATTTCCGGACGACGAAGTGAAGTGTTGGACGCTGCTGCGAAGGAAATTGGGGGTGATATTCATGTGTAGGCTTTTTATTTCTCGGTGTAGATTCAAACTCCAAGGCTTTCGAAACTAATATGGTGTGGTTAGAATACAGGGAGACGTGCAGACGAAAGAGGGATGTGAAAAGATTGTCCAAGCAGTCAAAGCCCATGAGTCTCACGTTAGTTACTTGGTTTCCCTGGGAATATCATTTGGAATTGAATTGACTGTCTTAGATCGACACTCTTATCAATTGCGCCGGTGTAAGCAGTCCCTGGCGCGTCAAGGCGAATGACCAGAATGACGGTGAGATTCTACTCTAAGCCAACATGAGAAGCTGCGCTGATTCCTTGCAGCGGACCAAGTGGAAAACCTCCTTGTCAATGGGTTGATAGAGTTAGTTCTAACCTAGCAAAAGAAAAAGATCACTTTTCTGACCTGAAAATAGAGAGGACTTTAACAGGAGCAATCAAAGTAAGTGGTGTGAATGTTCGAGATATACCAAACGTTTACTAACCATCCTAGTCAACGTAAACGGCGTTTACTTTTTAACTGTCAATTTCATTTCCCTTCTACGCAAGTCCGCAGATCCCAATGTCTGCGTGATTGCATCACTGGCTGGAATATCGAATCAGAGGTATAAACGCCAGCTTTCCAACATAGAAGCAATTACTGCTAACATATATTAGGTCTATGGGATCGTTGACTTACAGTGTTTCCAAGGCTGCAGGTAGGTCGCATTTTATCTCCAACCGTCTATTTCCACGGCTAGAAAGCGAGCTCTAACGAAAGAACAGCCATTCAACTTGCCAAACTCCTCGCCGGCCGTTTACATCCGTATGTTGTTTCTCGTCCACATAAACCCAATAAAATATGAAGTGAGGCTAACCAGATCAAAGAATGAAAATCCGAGTGAACACCATTTGTCCCGGTATCTTCCCCTCCGAAATGACAGGAGTCTCTGCGGGCAAACATGAATACAACATCAACCATCCAGCTGAGAAAGCAGCTCTACGCAGCACCGCCGGTCGTCCAGGTCGGCCTGAAGAAATCGTTGCGCCGGTTCTGTTGCTGTCGAGCCCCGGAGGCGGATACATGAATTGTGCGTTGTTGACTGTAGATGGAGGGAGATTAATGGGTATTTCGATCAATGATGGGATTCGGATGCCTGAGAATACGTACACGTGAGTTTGTCTTTGGTTTTTGGTTTTTACCATTGAGGACCTGGCCTAACTATTCCATGTCATAGGGATGAAATCTTGGGTTAGTGGTGACCGAAAAGTCATCTGTTGATTAAATTCAATGATTTTTGCCTAGATAAACTAGAGATTCGGTACTATTTTACACAGATAAAATACTTAGCAATCTCTTGAAGAGCTCAAATGTTTGCTCAAGCTACCCATACACGTCATGGATTCACTTTTATCAAGTACCTTCGATTCTTAATTTGGGGTTCGGAAACCTATCCGATACTCTACGATTGATCGGCAGCATGATGGACGGGCAGCACCGCGCTTTTCAGTTAGAGCATAATAGTCAAAGTATAATAGGCAAAAGCTATCCCAATGCGGCATGCGTGGATCGCAAGCGAGCGAATCGCTGACGCTTCAAAGTAGTTGAACGAATCGACAGATTCGCTAACTCAAAACCAGCCATTCAAATAAAGCCAAGGATGTGCAATCCAACAAGCCATTACTATAACTACCTAGCAACTAGCACTACCTAGTCATGCAGTGTGGAGAGAAAATGCGGAGAAGCACGGGGAACACTCCGGGGGACTCGTCGGCCATTTCTCAAAAGGGAAATAATCGGATCCTTATCCCTCAGTTCTCGCAAGCACCATCAGCTGGTAATCTTTGTATAATGGTTGCCTTTCCCTTTCCCCAGAATTTTCGTCGTGATCCAACCGTACACTGTGTCTCTTATGCCCAAGACATACAGATAGGCAGCCACCAAGTAATAACATGGCAGACGTTCTTTCGGCCGACGATGATCTCAAATCAGGCGCCAACCACATCGAGATCGAAGATGGAGGTAAACAAGTGGACGATATTATCGTCAAGCCAGAAAGTATCCGAGGTATGAGTACCGACGAGCTGAAGAAGCTGGAGACCAAAATGGTCCGAAAGATAGACATGGTTATCATGCCTATTATGGCTGTGTTGTATATCCTCAACTGTTAGTTTCCCCTTCAAATCCTCTGCATTCTCTTTTCTGAAGAGAAGACTCATTGTCATTTTTTAGATGTCGACCGATCTGCTCTCGCTGCCGCCAAGGTCTATGGTATCAAGGACGACCTCAACATGTCCACTCAGCAGTTTGCCACAGCCATATCCATTCTTTTTGGTGAGTTTGCGCAGTATCATCATCAAATTACTCAGCGTCTAACATGTGGACGCTTTACAGCGGGATACATCCCTTTCCAGATCCCGTCCAACTTGATCATGACGAAAATTTCTCGCCCAGGATTCTGTAAGGAGCAAGAACCTGAGCACCATGAATTATTCGCACTAATGAATTTTTACACCAGATATTTGCAGCGCGGCAACTATCTGGGGGTGTGTTAGCGGCTGTACAGCTGCTGTCAAGTCCTATCATGGGCTCCTAGCCATTCGTGTCATGCTCGGTGCCACAGAAGCCGTCTTCTTCCCAGGGGTAATTTATCTGATGAGTGCGTGGTATACCAAAAACGAGCTCGGAAAGAGACTTGCCGCCTTGTTCATTTTTCAAATGCTAGGAAGCGCATTTGGGGGTTTTGTTGCTGCCGCGTGTCTTACGCTAGACGGACGATATGGTATCGCGGGATGGAGATGGCTTTTTATTGTGTGAGTAGTGATAACGTATCTACCCATAAATCTTCCAAAAATTCGCTGACCTTTTCTCAGTGAAGGTACCACCACCGTTGGGTGTGGTCTTCTTTCGGCCATGCTCATGCCTGAATATCCACACAAAGCTCGCTTGCTCAAACCAATTGAGCGCGACTATGCGGTATGGCGTCTTGAAGTTGAGGCTGGAGCTGGTGAGGCTCATGAGGAGTCCACTATTTTGAATGGATTCCGACTTGCTATCTTGGACCCAAAAATCTGGGCTTTGGTGTGGTGTATGGGCATGTCTCAGGCCATGGGGGGAACCACTAATTTCTTTCCGTAAGTAATCGTCTTTCTCTTACCAGTTTCTTCAATTAATATTCTTTTCGCTAGGTCTATTGTAGAAACATTGGGTTACAGTCGGAACATTACTCTTCTTCTCACTGCTCCGCCTTATGTTTTAGCATCCATTATTTTCTGGTTTATTTCTTACTTCAGCGACGTGAGCCCCCCAATCCCACAATTTTAAACAGTAAATGAAAGGTTTCTAATCAATTCTCGACCTGGTAGCGCAAAAACATCATTTATCCAATTATTGTCAGCACCCTTGCTGTATCCGTCGTCGCTTATGTTGTCGCCATGTCAACATCTCAAATGGGCCCTAGGTATTTTGCCATGATGCTGATGCCCACTGTATGCGCCGGTCCGCAAATCCTAATTTACAAGACCCTCAACATCCACATGGCGCGGCCCTATCCCAAGCGTGCAGCTGGTGTAGCCATGATAAACGCTATCGGTGGGATATCCAATGTCTGGGTGAGCTACTTATTCTATGACCCACCACATTACTATGCTGCATTCGGAACTCGTAAGTTCTTTTTTTCTTTTCTTTGTTTTTGTAGGGTTTGATCGCCATGCTAAACATTGACTTTTGTCATAGTGCTCGGCTGCGCTGCCTCATTTTTCATTGTTATAACTGTGTATCTCATTCACGTACGAAGAATGAACAGATGCCTATCTGGAACACCAGAGGGACAGAGACGGGCCATGAAAGGTGGTGTGACTCAACAGCAAGTTGATCTTGGATGGCGATACCTTGGTTACTAGTATCCACATGCCAACTGTGTAGGTTTCGTGGTGTCTAGAACAAGGGTACATATACAAAAGGTCCTCATCCAGGGGACGATAAAGCAGCGTACGAATGTGTATAAGCTTCCATTTATTGAAAGACATGAAATTTTTATGAATATTTGGGACCATCAATTCCCATAATAGGTTGACCCAAAGCACCCTAATTTTCAATGGTCAGGACTTCAGTTATATTAATTTTACTAAATATTACTGATATGTAAGGTAATTTCACTGTCAAAACATATCAGAGCTGTTGAACTGAAAGTTCTCAACTAGAGCTTCCCAATCCGGCCACTCCTCTATACTACCACCTAGGTCTATCTCACCAGCGTTCGTGTCTTGATGAACTGCACGTGGGGAGGTACCTGAATCCTCAATCTGAGATGGCAAGTTCTCTCTAGACAAACTGTCAGATTCATTCAACTTGCCCGTACTCAGTCTCCATGCCTTCTCTCTGACCGACACAGCTTTAGCTCTAAGAGCAGTCAGCACTGCCGACTTTGATCCAAACCCCATAGTTGTTTCATCCCATATCTCCGGAGAGAATATTGTCTCCGTCGTCGCCCATGCCCTGTCAATATTGGGCCCTTCTGGTTTAACACTCAAGTGCCACAGTACGTACATGGTTACATGATACTGTGGAAATGCTTTCTTAATCCATGAAAACTGTTTCAACAAGCCATCCAATCTATGCATCCTTGATTCTAAAATCTCCAGAGCCTCGACTAAGTTTTCCTCACTCACAAAGTCTGCCCTTTCATTATCACACCTCAATAAAATCCACTGCAATCTTGTGACGAAATCATACTTGCGAAGAAGAAAATTTGAGGCCAAAAGTGCTAAACGTTGCGGGGGTAGCAATGGATTGCAATGTATTAACTGTTTTTCGACTCGTTCCTTAGTCTCCTTTATAATCTGAGCTCTCGAGCTTTCACTTGGTGGGGATGAAGGAGATGACGAAGTAGAGATAACTCCAAGTTTTTGCATGCACTTTGCGAGGTCAATGCATATCAACGAGAATGAGATGTCCGTCCACCCCTTTCTCGGAGCAGGAAGCTTCTGCATCCCCGGATAGAGGTCCATATCTTCTATATTTATGGGCAGGTCCACGTCAGCCATCAGCAAGGAGTTATTCATGTTTTCCAGTCCGTAATCTTCCCCAGATCGCCATTCTCGACACAGTAGGTGCCACCAAATCCGACGCCGTATCTCAGATTCAAAGGGAGGGAGGCCAAGCTTTCCACCGTCGCGATGTAAACCTAGCGACTGGGCTATGCGGATTGCGAGACCATTTAGAATCCATATTCCTTTGCCACGATTATGAACGCGGACAGCTGACTAGAGATGAAGTTAGTTCAGTTTAACAGAAAAGTAACCCTACATACCAAGTATATTTCAAAAGCGCAAAGTCCAGTTATTGTAGGGCGATCCAAAAAGTCACCGTGAGCAAGTGCCTGTTCCAGTCCCACCTTGAAGCGGAGCATGATGGTGTTTTTCTCTTCTCCCAACATTACTGCGGCTTCTGAATCATCCATAGAAACGACCGATGCAAAGTAAACGGCATAGCACAATGCCAGGTTCTCAAGAGACGCCGTCGTTGGGTCATTGATGGTGGAGTATACTTTGATGTTGTCAGTTGGTAAATGCAAAATCTTCAATCCTACACAGCTTTCAACATTATCGACATATATTTTCCATAGCTTCACAGCTATATCTTGAGGTGGGTGAAGTGTTGAGGGTACTATTGAAAGAGAGGGAGACGAGAGAATGCCGTGAGCGTTAAAAGGCGAGATGACTTGTGGTTGCAGGGGGGCTGTATTTGGTGGTGCTAGGACAGCTTTCATATCTTGTCCCTATTCCATTGGTTAGATATGTGGGAAAAAAAAGTTGGTAGTTCGTGATATAGTCCTAACTTCTATCACCGTGGACAACAGGATCTCGTTGAAATACTGTGTTGACGAACCCTTCTGCACAACGATTTCCTCCCTCATCCCCTCGCTCATGGATCCAGCACCAGAACTAGAAGTAGATGATTTTGATTCAGGCTTTTGTTTTGCTTTGGTCGCTGACTTTTCCAAACTGGAAATCCTGGCAGCCATGTCGGCAATAATGGTCTTTTTCGTCCGCCTTTTCCGGGGACCACTGGGCGGATATGTGCAAACCCTTCCGGTTCTTGTGCAGGTTGAACATGGCACCTTTTTGTCACAGCGAACCTTTCTGCTGTTGCAGCCATTGCACGAGCGTAAAATCGACCGTGAAGCCGACTGTTGCTCTGATCCGGGTTCGGAATGCGATGTTAACCCGGACCGAGTGGGTTCAGGAACGCTGCTCATTTCAGAATCTCTCTGGACAGCTAGTGCATCTTATCAGGGAAAAATATCCATATTCCCAACGCTCTCTAGATGATGACCGCCCGCTCTTTGAGATTTAAGGCCGAGAAGCTTAGTCATTAGTATGCCTCGGGCCATTTTCTTGGGCGTTTACGACCGGCCCGAATCCTCCAGACCTATGTCATGAGTGCCCGGTTCAATTGACTTCCCTGGTCGCACTTAGTAGTGTGTACTCCGTATGTATCGTAATTTTGCTGATATTCACTGTTCTAAGTCCGGCCGCGACGGAATTTTCATTCTCAAGGCCGAGCGGCCTCTGTGAGCTATAAGTACGGGTCAAGTACATATATAGGGTAATTCATTGCTGCCTTCAATGTGTCTTTTTACCATATCCATTCCATTTAATTTACTCGAGATCGCTAATCATAATGTCGGGCTCTGAACAGGCCAGCACATTAGCCGAAGATCTGTCGATCAAGAACGAGACAGAGGCCCCACACCAAACCGACAATTCGAATGCAAACGCTGGCTCAAGGGACCTTGATGCTGAGAAAGCTCAATCTCAACCTCCTGGTAGTGACGCTCCTGATGGTGGCTCTGCTGCCTGGATCGTTGTGTTTGGAGCTTGGTGCACCTCGTTCTGCAGTTTCGGATGGCTGAACAGTAGTAACCCCTGACAGAATCATATCAAGGTTTTGGGCTTACACACGTGAATATAGGTGTTGGAGTTTTCCAAGAGTACTACGAGGATGATTTGCTCTCTGGTTATTCGGCGGGGACCATATCATGGATTCCGTCGTTACAAATCTTCTTCATGATGGGCATGGTAGGTGTTACGATACTGCCATGAATCAATTAATTCAGTTTTTTGATTGTGCTATAGGGACCCTTTGTCGGCGCTATATATGATCGTTATGGGCCACGGCTACTTCTCTTTTTCGGCAGTATACTTCATATATTCGGCGTTATGATGGCCTCCCTTGGTTCTGAATACTATCAAATTCTTCTTGCACAAGGAGTATGCTCTGCCATTGGTGCCTCGGCAATCTTTCAGCCTTGTTAGTTCTAAAAATTCTCTCTGGATATGGGTTTATGTCGCTAATAACACATGCCAGCTATCAACTGCACAGCTGGATGGTTCAATCGCAAACGTGGTGTAGCCTTGGGACTTGTCTTTACCGGTTCGAGTATTGGCGGCATTATCCTCCCTATCGCGTTGACTCATCTCATAAAAGAAGTTGGATTTGGATGGTCTATGCGAATTTGCGCATTCATCATGCTGTTTCTCCTGATGATCGCCAATTTGACTATACGCCCCTGGCGACCTTCTCCTCAAACACAAAAGGTCACCTGGGCCCAGCTCGCCAAGCCGTTCTCAGAGGTCCAGTTTATTCTTACCGCCATTGGCTTCTTCTTTTTCAGTTACGGGTTCTTCGCAGCTGTGAATTATCTACCTGTTGAAGCCGTCAGCGCGGGTATGAGCTCCAATCTGGTCCAGTACCTGCTCCCCATCCTCAACGCCGGGTCACTGTTCGGACGTCTTTTCTCGGGATTCCTAGGCGACAAACTGGGCCGCTACAACATCTTCATTTTTGTCTGCTACCTCTCCGGCTTATGGATCCTGGCGCTCTGGCTCCCCGACACAACCAACGCCGCACTCATCGCGTTTTCTGCGCTTTTTGGCTTCTTTTCCGGTGCCTATGTGTCTTTAATCATCCCTTTGCTCATCCAGATCTCGCCAATGTCGGAGATTGGCTTTCGCACGGGCATGGTCACGTTCCTTATTTCTCTTGGCGGCTTGACGACGAACCCTGTGAACGGTGCCATTATAGATAGCTCTGGAGGTTGGGCTGGATTGAAAATCTTCTCGGGAGTGTTGTGTCTTGCTGGTACTAGTTTTGTGCTTGTTGCCAGGATCAAACAAACTGGGTGGAAACTATTAGCGAGGTTTTAAAGCATTCCACCTGCTGCATAAGTGCTGTTGGTATGCTCCAAGATAGATGTATATTACAAGCAGTAATAGACTTTGTACTGAATAACGCCACTCTAACTTTGAACATATTAAATATTTTTAACCCAACCTATATATAATTATTTCACACATCAATTATACAACGTAACCTTTAAGATATCAAAAAAGTCGACAATATAGGTGGAATTGTCGAATATTCACGGCCATAATAACATCTGCGAAGTTGGTATTGACTTATAATTTGTACATTTGTTCAAAGTACCTCAAACTATATACTCAAAAACAATATAAATATTAACGGGGCATAAGAGGATAAAGATGTAAGGACCGTCATCATTCCCCCATCCAGTGGGGCTGTATTGTACTGACTTGAGTATACACTCTAGGCCATGTTCACGACAGACGAGTTCCGTTCCAAAGCGCTCACCATCACAACTTTGTGGCTCGTGTGGATAGGGAAGACGGTCTCGAAACCCTGCTTCTTGACGGTGCCGATGAGCTTGAGGTCGCTCTCGGACGAGCCACCGTAGACATCGTACCAGTTCACATCAGTGGCACCGTTCCAGCTCACATAGGCGAGCGCAGTATCCGATGAGTTGGTGCACTTGGACAACGACTCGGGCATATCGCCCTTTGAGATGACCAGGCTGGGCGGCGAGGCGGGGATTGCGTGCCAGACCTGCTTGAAAGCGCGGTAGCTGTCACCACCACCGACGGCATCGAAGCGGCCGGTCCAACGCACATCTTGGCCGGTGGCGGCGCTAGGTCCGTACTCCTTGATAACAGCAACAGATCCGTAGCCCATGAAGTAGTTGCCATTGCTGAGAATGCTGGTGGAGCCTTCGGCCCAGGCATTTTGGAGGTCATCAGCATCGTAGAGATCGGCAAGAAGCTTGGGGGGTGAGTCAGGGTTCGGGGGCAGAGTCAGTTCCAAGACGAGGCCCTTTGAGACAGCCTGCTTGCTTGCGGCGTTGTTGTTGTTGGCGAAGTACGACAGAACAACGGAGCTATCGGTCATGTTGTGAAGGCGGCCGTGGTGCTCCCATGACTATATGCGAACAAGGTCAGTATGTATAACACGTAACAACTGGGGTGTGATGGCAGTACTGACAAAGGTGCCGTTTTCTGGGAGTTTACCAAAGTCCCCTCCGGTCTCGCCATCAATGGTCCATTCGATTTTACCAGTCTTCCGGTTGATCAGGTATGAGGACCACGTGTGTCGGCAGTTGATGAAGACGTAGTCGCCATACTGCTGGATCGAGTTCATGTGGTACAGATCAATTGCACCACTCTGCTTGACGCCGTTCTTCGGAACGCCGGCGTGGGATTGCGTGATAGGGATATGGTCGATGAGGCTCCACTGCCAAATGACTTCGCCGGATTCGATGTCCAGTTCAAGCACGATAGCATTGATGATCCAGTCGTTTTTAGTTCCACCCAGAGGGGTGAGATCGTATTGGGTCACGTTGAACGCAGTGGTCAGGAGGGTGTTGTCCTCAGTGATGTAGTGCTCGTGGAGATCAGAACCGCACTCGGCGATGGTTCCGTCGCCCTTGTGCAGGTTCAACTTGGGGCAGACGGTGTGAATCTCCTTGTAGGTGTTGTCCAGTATATGGACGTTACCCCAGCCAATTCCGACGAAAGGCTGGCTTCCAACCGGGGTGTAGTATGTGACAACCGGCTGTCCTTTCAGCGTCTGCACCTTGAAGTCGGTCGGGGCCCTGGTCGCTGGGTGGGCATACACCAAGTCACCAGTGTCGGTCATGATGAAATTCGTGACCTCCTTGGGCTTGCCAGCACCGGATTCGCCATTGGGTCCGAAGAAGATCAAGCCGTCGGCGAGCGGCTCGCCGTTGGTGGTGATGTTCAGTTGCGGCGGGGTGCCACTGAACGACTGGAAGCTCTGGTAAGGGAAGATTTCAGTCGAGTTGTTCACGATCTCAGCACTGTTAGCCGAACACATCTTGGGAACGCTCGACTGGGCGAGCGACCTGTGTCGGACTCCATGGTGGCTGCTGGCGGCCGACAGAGGCGCCTGGAGGCATACAAGAGCCGCAAGAGAGGCGAACATAGAAGTAGCCATCTTCGCAAGAATAATGAATCCCAAATAGAGAGTGGACAGTAGCTCGCACGCAATCGCTCGGCGTTCTGGCGTATTTGAGGCAGGCCTGGGAGGGACCATAGGGCTCTCCGTGGGCCCAGATGTCGGTCTATAGTTGCATCCTCTCGCCTCGATGACCGCGCAAGCTTCAGGGGCCTTGATAATAGCGCTAGATTTTTGTGCCGCTCATTGGCTATTAATATGGGGGCGTGAAACATTGAAATCCGCGGGAAAGGCCTTCTTTTCAAGAGCCAAGCTTGACGATCTTCGCGGTCTTAAGCTCGTGGGTTCCAATTGGCCGGGTCCACAGGATGTCATCAATTGATCACTGGATCGCAGCTGTCTTATGCGTGTCAACAGTTGGTTTTAACCACAAACACTGCGGTTTCCTATATCCTCATCCGCTGCGGGTATGCGCGAGGACATCCGGCTCCAGCTGTGAAGCCGGTGCTTGACGGTGCCATGTTGGCTGTGCCGATCCCTCTCTCCATGTTTGATACGATTTCAGCTGAAAGATTGCCTATGTACGGAGGTAAATGTCAATGGAACGACAGTGTTGCATTGTCGGTTGAGGATCGGCAGCGCCAGGCTCCACCGAAATTTCCTGTTCCTGAGTTGCCCCCACAGGTACTAGTATCAGTCTAGTCTCTTGATTTGTTACCAGAGAAATAAATGACGACTCCGCGTGTGAGAGGCTTTAACATCATTGGCAGAGACAAAGAGCATACGAGTACGACGGGTCATGTCAAGACTCAAGGCTGTCCCGGCCGGACTGGACTCACTGGTACGGCATTGATGGGACAAGACAAATAGACAGATACGGAGGCAGAACGGACAGCCATATTCTAACTTATCAAGTCAACTATTACTAGGTTTCGTGATGATCCTTCCGCTCGTTATCTATTGATTAGATACCAGATAGCGATAGCGTGTGAACTGTGAATGGTAGCTAATTTGAGGAGGTGGGGACTTGCTTGAACAATTCGTACCTGACGGGAATTTCTACAATACGTTACTTTGGTTTTCTTTTCCCATTGGTCTGTTTCCTATGACGAGCAATGTCAATGTAGCACAGATCTGTAACGCACCATGTTGTACTGCGGCGTTTCCGAAGCTTGAAATGCCGATGGTCTGTTACACGGGTCAAAGCAATTAATTAAATATCCGTAAACAGTCCAGATTTGCAATTGCTTAACCCGAGTTCAGGCAGTAGGATCTAATATGCCTAACAGAGTACGTACTGGAGGTGGCCATAGAAATGCCATATGGGGAGACACGCGCCACAGTATTTACGAAACCGCTTGGTCACGTAAGACGATTTCGAGATTGTCCTTCGGTACCGACAGCCGTAACCGACAGCCGTGGCCGATCCTTTGTTGGTGTGGGTGAATACGGCAATGCGGGACTGTTCTACGCTTACCGAAATCAATATCAAACGACGCCGCAAACAGAGAAGCTCTGGTATGTTACGACAGTTAGACAGAATAAAGAATTCCAATTAGAAATGAGCAGGTACAGGGCTGGTAGAGTTATCATACAATGTTTTTAAACCAACACGATGTATGAGAATAATACACACAGAACTGCTCAAGAAACACTTCTCAGGGTTGAAAAATCCAGGAGTACGTAGTCGATTTATCAATCAATTGATTTTTACAGAAAAATAAACTCCCTTGTGGAGCAGAAACTATCGGTAATGTAGACGGTTATCAAAATTGTTTTGCAACGATCCCTCTTTCAGGAGACCGCTCGAATCAGGACCATTTCACAGATGCTACTGATCTTAACAAGCTGCAAGTGTAAAACTTGAATCACTCTGGGAGACAGACCGAATAATAACTGAGCCCTTTTTAAAGATTGATATATCTTCACTTCAAGTTGAAGCTGAGACTGCTCCTATAGCTCACGGATGGTAAAATATAAATGCGACATCAAGTCATGAATAATTTCAACATTGAAACTTTCAAAATGTTGAATGATGTTCGTGGGCTTAGATGAAAACCATTACGCACCACATCTAAGTGATGATCAGTTGACACCTGGGGATTCTGCTCGTCCAGGTTGATCAATTAACTGCCCACCGAAATATAATTAAAAAAAAACTTGGGAAATTATATTACTCTCCAAGGGCTTGGATTCATGCTCGACAGATGGGGGTAAAGGATGATACCGTGATCCATGTATGATCACGAAAACAGAAGGACGTAAAAAAAATCTTGCATCTGTCTGTTTCGGAGACACCAAATTTTTCTCATGTCTGAATATAACTTCTCAGACTTCTTCAAAGGCACCAGTTGACCAGGACCAGAGAAAGCTGAGGTATGGATTCTCCATCATTTCAATCAACCAAGGTTAATAACGCCATCAGCATATACCAAAATCGAATAACAACAAAAGTTGGATGTCTACGCAAACAATAGTAGATACCACATCTCGAGACGGTGAATAAATATTATTGTTGCTACAGAAAACCCAAGGACAGGACCAATCCATCTCGAAGACCAGAGCCAGGATCACTTCGGGACCGTTCCGCAGGGTTCCTTTGTGTTCCTGGCATGCTCCTGGCAATTGATTGGGCCGCGGTCCACTCTTTGTTGGAAAAATAACCAAAAATTTTTCAACCTCAAAAAATCGATATTGATACTGATCCTGTGCGCTGATTGGCCGACGGCGGGCAGGATTCGCAGGCAAACAGAGCCAACACGACAAACAGCGCAAACACGAAAAACTCTGCAGTTGATTTTGACGCCGGCTATTTCGGGTCTAGCGCAGAAATATGACTCCACCGACGGTTATATAAGGACTGCCGCCCTCTGCGCCTTTTGATTTTTTTCTTTCTTCTTTTTCTTAAGCGACTCTACTTCAAAGAATCATTTCATTAGTAGACGTCCTTCGCTGTTTTTCCGAAAATAGCCACAAATCCCACCCTTGCTGATGACCTCCATGTCCTCGACGCCCTAAAGTGAAATTTTTGAGCAGCTTTCTTGCGAAAGCTGCTTTCTTACTCCCGCCTCGATCGCGCTGTGTTGTCTCCGGACGACACGCCGATTCAGGGAGTGGTGATGATCTTTACCTTGCTTCCAGTGTCTGACTTCGGTCGGCTGGACTTGGTGGGTGTCGAGGAGGTCTGAAAGGTTTTCGTTTTAGCTAGATTGTTGATATGATACCAAATTTGAAAATTTTTGACCTCCAGAAAAAAGAATATTTGTATTACCTTTTAACAATAATTGTCCAACATAGACCGGATAATACCTATACGTCGTAATTTATCCCTATCTTCAGAGTCTATAGGCACGGTACGCCGTGTCGGCGCGGCGCGGCGGGTCGGGTTGCATGATCTTGATGGTTGCTAATTATTTGGGTATCATACGCTACTTTGCTACCTATTGAGCCTCACTAACAGGTGCTGCCTTCTCAGCCTTCTCAGCCTTCTCCCCCTCGGCAGCTCCAGATCCAGCCTTCTTCTGACCTCTTCCTCCTCGGGATCGGGTGCCTCGCGACCGTTTCTCTCGAGCACCTCCCGGCTGCGAAGGTACTGCTGACGACGCCTGCGGTGCTGCATCACCAGTCTTTGCTGCCTTTTGCTGCGAGGGAGAATTCTTCCTTTCCAGCACCACCACCTGGCTTTGCGCCACGCTCACTGGGCTCGCCGCAATAGCCTTTTGGAGACCATCTGCCTCGGCAAAGTCAACGTATCCAAATCCCTTCTTCCGGTCGATTTCCACTTTAGTTACTTTGCCAAAAACACCAAACGCTGCATCGAGGAGCTCTTCTGTAACGCCTTGGGATGGGTTTGCATGTTTAAGAAACGCTTGGGTGGCGGTTGGTGACATGGCAGGTTGTTTGGGTTTGGCTTGCTTCGGAGGCTTTGTTGTTGCTGTTGTAGATCCTGTCGAAGGAACGGTGCTGTCTGTATTTGCATTCATTTCTGTAGCTTGTGTAGCTTGGGCGGAACTGCCTTTGGAAGATGCTCCTTTGGACGCGCTCTCTTTGGCTGCTTTGGGCCCTTGCTTGGGGTTTTTTGAGCTAGTCGGCACCGTTGGGGTTGCGGACGCCGAGTCCTGAACTGCTTCTTTCTTAGCACCGTCGTTATCTACGGCAGTGGCGGCGGCGGCGGCGGCGGCAGCAGCAGCAGCAGCTTTTCCCCGTCGTCTGCCTCCAGATGGTGCCAGTCCCAAATCCCGTTGTAAAATTTTTGCCGCAGCAGTGACGTCTCCTCGCTCTCGTTTGCGATCAGATACAGGAGCGCGCGTAGAGGATGGCTGTGAGGGTTCTTTTGGTTCTTTTGTTGCGGGCTGTTTCGATTTTGCAGAAGCTGCTGCTGCTTGCTTGTTTGCAGCCTTAACAGCTTCCTTCGTAGCCCTTTCAATCTTTGCCGGAGAGGCTGTCGATTTCTTGTCGGGTGAGCCAGGTGTAGGTACCAATGTAGACTCTTTCTCCGGCCGTTTAAGCAATTTTTTGGCTTCTGCCTTTTCTGCCTTGGCCTCCTTGTCTTTGCTTCGCTTCGAAGATTTCCCTGATGCACCATCTTTCGCCTTGCTGGCCTTCTTCTCCTTGATGTATTGAACCAAAGGCGTCACGGTCACTTGGTCGTCGTCCTTTTCGGCTTCACCCTCCGCTGCAGCAGGCTTCTTTACGGGATTAGTCAAGCTTTCAAGAAAAGCGACAAAGTCAGGATCTTGGTCTATCATCCCTTGCCGTCCATCTTTGCGTATGCGACTTCCAGGAACCCGGGCGTACGGGGCAAATTCAACGGATGGGGGTCCCATGAGGACAGGGTCGTTCGAGGTGCTTCGAGCATCATGAAAGGATGTGGCTTTGACTTTTTCGAATAGAGAAGGAATCAGCGTGTCCGAGAGCAGATGCAAGTAGGCTCGGGCTGGTCGAGACGGTTTCGCAGGGCTAGTTTTCCGACATGGTCAGCTATCTGGATAGCAAAGATAAATTAGATAAAGATCAAGCATACTCTTTTGACACTTTTCCAGGTTTATACTGGAACCAATCAACTTGGCCAGATCCCACCTTCCAATCGTCGCCCAGGTTTGTCTCGAACTCGGCCTGAGTGAGGCCAGGTGGAAGTCGTCGCACGATGAGTTTGAGCCGGGGTGTAGCAGGCTTCGAAGCGCTCTTTGCAGGTGCAGATGCTGGGGTTCCTTTCTGCGTAGCTGAGACTGGGATCTGAAGAACCCCCGCTGGTTTTCCACCAGCAGAAGCCATGGCTAAATAGTCCTGAATACTAGCAACAAGTGATGGTCTGCAAGAATGAATTGTGAGTGGGCGGATCGGTGCGGGGATCAATTGATGCAGGTCAGGTGGTCACGCCGACATTTGGGGTTCCTGGGCCGGCCTCTTGGAGTGTTCCAGTGTCAACTAGGAAACTCTGATTTTGTATGTTCAGCAGATGTTCGAAGAAACTAACTCTGAGGCGCATCCCAGCGAGTTGAACAAAGTCGACAGTTCTCGCCTGGCGCTACAGCAGACAGGGCAGGAGCAGTACGGCACGCGACACACGCCAAGCACGCCACCGCAACAGCGGCCAAACTCCCCGCAGGACAAGCGGTTCTTCACACGCCTCGCTCGACAGACAGTATATATACGTCTGCAGGGCCTTGGGACCGGAATTTCTGTCTCCTGTCGTTGTTGTTTGCCATAGCTTCTCTTTTTCACACCTCGTCTCCTCTCTTCCTCAACCACTCTTTTCCCTACCACCGAGTGAACGCCGCCCCCCTTCATTTAGTCATCAAGTCATTCATCGCAGCATCACTACATTGCAACATCGCACCATGGCAGAGAAAGGTGTCCCGGCGCCTGGACCTGCAAAGCTGAAGCGCAATGCTGGTCCGGATGAATGGCTGGAGGCGTCCAAGAACTGCAAGTACCTTTCCGAGTACCATATGAAACAACTGTGCGACATCGTGAAGGAATACATGATGGAAGGTCTGTTGCTGTTGCCGTGTATCTTTTCTTCCAGATTTCGCTTGCTCACTCTCTTTCAGAATCAAATATCCAACCCGTCTCCTCACCGGTCACGATATGCGGAGACATCCACGGCCAATTCTACGACCTGCTCGAACTTTTTCGTGTGGCAGGTGGAATGCCGAACGAGACCAATGTTGAGCCCCCCGTGAATGCTCCTTCAGTCATCACATCCGAGGATATTGAACCTCCATCAACGATAACCGACCCCAAGCTGCGGAAGAAAGTGAAGAACGCGGACGGCCTGGACGAGACGGATGACGATGCATCGGCATCAGGAAGAGGGCGGTCCGGCAGTGCGTTGTCCGGAGAAGGCAATGCCAATACTGGCTCGCCTCCGGGCAATTTTGTCTTTCTGGGAGATTATGTGGACCGCGGATATTTTAGCTTAGAGACTTTGACGCTGTTGCTCTGCCTCAAGGCCAAGTCAGTTTGTCTCGTGTTACGGATGAGAGCCGTCGCTGACTTTTTGCTCAAGATACCCTGACCGAATCACATTAGTCCGAGGGAACCATGAGTCCCGACAAATCACACAGGTATATGGATTCTACGAGGAATGCTTCCAGAAATACGGCAATGCCTCGGTGTGGAAAGCGTGCTGCCAAGTCTTTGACTTTATGACGCTAGGCGCGATTATCGATGGAAAGGTGCTTTGTGTGCACGGCGGGCTCAGCCCGGAAATTAGGACCCTCGACCAAGTGCGTGTCGTCGCTCGTGCTCAAGAAATCCCGCATGAAGGAGCATTCTGCGATCTGGTTTGGTCCGACCCAGAAGAGATCGAAACCTGGGCTGTAAGCCCGCGAGGAGCTGGTTCGTCTATCGATGTTGCCCGCCTGATTTCTTGAATGACTTTGCTTTCTGACCGCACTACTATATAGGATGGCTTTTCGGAGACAAAGTTGCCGAAGAATTCTGCCACGTTAACGATCTCAGCCTGATTGCTCGAGCACACCAGCTAGTCAACGAAGGATACAAGTACCACTTTGATAAACAAAACGTCGCCACTGTCTGGAGCGCCCCCAACTATTGCTACCGATGCGGCAACCTTGCGTCAGTGTGCGAAGTGCGAGAAGACCTCAAGCCCACATTCAAACTATTCAGCGCCGTCGGCGATGACCAGCGGCATCTCCCTGCGTCACGACCTGGGCGTAGTGAATACTTTTTGTAGAATAAATACTCTCTTCGGCTCTTCACATCTTACGCGGCCACGATTTTCTTTGTTTCTCGTTTTCGCAAATTTCCCGTTCTGTAACTGGAATGAAAGGGGAATGCTGCTGCATGGCGTATGGCGTTCGTTTTGTTGTTGATACGATTACCCCATAAGACATGAAGCTGTATACCAATAATCTACAACAATTTACCTCGATGAAACAATTGAATTTACAAGAGCCGACGTGCTGGTAATAGAAAATATTCATGACATAAACAAAGGACTCGTTATCAGGAATGACGCCTTGGCGAAAGGAGTCATCTAATTACTGCGCCTCATCACGTGTATAACTTTTCTCTTTCCCTTCTCTCTCGTATTACTACGCCGATGACTTAAATATACTGCTCGGGTTGCAAGGGACTTGATTTTCTCTTGAGTCATAATCGAGGACCTCTTTTTTTCTTTTTTTTTTTCTCATGCATACATGTCCGCCACCGCATGACTTTTGTGATGCGATAATCAATCGACCCCGCACCGCCACGACGAACATATTCGCTTTGGACAGTGTATGTCTAAGCAAAGTAGTATTCAAGAAAAGAAATGACTTTACGGAGAACTTGAAAATGAGGATTCCTGTACAAATCAAGACATCACGATGAATTTGGAGACTGGTCGACGCCTGCAGGAAGCAGTACAAAGCAGCTCCGTCGTTGCACAGCCAACGCCCAAAGAAGACACCGCATTCTGTTTTGGATCTCTTCTTGCGTCATGCGCAGAAAAGGATCGAGGTGGTGGGGTGAGTGTTGTTTGTACGAGGACTGCAAGTAGGACGTTTGCAGTCTATACGACTGCTATTCTGCCTCGATTATGGCGGGATATTTTACATGAAACACCAACAATCGGCAGTGATTATTATGTGACAAGGCTAAACGGCCTTGCTGAAAAGATCTCAACATTGTTACCAATATACACAGAGTTTGATAATTTGGTAAACACGTCAAAAGACAACGGCGAATCCTCACCTTCTCCCCGTTTGGAATCGCTGCCTGCGTCACCTGTACTTGACACAACACGGTTCTCTAGGAATTGGATGACAGAGAACAAACCGCGTTTTCTGCTCAATGCAGCTCTTCATAAACAGCATTGCATAATCGGGCAAGGGACTATAACGGAGACACTACTGGTGGCACTACGACGGCCGTGGTGCGTACTCGAGATCTGTGTCGGGAGCACGCCAGAAGAATATGGTCCAAGTGCAACAGAAGTTCTGGGGGATATACTGTATTTTGCGAGATTAGCATACGAAAAAGATAAATCCGGATATGCCATGGCAGTGTTCTTGCTGGAGCATGAACTGGACAAGCGCTACACTGTCAAAACATCATTCCATATGATTGCCACCCCACAAGGAAATGAACGGAAACAGTTTGAAATAAGGAAGAGACGCTATTGGAATTGTCAATTCGACAACACACAATCATCACAGCCGCGCAGATGGCCACACAGCTCGTATGCATCGTGCAACAGAGCCGTGTTCCTACCAAGTTTAAAGTCTTTCAACGCCTTCTGGATACGCCTCATATGCGTTTCTGCTGTGGAAGCTGAGATGAGTTTCTCAGCGCTTGTGGGCATGCTGGCTGCTGGGATATCTGGCCAAATCGAGTTATCTGATTCAACAATAGCAAGCACCACCGTCTTCTCGCCAAAGGAAAAACAGGCAAGGAGACGGTCCGATAGTGAGTTGCATTTGTCGAGGACCTCCGATGATAGTGTTCTGTTTCAAAACATTGACAACCTCGTTGCAGATATGCTTCAGATATATAGAGGAGTTGTCCAGAGAGCAGGTGACTATATTTAAATATACTAGTTCAATCTTAACATCAATTGATATATTAGACTACAAATTTAGACACATTAATTAATATCAAATTTACGTATATTAATTGGCTGAAGTTTTTAAAATTGAAATATTAAAACACTTCAATGTTGAAGTCAGCTGGTACTTAGTAAATTAATCATACATGTGGCCTATCAATGTCTAGTCGGCTCCAGACATAGCCACAAAGCACCAGTGGACATCTGGATTCTATAGATGTCAACAATCGGAATATGGGGCACCGATTCAACATTGAACATGTTGCAAAGCCTCCGCAGCTTTATCCAGACCAACCTGCCTGATCACACGCTCATGTTGCTTTCTATTCTCGGGCACTCGAATCTTCTCTGAAGAAAATGTCGATTTACTCCAGCGAAAGACCCTTGAGCTCAGGGAGAATAAACAAAGCCCAGAAGGAGCCCAAAACACACAAAAGGACATGAAGGCGAGAAACCTCTTGTATCCGATATTCGTGATCATAACCGGAGTAACCTGAGTCACCGTAAAATTCATAATCTAATTGACTGCCGACACAATAACAACTCCCTTGGCCCTCATATTCAGAGGAAACACCTCGGCGACAACCACCCAGCCTATGGGGACAAGAGTCACAACGTAGTTGGTGATGTGCCAATAGATGAGAAACACGGCGCCATGTCTGGCCATTGCGTGGGTTTCAAAATCATCTCCGTACACGGCGATAATGGCCGCGATCTGCGCGTCCGAGATGGCCATGTTTGCCTCTCCCCAGCAGAGCGTGGGCTTGCGGCCGATATTATCCATGAGGAAGACGGCAGGGAAAGTCATGACAAAGTTAACAATTCCCTCGACCCGGTACTCGAGAAATTCCACGCGCCAATTCATCTCTGTTGCGCCATAACACTCCAGCGCAGCCTCACGAGCCACAAGATGCTCCGCTCTGAGGGCACAGAACTCGTATTGCACCGCACTCGAGTCCACCGCTTGGGATCGGATATACACCAGAGTTGCGGCGCATTCACCATCACGGTCCTTTAGCATGAGCCATCGGGGCGAGAAGGGAAGGAAATAGCGGACTTGGACCGGTCATTGTTGAGTAACGGGCTCATGGTTATTTCTGCAAGATCAAAATCAAAAACTTGGAATTCACTCATAGGAACAGAGTATTCTTGCTGCAAAACTGCAGCCGTTTGGAAGAACCAACAAGAATCAACTGGATCTGGAGTTCTCTCCGCAGTCATCGACGTGTGCGGTGTGTTACCCGAGCCAGCGATCCATGTATCCGGGGTAAACCCGACCAACTGCCTAATCGGGCAACTTCAGGGTGACTGTCACCCTAAATCTACTTTTGTCTTTATAAGCTATTGACAAGGCTCATTATCACGGTGTTAATCTAGATAAGGCTTTTCACATTTACATTACCAGTGATGAACTATTTGGTGCTCTTTGAACAAAACTCCCTGAGGATTAAATCTCTGCTTTTCTGTTAGAGAGGGGGGAAAGAGAGAGAATAGAAGCGAGAAGATGGTTTCTGAAGACGTATACTTGTACATATGTATGTATGTGTAGAAAATGGCTTTATCAGTGATACTGGAGACGGTGGGTGTAAAAGTCATCGTATTAGGCTGTAACTTTTTGTGAAATCGTATATTGGATACACACTACGTATTTCTAGTGTTACGTTCAGGTGCCAATGTACGACGGCTCTAAACAACCATCACATATGTAACTATCCGGTATACGTGTTTATAAACAATAACTCCAGGGCAAGACTGATAGAATTGAAGAAAGGTCACTGCTACAATATGCACACTGTATATCCAGGTGGTCTGTAGTACACTATCACTAGGGAGGAATCTTCTTTGTCTTTGGTTTTGCATCAATGGATTACATGGATCCGTACGCCGATAAGCCACGGTCATTTTCCAGAATTCAAGATTTTTCACGTGATCCTTCTCGATTATCGACTTGATGTGACTGCAAAAGAGATGAAATAGTCCTGCAAGGCTTTCGTGTTGGAGAAACCCAGAGCGCGCCCATTTCTCACCTGTGTTCCAAAATCTGAGAATGGAATAGTGCCTGCTGTATGTGTCCAATAACATCCATAGCCCATACACACCGATCATTGGCTTTTTGGCTATAAAGTATAGACTCGATAAAGCTCTGTAAAGCAGTTACTAGTACAGTGGGATGAAATAAGTTTCCGTACCCCTTCCGTGCTTAGGGCGCGGGAAGAGGGTGCGGAAACTTATTTCGCGACACTGTAGTATCAGGTACGCAATATTGGCCAGGTAATTTCCAATAATCGAGGCGATGCGTGGTAATCCCTGGCGCAGTAGTACACAGCTTAATGTTCATGTATCGATTCATATTCGAGCAGGTATTCTCGAATATACCGTCTGGTCACAGTTTCGTACTACGTACCAGGTACAGGTAAGAATAATAAATACAACAATACCCCAAACATCGATATGAGTCAGCCCCGCCGGGCCATAATTACCCCGAGATGACTTCGGGGTGAATAAACCCGAGCATCTGACGCTAGCTGATAGAGAGAACAATCGAAATAACGCAATTATTAATGCTCACTGTGGCTACGCAGCTAGTTGCGAGGTACAGCCTTGGAGTGTTATACTACAGATGTAATAAGTTAATCAAAATACATAGTAACATTCATCTCATCGTATTCATGCCTATCAACAAGGGTATGGAAGATGGATCATTATGCATGAATAAAAGCATCAATTTTTGTAAAACACAAGATTTCGTCAATTAACTGAAAAGAGCATCGCCAATGTAGACACGAATGCTCTTGACTTGGGTGTAGTTCTCCAGAGCATACGAGCCAAGTTCTCGGCCCAGACCAGACTCCTTGTAGCCACCAAATGGCATCTGGTAGTGCAACATGTTGTAGTTGTTGACCCAGACAGTACCAGCGCGCAGAGCAGAGGAGACACGGAGAGCAGTGTTGAGGTTGGTGGTGTGAACGGCCGAGGCGAGACCGTAGGTGCCGCTGTTGGAGATTTTGATAGCTTCATCCTCATCCTTGAACTTCTGGACAGTGCAGACAGGTCCGAAGATCTCCTCCTGGACAATCTTCATGTCGCTTGTCACGTCGGAGAAGATGGTGGGTGCGATGTAGTAACCCTTGTCGCCGACACGCTCACCACCAGTGACCACGGTGGCACCAGCCTTCTTGCCTTCGTCGATGTAACCCATGATGCGATCGTACTGAGTCTGGGAAATCTGAGGACCCTGGAAAGTGTCCTTGCCGAAAGGGTCGCCGACCTTGTTGGCCTGAGTACGCTTCTTAAAGGCCTCGATGAATTTGTCGTAGATGTCTTCGTGGACAAGAACTCGGGAACCGGCGCAGCAGCACTGACCGTGGTTGTAGTAAATACCAAAGTTCACCCAGGAGATGGCATTATCCAAGTCGGCATCGGGGAAGACGATGTTGGGGGACTTGCCACCGAGTTCGAGAGTGACCTTCTTGAGGTTGCTCTTGGCAGCGGCCTGCAGAATCTGGCGACCAACGAGGGTGGAACCGGTGAAGGCAACCTTGTCGATGTCCATGTGGGTAGAAATGGCGGCACCGGCGGTCTTACCGAAACCAGAGATGATGTTGACAACACCGGGAGGGAAACCAGCCTTCTTCACAAGAGTGGCGGCGAACAAAGCAGAGAGAGGGGTTTGCTCGGCGGTCTTGAGGACAACGGTGTTACCGGTAGCTAGGGCGGGGCCGATCTTCCATGACCACATCAACATGGGGAAGTTCCAGGGGATGATCTGACCGCAGACACCAACAGGTTCGTGACGGGTGAAGGTAAAGTTCTTTTCGTCGGTGTCGATGGTCTGACCGACAATTTTGTCGGCCCAGCCACCATAGTAACGAATGCAGCCAGCAGAGTTATTGATGTCGACCTTGGACCAGAAGACGGTCTTGCCGTTGTCGAGAGACTCGATAGCAGCCAGGGTTTCAATGTTCTCCTCGAGTAGGTCGGCCAGCTTGGTCAGCATGCGGCCACGCTCACTGGGGGTAACGTGCTTCCAGTCACCCTCGAGGGCGGCGCGGGCGGCCTTGACGGCAATGTCGACATCCTTCTCGGTACCTTCGTGGACGGCCGTGATGACCTTTTCGTCGTGGGGGTTGATGGTTTCGAAGGTCTTGCCGTCGACACCTTTGACGAATTCGTTATTGATGAACCTGGCAGATGCCGCATTAGCTATTCAGAACCATTCCCCACACAAGGAGAGAGGGAGCATACAAGCCTAGGGGCTGCTCGTACGAGACCCCGTTGGGGAGAGTGATCTGCTGCGAAAGAGCCATGGTTGTGGTGTGGAACTGTCAGAGGGAGAGAGACGTCTGGGAGGGAGAAGAGGATGGAAGAGCGAGGACGGAGAGAGGAGCGAGCGACGTCCTTAAATGATACCAGTAGGCTTTGTAGACAGACCTCGTTTTGGGCGCGCGCGCGGGGTCGCGCCTGCCGCCACTTGAGAGCCAGAACCAGCCTGGGCCCACCCGGCCGTCATAATTGCCTTTTTTGACCAACCTACTGCCCAAAATAGGAAGGCGCGGCGGGGCCCAATCTTGGCGCTCTGCCGGAGTGACGGAGAGCTCCTGCCTTCCTTTCACCCATGCTTCCATCAATCATAATACAATACGATCAATCATAATAGTCATGCATGGGGATCGCCCCAAGGTACCCTTGCGTACCGTACCGTACCGTACTATTCCTATACGGTACTTACTGTACCTACTCGATTCGCTCCGTTGCCAGCCGAGGCGCTTCCCCGCATTGATGGGAGCGGGGTCTTTGC
>CVMT01000002.1:5067832-5077948 GCA_000985935.1 Talaromyces islandicus | reverse complement strand
GGGTCTTTGCTCGTCCTGCGCTGACCCGACTGCTTTATAAGCCTTGGTCCTTCTCGGCCGACATGTGGGTTGAAAATTCTGTGGGTGCGGGTTTTCTGTGGAATCATCACCATTATTTTCTCTGTGCAGTGTTTGTACGAATCAACTGATAACATTGATCACACTATCAAGGCGCAGTTGTGTCGGGAAATACTTCCCGTCTGCGTATCGGGAAACGGGAAATACTTCCTAACCCAGCCAACAAAGGGCGAGCGGAAGCTTAAATTGCACCTTGCCCCCAAACCCTGCCGGATCAAGGGTACAGAGTCCATACCATTTACTAGTTTTATTCGTCTTCATTCTTGATGCATAGTAAGACTAGTGACAGCCCCGCCAGGCCGGATTTCTGGCAACAATAGACCCACTTGAAGATTGGATGAGTCGGCTGGGATCGGGGCAAATGTCAATCAATATGGATGGGTTTCTTCGCCCGGAGATCTAGTCTATCCGGTTGACCTTCGAGTTGTAGTTACCTCCCGGGCGGGCGTGATGGGACCTGGCACAGTCAGTCAAGATACGATGTGTGCTACTTTGGATTCCAGTCGTGTGAGCTTTTATGTAATGTTTCATACATGTTGTTACCCCACTTGCCACACAAATTCCATTGATCTCCTAGAAGAATCCTTTCGTACAACACAATTAATAAAACTGCCCGGCTAGTGCTACCTTTGGCATGCCACAAATTCCTCGTAACTTCAATGTTGACTCGCTATACATAGACTAGGATTTCTGGTTGGGTGCAAAATTCAATATACACAAATTAGGACTAGCGCTTCCCGGAATGGGATTAACGCGGCAATATCTTAGCGCAATCCAGGAATCCCGAGGCCATGATTGGCCAGTGGCGTCTTCAACGAGCCCCACAGCGACTGCATCAGAGACTAATTGCGACGACCACCACCTTCAATATCACCACCACGACAGCTCAAATTTATAGATTTCGCCGCTGAGAATATCTGCATCGATTAATTTTGCCTATATATTCCCTCGCATTCATAGAGAAAACTGCCCTGTGCCCTGTTCGGCACCTCTTGCTCCCTTGTGGGGCAGATCCCACGTGTCTGAGTGGGCGCGCCAAAATTTTTCTCAACGCGGCACCTCACCGACTTCCATCTCAAATCGCGAATTTTTTTAGAAAAAAACTCGACGCGATTATCGTACCTCAACGCCTGGATATTCAAGATGCGTGTGGTCCTCGTGAGCGGCGGTGTTATCTCTGGTGTTGGAAAAGGTCAGTTTTATCCCTTGCCCATGTCGCGTCTGGTTTGGACCGCGTTCTGTCGGGCGAGGTGATTTTTGACTGATGTGGTCTGTTGATAGGAATCATTGGTATGATGCTGGCCTTTATGCATTTGGGGTTCTCTCCTGGTATACTGATGAGACACCCTCTTAGCCTCTTCGGCTGGGCTCTTGCTCAAGACGTCGGGACTTAGAGTGACGGTATAAAACCCATAATTTTGCTGGCTAGTCGGACTTCTACTAATGTGATGACTCTAGGCCATAAAGGTACTTGGCGACCGTAAAGCCAGATCCTTATCATGCTGACTGAATAGATTGATCCGTATCTGAATATTGATGCTGGGAGTGAGCAAAGCCCTACCTTGGTATCCTGTTATGCGTAATACTGACCAAATCATTCAGCTCTGGGGCCACTTGAGTGAGCTCGCCGCTAGGAATTATGAAAATATACACTACTGACGCTATCTAGACATGGCGAGTGTTTTGTTCTTGCAGATGGCGGAGGTATATACCCTCTATATTCCTTTCCACTCAACGTCGATAGCATGCTCACCTGGTTATAACAGAATGTGACCTTGACCTTGGAAACTATGAACGGTAAATGAGGCCCGCCTTGGATACTACTGAACTTGACTTAATTGCATACCGCTAGTTATCTCGGCATCAACCTAACCCGCGATAACAATATCACGACTGGAAAGATCTACCAAGAAGTCATCTCTCGCGAGAGAAAGGGGACGTATCTCGGCCGCACAGTCCAGGTCGTTCCGCACATCACAGATATGATCCAGGAATGGATACTCAGGGTCGCCAAGGTTCCAGTAGATAACTCTGGTGAAACCCCGGATGTCTGCATTAGTATGTATTCCATCCTAGTCTCCAGATGTATACTGACTTGATCTCCCAGTCGAACTAGTATGTGTCTTTTCCCAGGTATATCCTTTGGGTGATTTCAGATTAACCGTTTCAATTTTAGGGTGGAACGATCGGGTATGTACCTTTGTGTTTATAGAGGCAGATCTAATTCACTAACCCCAAACTTAGTGACATCGAGTCGGCACCTTTTGTCGAGGCACTAGTACAGCTAAGACACAAGCTGACGAGAGATCCCGATTCGTCGTTTTTCAATATCCACGTCAGCTTTGTTCCGTCGTAAGTACTATTTCAACACAACAACTTGTTGAGACAGACAATTGATTGAAAATTCAGGATACACGGAGAAGAGAAGACCAAGCCCACGCAGCATGCCATCAAACAAATGCGGAGCGCTGGATTGATCCCAGATTTGGTCAGTCTTCTCACACCAAAAATATTCGAGCTCCGACTAATAAATCTGGCTGTAGATTGCTTGCCGCTGCGATAATTCGCTCGAGAATTCCACCATCCGGAAGATTGCCTCGAGTTGCCAAGTCGACTACGAACAGGTGATTGGTGTCCACGATATGGAGACTGTCTACCAAGTCCCGCTACTCCTTCATGAACAAGAGTTGCTCCAACGCCTACAGTCGGGCTTGGGGCTTGATAAGCTAACACTATCACCTGCTGTCGCTGCCCAAGGCGCGGCCCTGTGGGAGCTGTGGAAAAAAACAATTACCATCCCCAAAGAGTCCGCGCCGGTACAGATTGCCTTGGTTGGAAAGTATACACAGCTCATGGATTCTTATCTCAGTGTGGTGAGTTTTTTATTTTTTTATTATTTTATTTTTTTTTTCTCTCTCTTTCTGTCACTGTTCGGGCCTGCTTCACAAGTTTCACAGCTAACAGACCTAGATCAAAGCACTCGAACACGCGGCTATGCGATGTCGCCGCAAGCTAAACCTTGTACCAGTGGACTCTGAGCACCTGGAGCCGGCAACCCAAAAGAAAGAACCTGGCAAATATCACAAAGCCTGGCAGTCTGTTTGTGAAGCCGATGGAGTAGTTGTTCCAGGTAGCGTTCCCCCCCAACCACGTTTGAAGCCAAGATTCACTAAATCATTTATAGGTGGTTTTGGTCACCGAGGTACCGAAGGCATGATCGCCTGTGCCAAGTGGGCACGAGAAAACAACCAAAATTTCTTGGGCATTTGCCTGGGGATGCAGGTCGCTACTATTGAAGTTTCGCGGTCTCTCTGCGGCCGCCCTGAAGCCACATCGGAGGAATGGGGAGGCGAATCCCACGGTTCGGATAACTGGTCTATCGTGTTTATGCCCGAGTCATCCAAAGAGTACGTCCCCCCCCCCAAGTGCTTATCGCCGCTTTTCATACTAAAACAGACCGAAACAACAGACACCTAGGCGGCACCATGAGACTGGGCATACGCGCAAGCAACTTCCAGCCCGACAGCGAATGGAGCAAACTTCGGGCTCTCTACGGAGGTGGTGCGTCTTTTAACGAGCGCCACCGACACCGCTACGAGGTCAACCCGGATCAAGTCGAGGAACTTGAGAAAGCCGGTCTCCGCTTTATCGCCAAGGACGAGTCTGGCAAGCGTATGGAGGCTTTTGAGCTCAAAGACCACCCGTTCTACGTTGGGTGAGTGAAGAAAAGTGTAAAGCGGATTGGTTGATTGCTAATGCTTTTGTAGTCTGCAAGCGCATCCTGAGCTGACTAGTAAAGTCACGCAATGCAGCCCGCCATTCCTGGGGTAAGAGCTTATCATTTCATCATGTTCCATTATTTGCGATTGTTTGCTAACTCATAGCAGTCTGGTGGCTGCCAGCGCCGGAATGCTGGATGAGGTCATTGACGAGGTGAAGAACCAAAAGACGCTGGTGACTGGCGTGGGGCATTTCTAGACACGTCCATGTGTTTTCTGCTGGCAAAAATCAACATTATCGAGTCGTGCTTTGGGAGTTTGGAGGATACTCGGATCCGCTGTGTTTGTTGTGTTATAGACATGATTATAGACGGCAATCATATGACAGACAGTCCACGAGGGAGCCCTGAAGAATCCGGTATTATGGTTTCGGAGTCAGGGTCTAATTATATATCAAAACCATGTGACGAACTTGAAAATAAATTGAAGCTATGACAATGTCAATTGGACATATCAAGTAATTATAAGAGAGTACGTACTAGTGAAACGTTGGAATATAAATAATATTGGGAAAGAAACAAACTCGGATGCAAAGAAAAAAAAAGGAGATAAAAAATATTTGAAGATTATACATCTTGAGATTCGACACCTCAGGGATTCGAACCCTGGCCTCCGAGGAGACGGGCTTTCAATTAAGTAGCAGGCCCGCGCGTTAACCACTCTAAACATGATTGGTCAGTAGAGCTCGGGAGATCCACATAGGGTGTGGAGACTAACCCGCCAAAGTGTCAAACAACTTGGAACCACTGGACCAATGCCAGTTCGTTGGGCGTTCCCGGACAAAATATATTTATATAGGCATATGACGCAATCTAAAATAAAACTTGTCGATCAATTATTATTAATTATTAAAAGGGTGTGAGCTTGCTAATTAAACTCTGATAAATTTCCTATAATAATAAACAATCCCAGGTCAGCCGCACGCCAGCCAAGTCTTGACCGCATGGGTGCAGCTCACTAGCGGGCGCAGATCCTGCAGAAAAATAGACTCCCACGCCAGAAACGAGGCCTCGTTATGTACATAGTATATAAAATATATATTAGCTTTTAGATAATTTTTATGGTTTCACACTTATGCGCCTTGCTAGATGTATCCACATATTTTGTCCGCGAAAATTGTTGCTTTATTGTTCTTTTTGAATAGCTTTATTTTTCTACAAACGGGAATTCAGCACAATGGTCACCGCCTTAGGGTGTTAATTTCACAGCCTACAATACATATACTTTGAATAAGAAGAGCCTTTCTGCCTCATCAGCTGTCCACCACAATATCTACCCATACCCTGCCACTTTTCTATCAGATCTCTCCACTACAAATATCATCATGCCAAAGGCAAGTTGGAAAAACCTTCCATCTGAACCAAGTGAGCAACAGAGGCACATCAATGAAATCTTGACAACCTCGGAGTGTATCCCTGTTCGACGGATAACCGACAATATGGGCTGGAAGCGCGATCTACAACTTCGATTTTAGACAACCATGGTTGACATCAACCTCACATCGTGGATTTCTAAGTTTGCAGCGGCAATCCAGCAATATGGCATGGTGGCTGATGAAGTCTGTGAGAGATGTCAAAAAAGTGAAGGTCAATTCCAAAAGTGCATCCGAATACCAGGCGAAGTACATGGCCGGTGTGGAAATTGTATCTATCTGAGAAAATCATGTAGTTCTGCAGCCAGTACGTATTGTTGGTCCCTACTTTCCAAAAAACTAACTTCTTGGGAACTCTTACTAAACACATAAGACACGGACTTAAAGGTACCCAAAATCCATACGGCCGCATATGGAAGCGTTTAAATTCGACGCAAAAGAGAAGAGCATCGTCTCCAACCGAAGGACCGAATACCAAATATAAAACATCCCATCTTGATGATGAGCCACATCATGGGAAAGACATCGCAGCTAGTTCCAAATACAGCTCAATCACTTCATATGTAGATCAATATGTGGTTATCGGGTCTTTAATCATCTCTCGTCCGTCAGAAAAGTACCGAAAACTAGCTGAAGTCTGGGAACCTGAGTTACAGAAACTCGACAATCGGAATATGAAAGGTAAGGATTGGGTTCACTAAGCTTTTCAATAAATGACCTTTTCTGATTGATAAATGATAGAGCTTGCGCGTTGTCCAATAAGGAATTTGGATGGCGCGTTTGAAAGCTTCAGAATTTCCGAGCCCCTAAGCTAGGCCAATTTCACATCAACTGGAAAATACAAGTCGCCTGAACTGTTGGTGAGACCTTTAGGCAAATTGGAATCACCTATTGCTCGCCGCCTGAATCAACCCTCCTTTACGACGAAGTATCTAGAAAACGGGGAGACAGCAGACCTAACAAATGGATGTATATCCATGGTCATGGGTAATGCTTACCAACCCGGTGAAACCCTTCTGTTTGGCCATGTTCACAGAAGAGAAGCGTGGTCCAAAGCCATCGAAGAATATCCATCAACTGTTTTGGAGTGCCACGAGAGTTTCACCGATGCCACTTCTCTGTCAATGCAGGCCAAAGTCGAGGATGTCTATGGCCAGAAAGTGCAGTCTCGCTTGTTAATGACGCAGGCTTTTCAAGTGTTTCCGCTGTGGGGAAATTTTGAAGGCCTGGTACTATTTCTTGCTCCTGAAACAAGTTATGCCAACAAGGACCCTCACTTTAAGCTCCGACGAGTCATGCTAATGGCAAGTCATCCTCAGCATATAATTTATTGTGCTAGAAACAGCGATACTACCCTACGCCAAGAGAGGATTCTGGAAGCTGCCACACTGATGACGGGAAATGCGATACCGTGGGTCGATAGTTACTTCACGCAGAAAAAATGGCTTCGTGTTATACCAAGTGTTCTTGTGCAGCAAGAAATAAAGGCATTTGGGGAGGCTCTTCGACAGCCGGAGAAAATGACCGCAGCAACAATCTTTGAGAGCGATGGACATGAAGACGAAAATGCAAACAGCGAATTCATTCAAAGTGACAGTGCTTCTGATCAGCTTAAAGTGGGATCGTGGGGATTCTATTTCCAGCACAGGGCTCATAGTAATGAGACTTTGAAGGAATACATCCCACTTGCTAAAGAAGCCCTGTCTAATTGGACATCCTCCGATGACTGGGTAGTACCTACTGATTTACCAAATGCGGTCCTGGAGTGGTTTCAAGGGCAAAAGCATATCCCATTTGCGAATGAGCCAATCTCCAACTTCCAGGACGTGGGTACTATTTTGATGCGCGTGCTTGGACTACAAGAGGTTCCCTAGTGCGATATCCCGCCACTTGTGTGGTTATTTAAGCAAATTCTCAACCACCAAGAGCAGAGCCTTGAGGGGGATACCCGGGCAAATCAAAATTACTGGCATAGTAGTTTTGACGGGAGACAGTTGAATTGGCCTGTCGGCATTGCCAACAGAGCATTTCAACGGACACTAAGCCTAGATGGGCAGTCTACCGACCGGGTACTTACATTATACCCCCTCGAAGTTGCAATTCAAGTATCTGCAAAGGTAGAATAGTCAAGCCTTTACCAGTGGATAAGAGCATTCCTCGACATCGACTGATCCCAAAAACTTATTCTGACTTCCACAGGTGTTGGGAAGGTCGTTATATCTTCAGCACAAAAGATATCTACTAGAAAAAAGGGTCGAGGATGTTGATCTTGCGCCCTCTGTTGAGTGTTGGTGTATTAGGTGCCGGGAACATACATTGATGGCCTCCGGGGAAGATAAACTCATCGACAGGAGTCCCCGCTGGACGGTCGGGTCTCGACTTTACTTAGAGTGAAAACTTGTAAACGATGCCAAGCAAATCACGGTTTATACCAGTTGAGGATATTCGGTCGGTAAGATATAACTTCTTCCAAACCTTCCATGAGCAATATGCTTCACTAAATCGCTCCCAGTGCGCAGCTCTGCTCAATGCTGATGTCGCCAGTTCCTGAGAGTGGAGGAAAAAAAAATGAAAGATGCGAGAATGTGTGGAGTATGTCTGTTGACTGTGTGCAAGAGAAACTGGTAGTCACAATAACTTCGGAAATGAATAAACCTTGGGAATTGTATCTATGCATCTAGGTAGAAATTTGAGGACAAGAGACAAAGTATGATAGACTAGATATATCAGGGTAAATGAGTGTCTATATACACTTGAGGTCAAATATAACTTGCTATGCCTGAAAAAAAAAAGGTAAAAAAAATTGGAAGAATATACATCTTGAGATTCGACACCTCAGGGATTCGAACCCTGGCCTCCGAGGAGACGGGCTTTCAATTAAGTAGCAGGCCCGCGCGTTAACCACTCTAAACATGATTGGTCAGTAGAGCTCGGGAGATCCACATTGGATAAGAACTAACCCGCCAAAGTGTCCACCGATGGGGGTACGAATAGACCGTACTACCAATCTGTCTCGTTATAAATATCCGCGCTGAAATACTCCTATGCGTGGTATCTTATGACTCCGGACAAGCTTATTACTACACACTAATAATTAGTTATAACAGAGTGAAGCTAATGAGATTCTACGAATCATCCCACGTCGGCCAATCCTAGATCGCGACGTACCACCGCATAGGCGCAGCTCACTAACGAGCGCGGATCCTGCTCAAAAATAAACAGATAATCTCCTCCCCGGGACCACCCTCGTTCATCGACTAATTATTTGAATAATAATCAATCGAGAATGCCAGCATGACGCGGTCCAGGTACCTGGCGGGCATCGCGCTCAACGTGGGAGCGGTCCGGGCCGCGCTGCCCAGTCATCGCACTGCGATCGCGACGCTGAAGAACGACCACGACGTCACGTTCGACCCCCTGGGCGTTGCCGCGGTGCTGCACAATCCGCGAGCCAGCCTGAGTGCCGCGCGCCTATACACCCAGTATGACCGAAACATCTTCATCTGGCCGCACTTGATGATGATGGGTGCGACGCTGATCCCCCTCAAGGTGCTGGTCGAGCACATGACGGCCACCTTCCAGTCGATCCATCCGGCCATCAGCCTGTGCACGCGCGACACCCAGACGCTGCCCGTGGTATCCAACATGGTCTTCAAGGAGTTCCCGCTCGACTTTAGCAAGATGTGGCTGGCCGACGTGATCGCCTACAAGTCGTCCGCCAAGCCCGTCAACGACTTTATGATCGTCTGCATGGACGAGCTGGGCGACGACGACCGGCAACATCACGGCCCGTCCAAGGTCAAGATATGGATACTGTGTCGTGTTCTCGATCTCATCATGCTCCTTAATGGCGCAATTATCGGCCTCGGCGCCGTTCTGGGCGCCCTGTTCGTCGATATCTGGGCCATCACCCTCTTCTGCTTCTACCTGATTCACTGGGCCACCGGATGGCTCATGTCGGTGAGCCCACGTGTGGTTCCGCAGAAAATGACCATCAAGGATGACAGCACGGTTCGCTACGCCATCTACCAGCGGCCGGCCGGTGGCACGGTCGTTTTCAAGGGCCGTCAAGACACCATGGAACGTTGGGCGCGAATCACCTGGGAGTTCAAGCGCTCGCCCCACAACAATATTCTGCATTGGCTTTGGATGATTACCGGCACATTCTCTGCCATTGCGTCCGTCGCTTGCATGGTCAACATGCAGGGTTCCATCCAGCTGGTCTTCCTCGGCCAACTGGTCTACGCATCTCTCGCCGAGATCCTTGCTACGCGCGTGGCACGCAACTTGGGCAGCCAGACCAACGCCTCAAATCGCTCCTGTCTGGTGCCGGGCAACAAGTTTCGCACCGAAGGAATCACCCGCGCCACCATCGAAGTGGACGCGCGATTGCGGCTGACTGGGCTTGACTGGGTCGGTCTGAAGCGGATGCCCGCTGACCAGATTTTCATCGACATGCAAGCCCTGCTCAAGCAAATCAACGATTTTCAAGAACGCGTCGAAGCGGGGAATGCCACGGATAGTGAGCTGAAAACCGTTCCCGAGAGCCATCCGGATGTGAAGGCTGCCTTTAAGGCATTTCAGGACAATCGCACAGGTGAGGAGGATCCTGGCTTGGTGCAGCGTATCCAGGACGAGGCCCATGCAGCTTTGAAAACGTGGTGGTATAACCGGACGAAGGAGACGAATGGGAGCACGAGGAACGGAAGGCCTCCGGTTTGACGCACGTGAATAGTAATGTATAAGTTGTACATGATATATCAACGACACTTTCAAGCATATAGGCGTATTGTTTTTTTTTTTTTTTTTTTTTTTCCTCCATCTTTTTTCCCCCAATCTTTTCAGAACCTGCCAGCTTGGCCTATCTGCTGCAGCAAACCTTTAAAT
>CVMT01000002.1:5045100-5066449 GCA_000985935.1 Talaromyces islandicus | reverse complement strand
CCCCCCCCCCCCCCACCCAACAAACACGGAGACAGAGAGAATATATCGTGCGCTATCCCCATGATTACAATCCAGGATTCAACTAGGCTTCTCAGAAGACGATACCAGCTCTAATAATCGAAAGTCGGGGACATACCACTAGTGGTGTATGGAACCCGGGTGCATGACGCTGTGTCTGAAAGCTCAACCAGACTTTCAGGGCGAACTCATGGAACCCCCAATCATAAAACAAGGAGGAATTTATTAGCCGTACTGCACTTGCTTTCCATCAACTAATCCACGATCCCCAGCGTTATTCCATTTCCCTAATGAAGAATGGAAAACTTTGCGTCGTCGAAACGAATATGGCTGAAGGAGCCTTGACATTATTGATGACTACGATGAATTCAGACCTATACTAACGGCGGATCCACCAGCATCGACGAAGAACACACAAAAAACGTCTTAAATCTGTTCCTCAAATAATACAACAATGGTGAATGGTGAAACCGGCTGCCACAACGTCGTGGTTGAATCCACCCAACGGACTTTGCAGACATTGAACCAGCAGTCACTTGCTGCCCAAGAATGACAAGGGCATCGTTTTCCTTATCAAAAATAAAGAAGACCTCACACTGGCGATACTCCTCGGTAATATATGTATCGTACATATGTCGTTGCGTACAAGATACATATAGATTTGGAAGGCCAATCTCATTTGATTCACTGACCAGAGTTAAGCCCAATGGAAACGTGGCACACCAGATGCGACTCTAAATGAGGGAAAATGTGGTATAACGAATTCAATTTGAAGGACACTCCATCGACCTGCGTTTCCTTTGATTCTCGGGTCATGGAACGGAAAACAGGTGCCAAAACACCTTGGTCCTTACGCAGCTCAACAATACCTCAAATTACTAGCGTCCCCGTCAATCGCCAGCCTAAAGACCTGGGTCTCAAATGCATTGGAAAAAGAAAAGAATCGCTGCGTCTTCTCACAAAGAAGGATTTCCATTCTCCATACCGACCAACTCGTGGATCATCCACCGTAATGGTGAAGACCTTCCATTTTATTCCGAAGCGACTGTCCCATGCCAGTGGCTTCTGGGAAGGATACATAGGCGGCGTGGCTTGGCCAATTTGCGAAACAAATTGCTTGCCTGACAGTGATGTGACCTCGAACTTCAGCATTCTAGCTGGGGCCGACAGGGATTATACTCGATATCACCGGAAAACGTGCAGCGTGTGTTGCCTATCCATGTGGAGGCAAGGAATGGACTTTGTTGAATTTCAGAAGCGGTGGTCATGCTGTAAAATATTGAAAGACAGCTGCTATTCTGGGTGTCGACTTATTATTGATAGCAATAAACCCAGTCGCCATCGTCTCGAGAAAATGCTGCACCATGGATAACAAGTTCTGGTGTAGGTGACTGTCGATGGACAAGCCATATACAATTCCTATGCCACTAATAAGTCGCAACACTGAAGAGTTTCATTCAAAATATTATATCTGCCGGGCACCTCGGTGAGAGTACTCGGTTTCTCCCCGATAGGCTGACTATGTCGCAGTGGACAACGGCATTTTTTTTGCTTGTCGAACTTCATCCAGCCTCCCTCTACTATCGTCTGTCATCTAGGAGGAACAGACCCAAATCAAAACCCAGCTGTCGATTTCCTCAAACTTTCCCAAGCACAAGCCGCCATTGACAGATTTGAAAAGAAGGCCCAGAAAATCGTCCTTACAATCTCCACTGAGCTGGGAAAACGCTCCATACCTGTAGAATCTGCGAGACGTTAAGCCGGCTAGCGGAGATCAATTGATGTTGCCTAGCGGCGAGGTGTGTTGCATAAAATGGACTCATAGGCTGATGATACGAGTAAAAAATTGACGGGAAAGGTATGGCCTGTTTGATCTGTGTGCCCCGGGTCCAAAATATCTGCCTCGAAATGAGTTCGACCGCGATACCCATCAATGATCCACCCAACTTTTTACAATACCGTGAAAACCACATTTTTCCACCTTGTACCTTTCCGAAGAAATCGCTATGGTTTAAAATGCATACCTAGCTCGGGCATACGGGCTACTTGACTATCGTCTCGATGGCGGGAGACAATTGTACTGTCCCGATAGATTGCAAGCTCGTGCACAAAAACGTCTGGCGAAAAGAACAACATGACCTTGCAATAACCATCGACCTTGTCGCCATTAATGGAACCATAATTTACAACAATGATGACTGAGAAAGACACTGAACCAGATTGGATTGATCTTGACAGAAATGACTGGCTGGGATCCCGGATGAAAAAAGGATAGATGTTACAAGAAATGGCAATTGAATGATTATTTGTTGGTCATATACCTTAACCACCAGGCAGGTCACGTACACACGGTCATCGCATCAATTGATGATGATGCACACATATTTCCCTTCTCATGGTTCCAAATTATTTATTCGATTTCAATCAATCAATTGATGCACCGAGACCCGCAACATGAAGAAGTTAACCGTATTCGGTTGTTTATCTAAAGTGTTTACTATGAGTAATAAGATATGCATAAGTATGTGATGCAATTAAACTCCGTACCTGTATCGATAACGCTATCGATATCAAACGATCCACATTCCTGCGTTTCCGGAATGCAGTGACGTCAACTATGTACAAGTACGTACTACAATGGAGCATATTCTACAGAGAGCAAGATATGAAATGACGAGGAACAAATATTATTACAACAGCGTAATGAGTGCGAGGCGCAGTTCAATGCTTAACCAGTAGACTGCATTGCAGTGAATGCACATGAACGTAATATACTGCAGCCCTTGAGCTAATCGCTAAGATAGGTACACGTAACGAAGTAATTATTCCTACAATCATCTCCGCTTTCATCCTCCGACGCGGCTTGTGGATTCACTGTCAAAAAGAGCCAAACATGTACAGGAATTCCCATCGAGAAAAGGTATCAAAGCTTGCAAAAACCAAGAAAACAACCAGCTGGCCAAACAACAACTGTTTAGAAAGCCATCAAGACAAGTGCAACAAGACCACCGAAACCGGTCATTGAGCCAGCAGTCAAAGAGCTGGCAGCTCCGCTCGATGTGGCAGCAGCAGTACCGCTGGATGTACCAGATGGAGAGGAAGAGGAAGAGGAGGAAGAGGAGTCAGAGCCGCCGCTGACGGTGGAGTTGCCGGGAGCATTGACTGAGTTGTCAGAGAGAATGTTCAGCTTGATGTCGCTGATGAGGTTGCCGCTGGAGTCATAGATACCCTGGGAAGGCTTGGTGGAGCTCACATCGACCAGCTCGCCGACGTGGACGTTGGTGGTGTAGCCGTTTTCAACCAGCTTGTCAATGCCATCGACACGCTCGGGAATGTCAAAGCTCTTGGTAATGTTGGAGGTGATCTTGTCAGGGTTGCAGACGGGGGCATCCATGGAGGCCTGAGTCGAGTTGGCCTTGGTGATGGCGTCCAGGTCGAGCTTGTTGTACTGCTTCTGGAGGTTATCATAGTCAGTACGCAGCGAGACGGAGCCGTTGTTGTGGATTACGACGAGGCCGTAGTCGTTTTCTTCTTGGCTGTATTCGTAGACGAGAGCACCAGACAGAGACTGGGACATGTCGGGGCCGTAGATAGCCTCGATCTCGGAGAAAACACGGGGCTTGACATTGTTGCAGCCAGTCTCGGAGAAGAAAACGGGGAGAGAAATGTCCTTGAAGTCCTGGGTGAGGACGTTGTAACCGCTGGAGGTGTAGGTAGCGTCACCGCACCACGAGTACGAGTTCAGGCCAAAGAAGTCGGAGCGAGAGCTGGTCGAGTTGGAGACGTTGCAAGACAGGTAGTAGGCAGTGTCGACAAGCAGAGGGCGAACATCGGCAGCGGAGTAACCGACGGGGATAGTGCGGTTGGCGTGCTTCTCAATGTAGTCGTGCATGTCACGCTGGACAGCCTATTGAAGACTGGTTAGAAGGGCAACAAAAATTGGGTTGCTATATCAACGCACTCGGATGTAGTTCCCAGCCTGCTCGACACTTTGTTCGTTGATCACCTCGTTCGCAGAGAAGAAGGCGGCGGTGTTGGGGTAGTTCTTGAAAGCCTCAATGACACCAAATACCTGCTCCATGTAGAAGTGGTTGTAGGTGGTCCATGGGGCAGTCTGGTCAAGAGCACCGTTGGTCAGGGGCGAGTTGACGTCGAGGAACATGTAGATGCCGGCGGCGTTGAAGATGGAAGCGCACTCATCGTGGTCGGCGGAGGGGGCCAAGTTGTAGACGCGGATGGCGTTCACCTGGACATTGATTTGTTAAGCACGGGTATAACAACAACTACCAAGGCAGGACACAACTTACACCCAAGAGCTGCAAGACGGCGGCATCACGCAGGCAAGCATCCTTATCGGACAGAGGATCGGAGCCCTTCTTGAAACCAGCGGAGCCGCCAGGCTGGTAGCTGTTCACCGTATCAGATCTGGCAGTGCGCAAGAACGGACAGAAAGTAGACTCACTCGACACCGATGATTTGGAAGCGGTCCTTGGTGACGCTGTTGACAAAGTCCTTGCCCTCGACAACGAGCGGGTTGACAGCTTGGGCAGTGGAAGCCAGACCGCAGGCGGCGGCGAAAAGTTTGGCGTAAGACTATACAGGCGCAAGGAAGATTAGCATGTGCGTGTGGTATATGATAGTTGATACATGATATAGACGATAACGACATATCGCATGGACAACCACGGCGGAGAGGCTTACTAAAGTCATCGTGTTGTATATAGTACCAGGTATCAGACTGAAATTAAGCGAAGTAGCAAGAAGTTTTAAACGAGATGCAAAGAGCGGCGGGCGCAGAAGGCGCAAATGGTCATGAATGACGGGAACGAACGAGTGACTAGAAAAGGCAGGGGCTGCCGAAAAGAAACAGGGCTGAGGAAGAATGAAGTTGAAGGAGCAAGAAAAGGACGGACTTGGGGGGGAGGTTATACGGCGTAGGGGGCTGCTTGGCGAGGAAGGCGCTGAGACACCCAAGACCAGGCGGTTCGGGGTCGCAAATCAGCAGCCAGCCATGCCGCCGTGCCAATTGGCCCGCGCGACACCGGGGTCTTGGGCCGGCGTTAGTGGGGCCGTACTGCTGGCCAGTGACAGGCCAGAATCGGCGTGATGCGGCTCCATCGATGCCCCACTAGCGTGGCATATCTGCCATCCATTGGCCAGAGGCATATAATTAGCTGCTTCTATTAGCGGCTCAGCATGGGGCCCCCGCGCCGGACCCGCTTGGCACACTCCTATTCGCCAGCTGCAATATTCTCAAGAGTCCCAAACGTCTCATCTCTCGAAACGCTTGTTTGGTGATGACCCAACGCCTGGCAAGTTCGCAGTTGGACATTTGCCAGTCCGCGCTCTGTCTGGACTACTGCACATCGCCACCTTGCTTGCAGGCATTGACACCTGCGCCTCAATGGCGGGGTGGCTGGCAGTCATTGTTACTACGTAGTATGTACGTACTTGATGACCTCGAAAATGGCGTTTTTGTGGGCTTGCAATCTGTTGCGGAGCACGTAGTTACATCATTAGTCAACTCGTCCCTCGAGGTTGCAACTTAGTAAGTAACTAGTTCGGCATATTTTATTGCTAACTTCTCACAAACTTCTGTCCACTGTCTGTTTCGGGTTAGGTCAGGTACGCCACGGGACGCCTCTCCGATTCGCTTGAATCGCTCAGTCTGGGCATCACGTGCGAATTGTCCGACTACGGCGTGATCAGTTATCGTCGCCTTTCTGTTTTTAGTCTGATATTATCATTATTATTGGTTCTTCTGTACTGAGATCCTCCACAGCCTTGTTCACTCCTACCGCCGCCGTCGAGCGCTGGAAGACACCGGCTCAAAAGCATCGTCATCGTCGTCATCTTCAATATCGCTCAGCTCAGCAAATCCTCCTCGTGTCGACCGCGGCACATTGCGTCGTGCTGTGCCTGTGGGATTGTCCTGCGATGCAAAACTGAGTGTCGTCTGCTGGGTGGGCTTTGCCCCTGCGCGTCCACCGCGCCGTGTTGATGAGGCTGCTGCTGTGACCGATGATGGTGCTGGCGACGCAGCTGCTCTTCCGCCTCGCCTCGAGCTTGTCGTTGTACTCGGAGCCGGTAGACGCCCGCGAGGACGCTTTTGTTGCACAAAAAGGGCCTGTGAATCCTCGTCATCTGAGGCGATGGCTTCGGGCTCTTCTACAGCGTCATCGTCATCTAGCATAACTGCGTCTTCCTCTTCCTCTGCATCTGAAACAGCCTGCTTGCGTCTGCCCCCTCTAGTTGGAGTGGCCTTTTTCGTATTCTTCGTAGTGGTTGTAGTAGCTGTCTTGCGCGTTGTGGATGCCGATGTAGCACCACGACCACCTCGCCCTCGCCCACGAGTAGCTGCGGCTGGCCTTTTAGTTCCGTCTTCACCAGCTTCCTCTTCGTTCGGGTCACCGCTCTCGTTGTCCGAATGGATCAACGCCCCGGGCTGGTCTTCCCATGGTCCATCAAACTCAGAATCCCAGCCGTCTGGCTTGGGCTTGAAGCGTTTCTTGCCCCGCGTTCGCCGGACTGCGCCTTTGGAAAATAGCTCCTCCATTTGTGTGCGGTATTTGTCCATCGCGTTCTGTAGAGACTGATGCATCTCGTCTTCATCGTCGAGGTCGGCATCCCGCTCCAGGCCCATCAGATATTTGACCTGGTTGTCGAGCGACTCGTTGACAAACATTTCCATAGCATGCTTGTCATCCTTGTCAACAAATTGGGACACCGCATCGCCGAATGAATTCTGAGGAAGGATGCTCAGAGACTGTGCCGTGAGAAGCTCCCGCACCAACTGCTCAACCTTGACTGTGTCGAGCGTGGCTAGATGGGACATGGCTGCCTCAGCCGCAGCGTCATCGACCTTCCGGCTTGTCGTTGTCGTCTTCTTCTTTCGGTGAAACTGCACGACATCGTTGACATTCGCTACCTTGCCCACAAACCGATTAGAAAACCGCTGCGGATTCTCGCAGTCAAAGCTTCCACCGTCCGGTGTTGACGTTTCGACACGGAGACGGATCAGCGGAAGGGGAATCTCGGGTTCTTCGTCGCCGTCCATGTCCTCCTGATGCGACTCTATCCACTCTGATCTGGCTTGTTCAATTAGATCTTCGACATAAGCCATTAGTAGACGAGTGACCTCGGTCCGATTGTTCTCCTTTCGCGCAAGCTTCTTGGCATCCTTGTCTTCTGATAGCACAATCTCCTTCATGACAAAGGGACGGACGGTTTTCAGTGGGATCGGCTCGCTTTTGAACTCTCGGCCAGTGATGCTGAGGAGAGAAATCTGCTTCTGGACAGCCTCTCCTGGAACAAGAGAGGTGGCAACCGACGAACCCGGCTGCATGACATGAAATTTGGTCTCGGGGTTGAGCCTGGGGTTGATGAGACACTCGTGTTCGTGACCCCAGATCACAAGGTCCAGAAAATCGGGCAGGAAATGTTCTGGTAAATAGCCTGTTTCGGTGTGCGCGTGATGGTTTTGGTGGACACAGATCAAGTTGAACCAATCTTCTTTCTGGACCGAAGGTTGGAAAAACTTGACTTTGCCATCGCGAAAAGTACGAAATAGACGCTCATCGCGAACATTGCTGAGACCGTATAGGGCTAGCTTGGTGCGTCCCTTTTGTAGCAAGACAGGCTTGACCTGGATGTTATCAGACTCTGGAGTTCGCCCGTAATAATTAATCAGTCCCGACACTTGTAAGATGTCCAGCGCAGCCAGATGGCCTTCTCCAGATGGATCGTCATGGTTTCCGTGAATGGAAAACACCGGCATAGCAACATTCATGTCTAAATCTTCGTAATTGACATGGTTAAAGGCTCCTTGGAAATTCTCGCTCGCATCGCTCAGGAATTCCAGTTCGCAGGGCCTGTCGCCGAGACAATTCATGCGTAGAGACCTCATCACCTGGTACATGGATTTCCGAGACGGCTTGTTTTCGTGAAACAGGTCGCCGGCCAGCAGAACCATGTCAACCTCATGTTCTTTGGCCAAACACATAATCTCGTGGAAGCTCTTCCAGCTATCGTCGCCCCGCACGGGGTCGCGCTCGTTGTAGCCGATATGGTTGTCGGTGGACACGAGGATGCGGATTGTATCGGCGTCTGCGATTTGGTTAGGAATTTAACCTTGGCTTGTAAACATGAGACTTCAACCATACCTCCTAGAGGCGGCATTTTGATAGATTGATTGGCCCTTTTCTGATTGCGCGGTTGGAGAGTCGCAAGTCTTAATCTTTATTGATCGACTAGGCAAGGCGGATGCTGCCTGGACAGCTGCCTAGGGCCACGCAGATTGCCACAATCTACATGCACCGCTTGTGCTAGTTTTCTCAGAAATCCATTCATAAACAGACCTCATCAATGGACCCTGCAAAAGTGGCGGGCTCGAGGGAGAGACGTTGCCGAGACTCGTTGAGAAAAGGCAAAGAAAGTTGACTGCGGTTGCCCAACGCGGGCGTTGGTGCCTGAGGCCGCCGCGGCCGTGATGCCTTCATGCCTCATGGACTTCACTCAAGAGCCAATAATAATATAAACACAGCAAGTAAGAAACAAATTATATTGCTCTACAGGAGAATCTAAAAAAGAAAAAAAAAATCCCACGCTGTTATTATTTTGATTCAAATTTCGCCACTCACCACCTGCTTCAAGCAGGTTGAATCGTCTCAACACCGACGCATTGAAAAAGGCAGCCCACCATTTCTTGCTCCTAAACACAGATCTTCGCACTGAAAAGTACTAAACAACGCGCATATAAAAAAGCCAGCTTCACAGCAAAGTAGGAACTGTCTGCCTTCAGGTGCATGCCATGGTTGATAACAGCAGCGGGGCAGTCGTTAGTCAGCAACTCGACTCATTCTTGCTTCGCGCGTCTGAACTCTGAACTGAACTGAACCTTTCGCTTCACCCTCCTCACCCCTCGTCCCCAGCAGACACCGCTGTTGCTCTTCGTCATAGCGCGCTCTATCTCTCTTCTCTATTTCTTCTGACCGTCGCCATCGACTGATCCAGCTGTTTTCTGGTCAGTCGCACTTGCTTTCCCCATTTACCGCGCCGAAACGTTTATGCAACCAGAGCCTCTTGTCGTCTCCCTAAATTCTTCCGCAGACGTCTACCCCGCCAACCCTTCTATCTCTTCCCAGCATGGAAATGCCCGTCGTTGTGATGACCCGGTCTTCGACAGTCTCCCGCCTGGAGATGTCGGAGACCGTCATGTTGACGACGTCGTCGGTAGCGCCATCGCTTCGTCCCAGTCGGCCGGGGACGTCCCCCATGCGTCGCCATTACGGCGACTGAACAGTGTTGATCATGTTGATTCTGTGCCGGCATCTCCTGTTCATTACGGCAGCGAATTTGGCAGTCCGCCGCAGGGCATACAGTCTGGCTCGGCAGATTCGAAATTGAAGGTATACGCTTTCCGGATGAAGCCGCGCCAGTCTCTGGCCCATCTTCCAAATGGTAAGCATCGGCAAGCTCTACAGTTGATGATTTCCCGGTATTAATGAAACTGTGCGACAGAGGTCCTGACACATATTTTGTCGCATTTACCTCCAAACTCGCTTACCGCCATCTCCCTCGTTTCTCGCCGATTCCATACCCTGGTCACAACGCCCCATGCCTGGAGGGTCGCGTTCGCGCGGTACTTTCCGGGACCGGGAAGCATCCAGGAGGACTGCGAGGTCGACTCTTTGGTATTGGATAAACGGTCTTTTACGCGGCTGACAGCGCTAGCATCATGGAGAAGCGAATACATTCTGCGAACACGTCTGTTGCGTTCTCTTGGCAGAGGTAAACCAGCTACACCGTCGTCCCCTGGAAAACACCATCCTCGTGCTGGTGGTATCCAGACTGGCTCGCCAGTAATTACTTACGCATCTAAGCTGCTTTATCCTGTCAGTCACATTGATGCAGTTTTCACCCCAACATCTGCAAAGAAGCCACCACTATTTATCCATGGGGCAGCCGAACAGGGAGCAGCCACATCCAGTGACCCTTCGACAGGGAAGGCGGGTTCTTGGGGGCTTACTGCTCACCAACTCTTCCAACACTTTGCCGACCTGTATACTGGTGAGACTGAATATGGTCTCGGGGCGGGGGACATGGTCGGACTCCCTAATCCCATGGATGTCAGCCAGCTATACGGCATGATTTATGGCGAAGGATGCCCCCAAGGACGGAGCTATTTTCTTTCGTCTGGTGAACAACGCGGTCGTTTCCTCAATTTCTCCGAGCTTGACTCGGAGCCTGACCTGGGCATTCCTGCCCTCAATATGATCACAACTGCTATCAGCTCTGTGTGGATTGCCAAGTCGCCAAATGTGCTGAAATTGACGAGTGGTATGATTGGCGTGTTATGTGGGACTTCTTCTGGCATACTGACTGCCTATTCTTTGGGAACGAGCGTTGTCCATGATCATCGCTTTGATCGCGGTCAAATGACGGCCAGATGGGTCATTTGCCCTGGAGTGCCCATTATTTCTATTGCAGTTGATGAGAATTCCTCTATCAAACGCCACTCCAAACGTCGTATCTGGGCTACAGTGTTGAATGCTCTGGGTGAGGTTTATTACTTGACAGATATCCCGGCCCTGCCCGAGACAACTACGCGACGTACCCCTGAGGAATTTGAAAAGATTGCCTGGAAAACTGGCCGTAGTGTTCGTTGGGAAATGATCGAGGCCACTCGTCGCATTGCTCGACCCGATCCATACAACCGAGAATTAGTCGATGGCGGCTATAGTCCGCGTTCCTCCGCCGACTCAATGGGTTTGAGTAAGGACCAAGTTGCCACGGAGATTAAAGAAATTGAGAAGTTTCTTACCTTCAAGCCAAAGCACTTCCGAAAGGTTTGCGAAGGCTGGGATATGCGACGGCAGCTTCAGGTCGACTTTGCAGGCGACGATTTACACGGCGCAGGTGAGCTGATCGTTGTCGTTAACTGTGGTCTTAACGATGGCCAAACCGCTTCCATCCGACGATACGTTCGCCAACGGCTATTGAGTGACCGACACGTTACTCCAGAGTCTTCTTCAAGATTTTCCAGTCCCAAGCCAGTGAACTCTTTGTTTGGTGGGCCTAGTACGCCTATGAGCGAAGACTCCAGCACACCGCGGTCCAGAGATCCTAGTCCCGTTGAGAATGATATTTCTACTATATCCAACACTACGTGGAAGATGACAGATTTTGTATTCGACAACATCAAGTCCCTCCAGTTGACATCAACTACAATGGACATGTCCACGCTGGCCCAACTTACCGCTGCGGAGGATCCTCTTCTTGGAATGTCTGGGGCTTCGACTGCATCGTCTCCTCTTTCTTCTCCTTTGCCTCATATGAGTTCTTCTGGCTCTGGGACTGAAATTCTTGGACAGCGAGCTCGTCTCATGGCTGTTGGGACAAACACGGGCTCTGTGTATATGTGGAATATGCGAGCCCCGGCTTCACGCACTGCAGATGAGATTAACTCAGTTGCTCCTGTGAGAATAATTCGCACCGAGTCTCCTCAGGTCTCATGCCTGGCCTTGACGTCTCTCTATCTCGTACATGGCGGGAATGACGGTCTTGTTCAAGCGTGGGACCCTCTGGCATCTACGACACGACCGATTCGTACTCTCCACTCTAGATTTTCGTCGCGTGCTCGTCGTCGTTTGATCCAGGCAGAAGCATCCATGCTTGGAATTGGCAACAACTTTTTCGCTGCCGGGGCAATCTGTCTAGACCCAGACCCAACAGTCCTACGTGGTGTGGTTTCTCTCGGATCCCATGTGCGATTCTGGTCGTACAGCTCATCTGCCGCTGACGAGTACAAGAGTAATAAGCGCCGTTTGCGACGATCTCACCGGGGAAGTCTCGCCTCTGGCGATGGACAACGCTTTAGCAACACCGGTCGCGGCGCTTTGAATGACTTCATTGCTGACGAACAGCAGGAGATGAAACGCCAAACCATTGAGGATCAGAAGCAGAGAGAGCATCTCAGTCATCGATTCGGGACGGATCTGCTTGGACCGGATGCCACAGAAGACGAGCTCATGGCGTATGCCCGTATGCTTAGCGAGGAGAGCTTGAATAGCGATGCGGCCAAACAGCAGAAAGAATGCGAGAGCAGCACTGTTGCTAGCAGCGTATCTAGTGATACTGTTGCAGCTCTAGACAGTTCCTTCCCATCGCGAGAGTTTTCCTCGTCCTCATCTCCGGCACTCGAGATGGTTGAAGAGGAGCTCGCACCGGATATCGCCGAGGCAATACGGTTGAGCTTGCTTGACGAGACGTCGAGCTCGTGCGATTACTATCCTTCTCCGAGCAATTCGATTCAGATCAAATATGCAAAGGGTGCGAGAGGCGATCGCAACCGTCTCCATTCGCCAGCCTCGTCCTCTCCCGAGGCGGAGGGTAGCAACCGACAGGAGATGGATGACCTCGCGTTTGCCATTCAGCTGAGCTTGGCCGAGGAGCAGAGCCATGGACAGGCTGCGGCAGAGCAAGAGGAATTCCCTGCGTTGATGACTTCGTACGGTGGTGTTGACAAGGGGAAGGGCAAGGCTAGGGCTTGGTAGGTGGTTGTACTTTTATTTCATTCTGATACAATTTGTTCATTGAGCTATCCAAGCTTTAATAATATTCCGCGTTATTAGTTAAGAGTTTAGACAATTGATATTTACATTCTAGTCGATGCTTATAATCCCCTAAGATCACTTTTTTTATTTATTTCTTCTTATTATTTTTCATTAGGACATTCCTGTTTCTTGCGCTGCCCATGCAATGCACTCATGCCACTCAACCGGCAAGGCTTCACGCACCGCCTCGACCCTCTCCCTGCCCCAACCCTGTAACCAAATGGTATGTCTCAACCAATGCAAAATGACCGCAAAATTGGCCAGAATCGCCAGCGCCAGCGGTTCTCCAATACCATCGAGAAGAACTCGGGCGGACTCATCACTGTCAGATAGGTTACCTGGTGGCTATCTGTCAAATTGGTCTACAAAGTGGCGGTCGCTCATTCACAACAGTGTGGAATAACATATCTCGAAAACAGTTCTTTCACGATACCGATACGGTGAAACAGCTTTTCCACGAATTAGGTAAAAAGACAGGGACCGAATGGAGAGTCAATCCATCCACAACGGCGTTGTCAAATGTGTTACTCGAAGAGTGGGATTGGAAGTAGATGGGTGAGAATGCGCGATATATATTCGTTGAGGCGTTTCGGCAAAGCTAATGATGATAACTAAGCTTAGTAAAGGGCCCACGAGTTACTTTGCGTGTGTCAATATTGGTGGATATAAATACATGGAGCTCCGCCAGGCACTCTGGATATAGGCCAAGTTCTCTGAGAACACCATCAATTGATGACTGTGACGGTTCGGCAGAGGTCATGAGAATATCATATAGAAGACAGGCAAAGCTATTGATATGTCGTACCTATTGTCGACATGGTTGTCGAGAAAACATAGTCATATAATCTGTTTCTCAATATGACACTGGCCTTGCATATAAATATTTTCTGATAACGACCTCATCCTCTCACCTTAATAATCAATCAATTACTCGAAGCTCTAAATGCCACATAACCTGCTTTTAACCAACACCCATAACACTATATATAGATATAGTATAAACTAGTTACTAGTTTTCTAGGCCTTTTAATGTGACCACACTATTATACAGGCTTGGCATCAAGGTTATTGACCTGACATCGACAATACCGACAGAATATGCTATTCTTGAGCTTTTCATCTTCTGCGCTTACGTAAATTGCAATATTTTCGTCTCGAGATATCAATAGATTCAAATGTTCCGTCCGGCTTCAAAGTTCAACTCAAGTGTTGTAACCAAGTCTGCTGCTAGTGGGTAAATCGAGAACGGGCAAGCACATAAAGTTCTCATTTCTCACCCGCCAATAAGACATCAAAGTATAATTCTCAGTGTTCTCAATGCTTGAGTGCAACGGCTCCCGTACCACCGGACTCAGCAGCCCCAAAAAGTGCATCAGCACTCGACGCCGTAAGGTCAGGGAAGCCCTAAATCGATTTGGATCCATATAGTTACGTTGGGCGTGTTGGATTTTTTTACCGAAGTATGGGTGGTGATTACAGACACTGTATGCGACCTAGTTAGAGTCAATATAATAATTACTACGAGGGTTGCTGATAAAGCTAGGAGAACGGTGATTTAGAAACGCATAGCAAGAAGAATTAAAAATAGTTCATACACTGGTTTTATTTCATCTAACTACTGGTCATGTTAGAAGGGGGTGCGCGTTGGATTCCGAAAGAGTACAGCGCAACGATGATCGCAAAGCCAAAGAGTGCGTCTTGGCTCACGCTTTCGAGGTCAGTGAGATGCGATCAAAATAGGGTTAATTCGCGGTTGTAGCGCTAAATTGCGAGGATGGTGTAATGTTGCTTTTGTACAGTGTCATTGCTGTCGCATTGCAAAGCTGGATGCAGGGCACTGAGACCGAGCATGCCGTACAGCAGGAAATCGTTCTCAAAGGCAAGCTTCACCACCCAGTTGCGCCAGAGTGAGGGATCTCCGGTCTGCACGCTAAAGTCCGTGATGCTCTGGGCCGTATGCTGGTATAGTGAGCCAGCAGTTTCAGCCGTGCACGCTCAATGTCTGAGATGACGGGCGCCAGCGGAGCCGCTGATTGGGCCTCCGGATTGGAATTCGGAGTATTATTGTTCGGAGTAGTATTATTTACATGAGCCCACGTATTATTATTATTAAGATTATTGTGATTGCTGGTACTACTCGAGGTGGCAGACAAATTATTACCGGGAGTTGCTGCCTGTCGGAAGCAGAAATTGTCACAGCAACTGTGGAGAAACAGCATTTCCCGCACGTCGGGGAACTGGCGAAAGCCCATGATTCCCCGAGTTGTCGGTGCTACTATCACCACGGATAGTAATAGCAGCAGCATGAGTTGTACTATGATGACTGGTGATTTGTGGATTGGCTGTGATGAAGATCAGGCCCGGAGGCTGACTGGCCAGCGAGCAGGTGAGGGCGATTCTCAGGCAGCGTCCACATCGGGCTCTGTTCTTCGCACTGCTGCGGTTAGCAGAAGTCATCGACAAGAAAATGCAGCGTACCTTTGTCCGATTCTGCTTGCACTAGGTGCAACCACGGCGGCTTTTCTTGTGGAAGCGTCGCTGGGCCATGGTTTGCAGACCATGCCAACTCGTATATCGACGTTCTCGTTGATCAAGTGGCCCTGGGCGGGGGCTAGCCTAATCAGACGGCCAATCGGGCCGATAATAATGACGCGACCCTGGGCAGGCGATCGATAGATCCGAAGCCTCCTCGCAGATCATTCTTCGCATTAGGATCAATTGACTGGTGGTGAGTCGGCAAGTGGCGACCGGAGGAATGGCGCTCGGGGAATGCCAATAGTTGACAAGATGCCCGCGCTAGCTCCGGCGCGCATCAATTGATGGCCACTTGCAATGCGCATCCGATATGGATGCTGGAATGTGCTGTTCTTTGTCCGTCACCATGGGGCTGCTGCTGTGTTTCTCCAAAGTATATAAGCATACAAGCTCTTCCGGCGAGCCCGGCCTGGGTATGATGGAAAAAGAACCCTACTACAGTGCTGCCGTTTCTCACGCCGGTTTTTGATATCCTCGGCTTTCTCAACTGATATCTCTTGTACCTTTATCAACATGGTCAAGCTAGACGTGGTCCGCAGTGCCAACACGGCCTTGGTCCAGAGCCAGCCTCTGGTTGCAGTCTTCTTCGGGGGCACTGGCGGCATTGGCAGCTACACCCTGCGCGCCCTCGCTACTGCTGAGGCTAAGAATGGAGGCAAAGGCGTGCGCGCCTACGTTGTAGGCAGAAAAGCTGAAAGCGCCAAAAGAATCCTGTCTGAATGTCGCGAAATCTGCCCGCAGGGCCAATTCAAGTTCGTCCAAGCCGGGGATCTGTCTCTGATCCAGGGGGTTGACCAAGTTTGTGCCGAGATTCTGGAGTTGGAAGAGAAGGAAGGCCAGGATGCGCGCATTGACTATCTGATGTTGTCGCAGGGAGGGTCTATTTTCCTTCCCCGAAAAGGTAATCTGCCGTCCCTTCCGTTATTGAACGGATCAAGTGCTGATGGGACAATGTATAGAAACAAAGGAAGGGATCGACGTTACCATGTCTCTAATGTATTACTCGCGCATGAGAATCATCATGCGCCTGCTGCCCCTGCTGCTCAAATCCAACCTCCCCCCGCGAGTGGTCTCGGTCTACGCTGCCGGAATGGAAGCTAAGATCTTCCCCGATGATCTCTCGCTGCGCGATCTCAAACACTACAGCTACAGCCAAGCCCGGTCACACATGGTGTACATGCACACGTTGTTTATGGAAGCCCTAGCGGAGCAAAATGCCAGCAAGGTTGGCCTGGTGCACATTTTCCCGGGACTGGTGTTGGGTCCGGCTTTCAATAGCCCCGAGCTACCAGCCTGGTTCAGATTCGTGTGGCGATTTATCTTCGTGCCCCTGTTTGGACGCTTCGTCGCTGTCCCGACAGAGGAAAGCGGCGCGAGGATGCTGAGCCTGGCCTCGCCGCGCTATGCACCGCAAGCAGCGACTAATGGTGGCGACATCAAGAACGGCGAGGGTTTGGCCACGGGCACAAACGGGGCGCCAGGAAGCGGCGTGTATGCACTTGACTGGCAGGGAGAGTCGGCCATCAAGACCAAGGCTTACGAAAAGTTCAACAAGGACGAGATGCGCAAGAAGGTCTACAACCATACGATGAGTGCGTTTGAGGTTGCGGCGCAAGGAGGTGTGTTTACTGAGTAGACAACACGCTAGATAGACATTGATCTGGAGGGGGCTTTCTTTTTCAAGTATTTCTTTAATGTGTACAACTATACCATTCTTGCATCCCAGAGTCATTGCCCCGGACGTTGATATCCATACATTGATTTGCTCCTAGCATTTGTCCGATGAGTCCTCAAACAAATCAGATATTAAAGCACAGGCCGTAATAATTATCTAGTTGGACAATTAATCCTCAATATCCTCAATATCCTCAATTTTACTCGACCCGCCACAATCAAACATGACGAATCACGTTAGAGTACTGGTATGAAAAAAGACCAAAAAAAGTGCCCAATGCATGATATAAAAACCTGGCTCCGATAATAAGCGCGACGGCTTTGCCACGTCCTATTCCTATCTCAATAATCATAACACGACAATGGTAATGCTTCAGCCTCGGCAAAGACCCGGGAAATACCGTTCTTTGTCGAGGGCAGCGCAGGGACTCGCTCTCCTATTCAGGAAGAAACTTCCAACAGTCTTAGATCCTGTGGGGGCCGTCATTTTTGATACGGCTGCTGATTGGATAGAGATTAGCTAGATAAGCCAACGCGTCATGGCGTGTAGTGATGGGGCACTTGTGGACCACTCATGATGCAAGGCTAGCGTAGTGGGTCGTTCAACTGTGATATTATTGGTATATACTCCTCATACCACGCGATTTAAGCTTCCTCTGCACATGCGTTAAACCCAGACCAGACGACACAGCGGGGCCTGACATGCCGGAGCCGCTGCAACACCATGCGCCCGCCTGCCTATCACACCTGCGCAATGCTTTTGCATACTTCAGCGCTAGGGCGCAAACTGTGCTTTGCGCCGGCGTCGAGCCCATGCGCTGGTCTCTGTTGTCGCGCGACTGGATCCACTCGCTGCAGCTGCGTTTATCGTTTAGTTCCTTTTTTTTTCCTTTCTTTTTCCTTGTTTTCTGTTTTCTTATTTTTTGTTTCGTCTCTCATCACTTCGCCCCTCTTCGAGTCGTCTGATGGACCATAAGACGCTCATTGACCTGTTGTCGCAGCGCAAGAGGATTGTCCGGTACTTCAAGTGGCGGTGATTTAGCCCCAGCTTCTCCATAAATTGCAACCATGTCGTCCACTGCCGAAAACTCCTCGGTCGAAAAGAGTATCAAGTCCAAGGACGCCAATGCCATCGAGCTCCCCGACAAGCGCATTGTCCAGCTCGACGAGCTCTCTGCGAATGACCGCGCCTTGGCCGAGCAATTTGGCTATCGGCCGGTAAGCTCTCGTGGTTTGCGCTCCCGTTTGGTGGTGCAGCATTAATTCTGGAGTTTGTAGGTGTTCAAACGCGAGTTTGGTTATCTGTCGACCTTTTCTTTTGCATTCAGTATTTCTGGTCTCTTTGCGACCATTTCCACCACTTTTTCGTATCCCCTGGTCGCCGGCGGCTCTGCCTCAGTCATATGGTGCTGGCTCATCTCCGGTATAGGCTGCATGTGTATTGCAGCATCTGTGGCCGAGCTTGTGTCTGCATACCCAACAAGCGGCGGTCTCTACTTCACGGTTTCTCGCTTGGCTCCCTCGCGATGGGTCCCCTCGATTAGTTGGCTGACTGGCTGGATCAACCTGTTGGGTCAAATTGCTGGGATTGCCTCGTCCGAGTATGGGTCGGCGCAGATGCTGTTGGCAGCCGTCTCGATGGGCCGCGATTTCACCTGGACCCCGTCCACTGGCATGACTGTTGGTGTCATGGCTGCGCTGACGGTCTTCTGCGGTATTCTAAACTCGCTGCCCACTGGCTGGATGGAGAAGATGACTCGCTCGTATGTCATCTTCCATTTGGCTGTCTTGGTGACTTGCTGCATTGCGCTGCTTGCCAAGACCGACAAGAGCATGAGGCACGATGCCTCGTATGTGTTTACTCATGTTGAGACCACCTCTGGCTGGACCCCACTTGGTTTTTCATTTTTGTTCGGCTTCTTGTCTGTGTCTTGGACCATGACGGATTATGATGCGACTGCGCACATTGCCGAAGAGTAAGCTAACCCATAGTTGATATATTGTTATTGAGTGCGTGTTAACGTCCGTTGGCAATTCCAGAATCCAAGACCCCGAAATCAAGGCCCCATGGGCCATTTTCCTTGCCATGGCCACCGTGTACGTGCTTGGTTGGCTGTTCAACATCGTGCTGTGCTTCACCATGGGGGACCCTGCCGCGATTATGAACTCCCCCATGGAACAGCCCGTGGCCCAGATTTTCTTCAACAGTCTCGGCAAAGGCGGCGGAATTTTCTACACGGTGTGCGCCTGCATTCTCCTGCAGTTCATCTGTTTGACTGCCACCCAGGCTCTTGCTCGCACCGTCTTTGCCTTTTCTCGCGACCGATTGCTCCCCCTGTCTCACGTGTGGACCAAAGTCAGCCCTATCACGGGCACTCCCCTGTACGCCGTCTGGTTCTCCGTGTTTTGGTGCATTGCCATCAACCTGATCGCGCTGGGCAACTATGTCGCCATTGAGGGAGTCTTCAACATTACCGCCATCGCGCTCGACTGGTCGTACGTCATCCCCGTCGTATGCAAGCTGATGTTTGGCCAATTCGAGCCAGGCCCCTGGCACATGGGCAAGTTTTCCACGCTTGTCAACTGGTGGGCTGTCCTCTGGACTGCGTTCGTCTCGGTCATTTTCTTTTTCCCGACATCGCGACCTGTGGGTGGAGACACTATGAATTACGCAATTGCCTTTATGGGTCTGATTTTGCTGTGTGCGCTTATCTACTGGTATATACGCGGACGCAAGTTCTACGTCGGGCCGCTTAAGGAAACGGTTGTACAAGGCCAGGGCACCAATGGAGGGATTCTGGAGTCGACGCCGGCGGACAGCGTTGAAAGGGACGAGACCGAGAAGACGGCTGTTTAATTTCGACTGGTATTGCGAGATCAAAAATTCTGTTGAAGTCGGAGTTCAATGTTGTTTTGGTGAGATAGATAAACATTGAAAATATTAAAAGTATATATAAAGCATACTGTAGTTAGTTGTCTCAATTGATGTAAGCCGATCACTTTTACGTCAACTACATGTAGTGACCATCACAATTGTGCCATGGGCGATGACATAGCCATAATCTATAGTATAGTCTCCAGTAGATATTATTCTGCATAATCAATTGATTACTTATAATCCCTGTAGTAAATAATATAGAAGTAATATAGGTTCATAGTAGAAATGCATAGAGAAATCACGTGCGGCGCGGACTTAGGGAGGTCAAAAACCGACAAGTCCGGGGGCTCGGCGGAACTTTCTCCCAGCGATCTGCGACTAGCCTGACTGCTCGAAGCTTGATTGACGCAGCTCCACCGCCCGCCAGACAACTAACTATATATAAAACGCCGAAGCCTCTGCTCCTCTTCGTTGTCGTCGTCTTTGTCTTCTCGCAACGAAAATCTCGCGCTTACAAGTAAAACACACACACGAATTCAAAATGCCGTCGTACAAAAACATCGATCAGTACCTCGCTGAGATCAAGGGCGACAGCTCCAAGGTCCTGGGTCTGTCCATCGGGCCCCACCAGAATGTGTCGCCAGGAACCAAGATTCCAAAAGCTGGTATACCTCTTATTCTCTTAATGCAGACACTGGAACTTTAGCTGACAAGTCTTGCTCAGATGCCCAGGCACCTCCCACCCTGACGCTCCCCGCGTCTCTCACCTCGTCTGAGCAGACTTACATTCTCATCGCCATCGATATCGACGCCCCATTCCCTTCATGGCGCGGCCTCGGCCCTATCCTGCACTGGGTGCAACCTGGATACAAGCACGACGCGGCCTCTGGCAAACTCACTACTTCGGAGCCCTTTATCGCAAACTACATCGGACCTGCACCCCCTCCGCCCAGCTCCCCGCATCGCTACTGCTTCTTCCTGTATGAGCAGCCCGCCTCGCTGGCCGTCAAGGACCTCGCGCCGAAGGACGGTAAGAAGGTCGGGAATGTGGCGCGCATGTGGTTTGACCTGGAAAAGTATGAATCCCAGCTTGGACTCAAGGGCGGCAGTATTGTTGCCGGCAACTTCTTCGTGAGCAATTAATTAGTGGCTGGTACAAATTGATTGGCTGGGTAGACATGATTGAATTGGTGTGCTGCAGTGAGACATGCCCATGTCTCAGGAATACCCCCTTGCGTTGATCACGTCGCGTTTATGATAATGACATTAGCAATTAATACCCATTTAGCCGGCATTTCAATTGAATTTTGCCATGGAATGCGAATACAACCTCTGTTTGAAATATTGTAATTCGTAGCATCAGCTGATGACTGTGTCGCTATATACGCGGACGTGGTAGGTCATTTCTTTACACATTAGCATTGAAATTTATTTAAAACACCACCAGAGCGCTGCGAGGGCTTCCCCCAACCACCACAGTGAACACGCCGCAGCGGCAGACATATACAAACATCCTGGTCCCGACGAAATATACCCCATTGATGAAATCCCCGAATCCAGACCAGCGCAAACTTTCGCCAGCAGACCGCAAAAAAAAAAAAAAAAAAAAAAAAAAAAAGGAAAAAAAAAA
>CVMT01000002.1:5032441-5045075 GCA_000985935.1 Talaromyces islandicus | reverse complement strand
AAAAAAAAAAAAAAAAAAAAAAAAAAACGGAAAAAAAAAAAAGAAAAGAAAAAGGTGCCCTCGAGAGGAAAACGACGTCCAGAACTTGGGGATTGCGTCCGAGGTGTTGGTACTGATCAGACCAACTGTGGAGTATGTAGCGGATTTTACATGTATGTGATTGATACATTTGTTTATAGCAGGAAATACACGGGGTATGGGATTTTTCTGTTACCCTTTTAATACATATACCCTTAGTAGTTACTTTTCTTGCACTACGTCGGAATTAAGTTGAAACTTCATGTTAGTCATGCAGCTGTTGGTTTTGTCAGGTTTTGTACCCACTTTTTTTGTTGGCTGAATCTGGGGTCGATGCGTTGGTGTGCGAAGGGTATAAGCCATAAAATTGACTTTGATGGATGGAGGATTGTGTTACTTGTAGTGGGGGTTTCTCCTTTTCGGCCTATTGACGAGGCTTATCTGTTCCTGTTTCTACCAAAGTCGGACGCAGAGAGAGGCCGAAGGCCGAGCATAACAGTGAAGCTTGTATTTACCTATAAGAAAATAAAAATTTCGAAGCATCCTTGAAATGAGAACCTTTGAAATTTGCTGTTCCGGTATTGATCGAGTATCGCAAACCTGAGGAATCAAGCTACTAGTTAGATGGCTTTCGGATTGGAAAGTGCATCGTAGCAACGTGAAATTTAGATTACACTCAATCATTCATTATAGCACAAATACCCAGCTTCTTTGTAGTATTTAGCTGCGCCTGGATGAAGAGGGACCGGAGACTGCGCCATTTTTCTTGGATCGAGAGGGTAAGTCAACGGGCTCCTGTCTGGCCGAAGATGGTGGTATTGCCCTTCAATAGCGCCACGCGTCTCAACTACACCATGTCAGGAGATGTGCCACGTCGCCTGGGAGGTCCTCCCGCACAAGGACGACAAAGTCAGAGAAATCCAGACTGGGCAATGGCTCCAAGAGGCTGTCCCAGAAACCGGCTGGAAATGGTTGCGGCTTCGGATTCGTTGTACCTGGATTCTCCAGTACGAATTGCTCCAATGCCGATGCTTCCATTGGTAGGGGAATAAGTTTCTTGTTCTGAGTAATATCCTCCCACCACGGAGTCATAATGGCCTCCTGCAGAATAGCATCGGCCAGTCCACTGAGAACGAGCATGATAGTTTGTTCGGGCCGATGAGCAGTCACGATGGAACCACCCCAGGAGGTAAGCTCAGATTCAGTGATTCCGTGTGCGTTGAGGTACGCATGTGCGGTATATCCAATAAAGTTTGTGCCATCGTTGGTAGACGTCGCAATTCGAAGAGCCGGTTTCGTCCTTCGTAGATCCTGAAAGGACCGAATGCCGAACTTAGGATCAACCGCAAGTACCATACGGTCATTCTGAGGTAAGAACCCCCAGTGCGCGAAGAGATGGCATGGCGCCAAACGGGGCGAATATGCTTCGACCATCAAGTGCAGTGGAGATCATTTGCGCTGGTGTGCCTATTGCTAGCTGGGCTTCACCGCGAAACACAGCAGTCACCGCTTCAATGCCTCCGTATCGAACATTTTAGATAGCCACGCGGCTGTCTGGCCCAGCGCGATCGCAGAACTGTTGGGTGAGCCACGAACATATCCGATGAAAATTGGCCATGCCCTAGTCGCCGACAAAGTGGAGGGTTAGCGAGCGCTGGATTCGGGGCCCATCTTGTTGCTGTTTCAGGGCTTGAGAAAGATCAACGGTTGCCATTTCGAGATATTTAGATAAGTCAATTATTGTGGTTTTATTATTGTCTTTCTTTATTTTTACGTCTGTTGTTTTTATTTTGTTTATAGTTTGCAGTTCATAATTGCCTCTCCATTCTTGCACTGCATTGCTTTGTTCAACATGGCGGCGTTTCGGGCGTGCCGATTCGGACAGTTGAAGTGCCGACGCGAATGTCACGTTCTCTGATCATGTCGATGTTGATCATGCGGAATTATCCGTTCAATTTCTGCTTGTAATCATGGTCAATTAACCCACATAAGTAATTGTGGGGAGCAAGTATACGTTGTGTGTTGTTGTGTGTTTTGTATTAATTTTCACAGTTGCTCATGTTGGTCGTGCTTGCGCTACGTTCCATAGACCGGTTTTCTGGTCTCAAACTCGAACCTGTTCCCATTCCATCTATAGGGCCAGATGATGTCCTAGTTAGAGTGGTCGCTTCTGGCATTACCCTTGGGATATTCCCACAGCTAGCCATGGACCAAGTTCGTGTGCCAACGACGGCAGGCCATGGAACTCCTGGAACAATCTTGGCCATTGGCAAGAACATCGCTTCTTCTTTTGGCCATAATAAAAAAAAAACTAACCACCTGGTTGTCGGAGATCGGGTACACGTACACTCGGTGGTAAACTGCCAGCACTGTATCTCCTGCATGAGCGGCAACGACAATGTGTGCGGGGAGGCGGCGGTGCTGGGACTCGCAAAACTTGGCAGTAATCCATCGTTGTATAATGGTTACCATGGTGGTGGGGCAGCGGAATATATCAAAGTACCGTACTGGCTCTTGGATGTTTCTCCCAGACCAAATATCGTTCGAAGTTGCTGCCAAAGCCCGCGATGCTACCGCTGCACTGCGTGTTCTTAACCTAGCGAATATCTAACATGACTCTGTCCTTCTATTAACTGCGTCAACAGGAGCCATGGGTGCGCTTACTATCCGTCTTGCCGAGCATTTTTCCACCAAGAAGATTATTCTCGTTGGCTGGTCCCAGGAACGCCTCAAAGCCGTTGCTAGTCTTACCTCAATTGAGACAGAAATAACTGAGACAACAATATTCTGTCTCGAAGCAATTAGTCAAGAGGAGTATGAGTCTATATCTGACAGACATCTCCGGACCGCACCAAACAGTGTCAATGCCATCATTGATTATCTGCCAAAAGGGAACTTACTCAACTCCAAGCCTGGCAGCAAAAGGAACTCTGGTTCTCACTGGTAAGAATTTCCCACCAGTTTCAATTGCATTGGGGGGTAGTAACGATGAATTGTTGGAGCATTATTGGGAATCGTGCCCCTACCAGAACGGATGTTCAAACAATTCTGCAATGGCTCAGTGGAGGCCGGCTAACCCTGGATGACCAGATCACGCACAGGTTCTCTCTACTACATGCCAACAAGGCTATTCTTACAATGGAGAATAGGACTAAGCCCATGTGGTTAAGCGTTTTCCAGATTCCTTCGGGAGCACGCACGGATTTTAATTAGTGTTAGAATGATACCACATAGCATTTGATTATAAAGGTCAATCAAATTTGTAAACATTTTAACTCTAACTGAGATGGGTGAAAGGAAATAAGATTGCAGATAGCCAGGTGACGCTCTTGCCTTAATGCCGCCGACAAGGAGTTTCCAAAAGTAGTATCTCGGTTCCAGCTTTGAAATAGAGAGGAATAGAAAGTACGTCAATGTATTAATTATTCTTTATTAGATTCAAATAGTGAGTGAATAAAGCTTGTGACCAAAACTATATCCCAGCTATGACCCAAGTCTAGAACGAAAGCTCTTAGAAGCTTATACTTTTGCACTGAGAAGCTTTCCAAAACGTAATGAGACGGGACCTAGGCGCTTCCTGTGGTCGTGCTTTGAAAATGGAAGAGTAAGACATTGATCTTTCAGATAAGGAGTTTATCCAGCACTTACCTATTCTGCGAGCCCCAGCAGCTCGACAGTTGACTGGAAGTCTGATTCCTCGAGATAGCAGACATCAAACAAGGCTCTTGCGAAGCAAAAGACGAGATAGAAACATTTTGAGTAGAAACAGTGCCCCCTTCGCAATAAGCTCTCAGCATACTGCCAAGAACCGCGGTCGATTGATTTCTTCCACCCAGCGCGTCGCTCAAATGACATCCATTGCTGTCAAGGACATCAAGAGCGCACGATACACCCTGGTTCATTTGCTCTTGAGACGCTCCAGCGGATCTAGAGCAAGCCGTTTGAAGCGCGTTTTGCGTGCTACCGGCTCTCAAGCTATGGCATCCTGCGCTGACCATCGCAGGAAGTGCTAGCAAGGCGATAGAAAAGTGGACCATGGTGATGAAGTATGAACTTTGGGGATTAATAGATTAGGAGCTATTCTGATTGTGATTTGAAGTAGCAAATAACCCAAAGACGAGCTGATTTTTTTAAGAAACACAAGATAAGAGCGAATTTATAACGAATTTATCTTCTACTTGATGTTTTATTTAACCAAATATTAAATTGGGAAACGGTCACGCCAAAAAAAAAAGGATGTTACACTAACGAGCAGCCAAATTTAGTGATACAAAACGCTCTTGCTAGTATTGATAGAATTATTTACTTGGCAATTGATTTTTCGGAGATCTGCAAACAGTGGTATTGGCCTCATACTTGGGTATATTACAACGCCAAGTTTCCCCTCAGATGGGCGAATTACTAAGAATGGAGAGATTAAACCCTGTATCAGCATAAAATCAATATTGAATGGCTTTAAAAAGTAAGTATATTCGAATATTTTCCAATGGACTATCTCAAATACTCCCACCGAAAAGATACTCCGGAAGCGCCGATCAGATATAAATCAAGAAAAGATGAATCAACATTATCTTAAACGCCAAGAATAATTAATTAGAACGTATATTAGGGTGTGAAAGGTATGCTTGTCTTTTTTGGTCGTGAATTGGGGGTTGCCTAGTTTGGTATTATGTTTTGTTTACTTATTCAATCAACATGTGCTTCATTTTTCCATTTTCCTCTCTAACGGATATTCGAGTAAAAAACAATAAAAAATAAAAAATATCATCAGAGTGACAGCGAGGAGGACCCAAAACTATGGCATTTGATCGTGCATTACTTTGGCTTGGAGCCATCCACACAGCTGGGTCAGTGTCATTATGCCTTACCCCTAATTCGACTACTCGGCAGTTTCTAGGGTTCTGTGCCGAAGCCATGATCTTTTGTTCTTTGATTAATCAGACCTATTATACCCATGTTGAATGGGTCAACAGCTATATTGGCTGGTACCAAGCTGGCCTTCTATTCCATTTCAACTTCTTGTTGAATATCACGAAATATCAACCTTATCCAGAAAAAAGCCTATGGAATCGCATCAACCAGTCGTTGTATCAAATGTGGAATCCCAGAGGAATTGATACAGATTGGTTACACCGCAAAAAGTCGATCAAAGGGAAGCGAACAGTTAGTGAAAAGAAAGCATTCGTCCTCCAGAGACTTCTAAGTGCAGTATGTTCGCTCCTGATTCTGTACGCATGGAATGATGGGGCAAATGCTCCGAAATTTTTCATGATAGAGGATCTAAGCCCAGAGAAACAACACATTCTCCCACGGATACAAGAGGTTACCTGGAAAGAATTACAAGCTAGGGTTGCATTGACTGTCATATGTCAAGCTCATGACTACTCATTTGTGACTTGGCTGCATTCAGTTCTTTCTGTGTTCGGGGTTGTGGTTTTTGGACAGGATCCAGAAGCTTGGCCACCTCTTTTTGGGGACATAACGGAGGCCTACACTGTCCGAAGAGCGTGGAAGTGAGTGATATGAGTCTACTAAAGCGACACCCAAAATCAACTGTTCTTCCAACTAACGAGTTTATTACACTAGGTACTTTTGGCATGACCTCTTCTACAACTCTATCCGGTCTCATGCCTCAGTGGTTGTTCACTCGCTTTTCCCAATGCACAAGACTTCGAATTTTGGATACCTACTCCAGATGACAATAGCATTCCAACTCTCTGCTTTGATCCATATCCTTGCGGCCCCGTATCCGTACCTTGCTATACCGGTGTTTATAAAGTGGGCTGCCAAGTTTTCGGCTTGCCTTGTACTTGAGAAAGTGGTATACTTCGCAGCAAGGAATATGATAAGTCAGTTCGATAAGATACATAGTGGTCTGGTTATGTGCATTGGGTATCTCTGGGTCACTGTCGTGTTTACTTGGTTAATACCTGGAGAAATATACCAGATAATGTGGATGTATTGGATATAGTGAATAATAAAATAACATGCAATGAACAAGCATCAATCAATCAATGAAAGCCCCAAAAAGAAGAAAAGCCAAATCATTGAATAGAACCGGGGAATAGTCGCTTTAATACAGGCCGAGGCCCAGCTTTAACCAGTCTAATTTAAAGGAATCAGGATGGTTACATCGGCCTTAGCTGGTATGATGACTTAGGGATAGCTATTACGTCGAAAGGGTAAATTTTTACGACATTACAGGAGTTTAAACCAAGTATTTTACCACAGTCACAATATAAAACTGGAATATCAATACCAATTGACAAAACACTTTAGCCTTGTAATTATCGGAAGGAAAAATGCCGAGAGTGACTACCGGAGTGACCATTAAAATATCTCGAAGGCATCAGACTCCAAATTGGGTAGACCAAGCCCAAACGTATACCAATTCCCCGCGGGGTATCTTGTCAGGCTCAGAAAGTTTACCACGGGTCTTAATAATAATACCCGGCCTTAAGCTATTGACATTTGCCTCGTGACTTGTTGCATACTGAGTTGGCAAATTGGAACAGCTCGGAAACCACATATTCTTTTTCCGCTTTATTATATGCGGGGAAATATGCAGATCAATACCAACCGTGGAGCCCCCGTGTTTCGCTCGATATTGCGTTTTATGACGTTAGGACGTAAACAGAGACATGCCCGCCACAAATGGTGAAAATCTCTCCCTATGTATTTTATTTACTTTTGGCTCGTTTTTTTGTATCCGTACCGGAAAGGCTAGCTTACGCTGGTTCTGAGTTCTGCCGACCAAAGCGCAGTTTAATAATGATCAGCCAAAACCATCATGCCAACTCTTTTGCTTTTTTGCCTACGTTACCTCCGCATTCTCGGGAGATGTGCAACAACCAAGTGCTAAGCTGTAGCTATTACGTGAGCTAGGAAATGCAACATGTGGTCATCGTGTTTAGGAGGAGTATATAAGTCGTCTCTGTTTCCCCGCACTGATCGGCCTCTTTGTTCCTGATTGCAGTCTACTGGATTTTTTTTGTCTGTAAACACAGAATGTTGGGGACCGGAAGCAAGTCAGCCCTCTTGCTGGGGCTCGCTTGCAGCAACGCTGTAGCCCAAAACGTCATCACCAGTGATTCCTATTTCTACGGGGATTCGCCTCCAGTTTATCCCTCCCGTATGTTTTTGCATTCTGTTCCTAGATTTCTTTTGGTGCAAATTTTGCTCACTAATCAATTACTACAGCCAATGGAACAGGGGCTGGGGACTGGTCTTCAGCATACCAGAAAGCAAAAGATTTTGTATCGCAGTTGACGCAAGAAGAAAAAGTTAGTCTCACGACTGGAGTGTCTGTGAATAATGGGTGCTCTGGAAATATCCAACCAATTTCACGCCTTAACTTCCCGGGGATGTGTGTTACCGACGCTGGAAATGGAGTGGTAAGTGATTGGTTTTCTGTTCATCATGAGATGTATCGGCTAATAGCATAAAACGATAGAGAGGTCCTGACTACGTTAATAGCTGGGCCAGTGGTATTCATGTGGGTGCGAGGTAGGTCTCTCGTTCCAATCTGTCTCGACACCCAATATCTTATACTGCTACAGTTGGAACCGAGAACTCGCTCTCCAACGAGGAAAGTATCTAGGCACCGAGTTTCGCGCCAAAGGAGTCAATGCTATGTTGGGCCCTGTTGTCGGCCCTAGCGGTCGTATGGCTACCAGTGGTCGTAATTGGGAAGGATTCTCTTCCGACCCATATTTAACTGGTGCTTTGGCCTACCAGACGGTCAGGGGCGTTCAGTCAGAGGGTGTCGTGGCCTGCACCAAGGTAAGCCTATATAAATGCGCTATTCTTCCAGCCCTGTGACTGACGTGTTATTTTAAATACAGCACTACATTGGAAATGAACAGGAAACAAATCGTAACCCCGACACCGATGATCAAGGACAAACAGTGGAGTCTGTTTCATCTAATATTGACGACAAGACCCTTCATGAGCAGTATTTATGGCCTTTCCAGGATGCAGTACAAGCCGGCTCTGCGTCTATAATGTGCTCTTACAATCGAGTCAACAACTCTTACAGCTGCCAGAATAGTAAACTGCTTAACGGTTTACTGAAAACCGAACTCGGATTCCAGGGTAAAGAGCACCTTAACTTACCACATTTATTCAAAATTTCTAAAAGGATAATAGGCTACGTAATGACCGACTGGGGTGCCCAGCACGGTGGAATTGCGGCTGCAAACGCTGGACTGGATGTTGTCATGCCTGACTCGAGCCTATGGGGCTCTAATCTCACAGACGCAATCTCAAATGGGACTATGGAAGCATCTCGACTTGATGACATGATCACGAGGGAAGTTGACTTAGTGTTTTAGGTCTATGTGCTGCTTTTTGAATGCTAACTTGTGACTAGACTTATGGCATCTTGGTATTACCTTGACCAAGCTTCGTCAATTCCATCCCCAGGAGTTGGTATGCCTACGGATAGTAGCGCGCCACATCAAGTAGTTGTTGCCAGGAATTCCTCTGAGAATGGTATACTTTGGCAAGCGGCCCTTGAAGGACATGTTCTTGTAAAGAATGAGAACAACACACTACCTCTGAAGACCCCTCGGTTGCTATCCATTTTCGGATACGATGCGTCTGGTGACAGCCAAGTATCTGAGCCGAGCTTCACAAACGCGTCTACAATTGCATTTATCAACGAAACGTTGTATGTAGGTGGTGGATCTGGTGCCAATTCCCCAGCATATCTCGACACTCCCTATGCTGCCATCCAAAGGCAAGCATACAAAGATGGAACTTCGCTTCAATGGGACTTTTACTCACAGAGTCCTACGATAAACGCCAACAGTGATGCATGTCTAGTCTTCGTCAATTCTTATGCCACTGAAGGCTGGGATCGCCCTAACCTTCACGACGACTACAGTGACACGTTAATCACTAATGTCGCCAATAGCTGCCAAAGCACAATTGTCATCATACATAACGCTGGCATTCGTTTAGTGAGCAACTGGATTGATCATGATAATGTTACGGCCGTCATATTTGCCCATGTGCCTGGCCAAGACACAGGTGGCGCTCTGGTTGACATTCTATATGGTAAAGAAAACCCGTCTGGTAAACTACCATATACCGTAGGAAAGAACCAGAGCGACTACGGTTCTCTGCTCTGGCCATCTCAGCCTGAGGGAGAATTTGAGCTGTTCCCACAATCGAATTTCACCGAGGGTGTCTATACTGACTACAAATACTTCGATAAAAAGAATATAACCCCGCAGTATCCTTTCGGATATGGCCTATCGTACACCACTTTCAACTATTCTGGTTTGAGTGTGTCAAAATCAAATACCAGTTACTCCGCATATCCAGCAAATGCTACAATTATTCCAGGGGGAAACCCACGCTTATTCGATTACTTAGCTACGGTTTCTGTGACGGTTCAAAACACCGGAAGTGTGCCTGGCCAGGAAGTTGCTCAGCTTTATCTAGGGATCCCTAATGGACCAGTTCACCAGTTACGTGGATTTGAAAAGGTATCGGTTGACCCAGGTCAGTCAAAAACTGCGCAGTTCAGCTTGACAAGACGCGATTTGAGTGTCTGGGATATGAACGCACAGCAGTGGCTCTTGCAAAAAGGCACTTATAATGTGTATGTTGGAGGATCGAGTGGAGATCTTCCACAGACTTCTACATTGAGCTTCTGACGTCTGGTCAGAGCCGTGCTTGGGCGTGAGGGTCTCCCGGATAACCGGAATGAACTGAAGCAAGGTTAATGCCTCAAATAAAATGGTAGTAATAATGCTCTCTTCAGTATTTTTGTTATAAATATTTTCAATGCAAATAAAACTAGTGCTGGGCAGGGCATATGCATTTCAGCAGGGGGATAATACCTTTTCCGCCGCCTGTGTACACACGCGTACAATTCCTTGGCACGCCATCAAATTCCTCTTTTCAACACGAGAACCAAACCGCTAGGGTGGGATAGTCTCCACTAAGTGAAAAATATTTATCCCTGCGTGTCCAATTAGTGAAGCGGGCCCCGGCGTCTTTTTGGTCTTTACACTGCACAGCCTGAGTGATGGCGAAGACAGATGAAACTTGATTTGGGTTTCAATTCACGCGTCGTGAGAGAACAATTGAGAGTATTTGTTTTATTAATGTGTATACTCCAATCAGGATTATAAATCAGCGCTCAACATAAATGATGGATGGCCGTTAAAGAAAAAATTAATTAAATAAATTTAGCTTGCCCGCCGTGTTAAGGTTATTTTAGGCTCGTGCATCACTGATCGACAGAAACAACTCCAAGAACACACACTAGGATGGCAAACCAAATAAAGTAAAGAAGGGCGGAGCATTCATGGACACGCAATCATTGGCATTATCCAATTTAACTCTACTATTATCGTGTCATCCATGGACCCGGTGATCAGTTACCAGGCGATGCACACGTGGGCGACCAATGAACAGAACCTGGTAATTTCCATTTTAGTTGTCGCCTCCGTTAACACTACATCCCTGCCTGGTTCAACTAATATCCGGTTTTGTTTTTCAGCTTGTAACTATTCAAAGGGTTACGTACTACTGTGAGGCGTTTACCGAGTACTGATATTAGTATTCCCATAGCTATGCAAAGATGCGGAAATGTGGAGATTTCAGTTCCATTATCCCGTTACAAGAAAAGGAGGTCAACGTCAGCTGCATGTGTAAGCCTCGGGGATTATCGCTATGTTCAAACCCAGTGCTGATACATGTAGTATTTATATAAATGCTGGACTTCTTTTCAAATTGTGCTTCCAACTCTGACAAATCAATCGCTCCTTTTTGACGCTCGTTTGACTACAGAAAAATGCATACTCAAAAAGTTGCCCTTGCGGCTACATTGGGTGCTACCGCAGCTACCGCAGCATCTTCTCTTGCTGATGTATGCACAGTATCCAATGTTCAATCCGCTCTGCCCTCAAATGGCACCCTACTTGGTATCAACCTGCTCCCATCTACCGTCACGGCGAGTGCTCTGTACAATCAGAGCTCCGGCACGGGTAGTTCCGGGACGTATAACTATTGCAATGTAACAGTTGCTTACACTCACACTGGCAAGGGTGACAATGTTGTTCTCAAATACGCTTTCCCTAGCCCATCGGACTTCAAAAACCGTTTTTACGTTGCTGGCGGGGGTGGGTTCTCACTCTCCACAGATGCTACTGGCGGCCTTGGATATGGCGCTGCAGGGGGTGCCACAGATGCAGGCTATGACGCCTTTGAGAACAGCTACGACGACGTGGTTCTCTACGGAAATGGTTCCTTGAACTGGGACGCCACCTATATGTTTTCATACCAAGCACTAGGTGAGATGACCAAGGTTGGCAAGGAGATTTCAAATGGATTCTACGGCCTGTCTAGCGGCGAAAAGATTTATACATATTTTGAAGGTTGCTCTGATGGTGGTCGTGAAGGGATGAGTCAGGTGCAGCGTTGGGGAGAGGAATACGACGGCGTGATTGCAGGTGCTCCGGCACTTCGTTTTGCGCAGCAGCAAGTAACTCACGTTTTCCCCGCTACGGTTGAGCAAACCCAAGGATACTATCCTCCACCCTGCGAATTGCAAAAGATAGTGAATGCCACAATTGCTGCCTGTGACCCGCTAGATGGGAGAACAGATGGGGTTGTATCTCGTTCTGATCTATGCAAACTCAACTTCAATCTGAGTTCAATTGTCGGAGAGCACTATTACTGCGCAGCCGAGACTAGCACTTCTCTCGGGTTTGGCTTCAGCAAGCGTCAAGCGGCGGGAAGCACGACCAGCTACCAACCCGCCCAAAATGGAACTGTCACTGCCGAGGGGGTTGCAATCGCCCAAGCCATCTATGATGGTCTTCACAATTCGGATGGGGAGCGCGCATATCTGGCCTGGCAGATTCCAGCTTCGCTAGACGACGGCGATTCCGAGTATAACAATGATACCGAATCCTGGGAACTCCAGATTCCGTCTACCGGAGGAGAATACGTCGCAAAATTTGTCCAGCTGCTCGATCTTGATAACTTGTCCAACCTCGACAATGTCACATATGACACACTGGTTGACTGGATGAACACCGGAATGGTCAGATATCTGGACAGTCTCCAGACCACACTGCCCGACCTGACTCCGTTCCAATCAACTGGTGGGAAATTATTACACTATCACGGAGAATCTGATCCGAGTATCCCTGCAGGATCGTCGGTGCACTACTGGCAATCGGTGCGATCAATCATGTACAGCGATCTTACGGATGAAGAAAGCTTAGCTGCGCTTGAGGATTGGTATCAATTCTATCTCATTCCCGGCGCAGCCCACTGTGGAACAAACACTCTTCAGCCTGGGCCATATCCGGAGAACAACATGGATATAATGATCAACTGGGTTGAGAACGGAGTCAAGCCAACTCGTCTAAATACGACTGTTTCTTCCGGCCACTATGAGGGAGAAACGCAGATGCTCTGCCAATGGCCCACTCGCCCACTTTGGCATGGAAACAGCTCGGATTTCGAATGTGTGAATGATCAGAAGTCTATTGACAGCTGGACTTATACTTTCCCAGCTTTCAAGGTTCCTGTCTACTAATTTCAATCCTTATTTCCCCCTCTTTTTTTTTTTTTTTTTTTTTTTTTTTTT
>CVMT01000002.1:5007802-5032416 GCA_000985935.1 Talaromyces islandicus | reverse complement strand
TTTTTTTTTTTTTTTTTTTTTTTTTTTTGTTCTTACACATTGTATTCGCTAGATATGTTCATACGCATTCTTGGCAATGCAAATCAGTTACTTGGTGGTCAAATTAAAATACAAATAATCGCTATGGAATAAGAACGAGTCTTTTCGTCTGTGTTTCCTCCGAATCCCATGCAGCTTTCACATCAGCGAACCGGGCTGTTACAACATCAGACAATTTATCCATCCTCGTAACAGAGGCAATCAGCCCATTTACCTCACGGTTTAGATCTTGGCGGCTCCAACTACCTAACCCAGAAGCCATAATTCGGATGGGTTTAACATTGATCAGCCGAAGTGGAAGGTCTACTTTCTCGTGACCTGAAAGACCACCGACATAGATATACTGCAAATCTTCACCTTCTGGGATTTGAGCAGATTTCATCAGGCCAATAGATGCCGGTCCTCCGACATAATCTATCACAATATGGACGGGTCCTAGGCTAGAAGGGAGTAATGCCTCGGAGGGTTGGTCTTTGCTCATAACAATACGCTCGTCGAGGCCCTGAACCGTTGCAAGTGTCTGCTCATTTCGCGATATTCCGACAACACGCGCAGCACCGAGCGAGCGAGCAATTAAGGCCGCAGCGCGACCGCTCGCACTCGTTGCACCGACGATGACCACAGTACGACCCTCACATCCTCCGACAGCACGGCATTTCAACGCCATCCAACTACTCGCAGCAGGATTAGCAATGGCAGCGACGGCCACCGGGTCGACACCATTGCCAAGCTTGACGAGGCCTTTCCGTTCAACATTGGCTCGTTCGGCGAAAAGAGATGTATCGAAGCTGTTGACAAAGTACAGATCCCCCGTGGCCTCGTCGAGACCAACGCCGTCAGTGCTGGGGTCGAACGGAAGCGATGAATTAAAAGCACTGGGATGTTTCCCTGCTGCTCGGCCCCGAACAACTCGCGAAACGCCCACAGCAACTACTTTGAGTTGCAGTTGGGTCGGAGATGGGGCTGGAAGATCCGGGACTGAGATATATTCTGGCGGTGAACCCCAGGAAGTAACGCAAACTGCTTTCATGTTGAATCTAGAAGATGTGTGAAACCGGTGGACTCTTTGGTGCCCAATTTGACAGGATGTTGACGTGGATGTCGACGGTTTTTCGAAGACGTATTTAAGGTTCGATTTGGAAAGCTGGTTTCTCAAGTAGCGAAGACGGTGAGCCATGGTGAATTACGAATCTGGTGGGATTCTTATCTCTTTATATAAATATTTGAAAAAGCTTCTGCCTACAGAGATACTTGTTTTTATATGTCGAAGGCTTGGGGGTCCTCGGTCCTCCTGTCCGATGACTCGGACACGCCGTAATTTATTGTCCGAGGTGTGGTATTGTTACAGATCAATATTACCAAAATTACCAATTTATGCTTCATATAACTTTCTTCCCTGCTTAAGGTTACCAATTATTTTATTTTTATTATTTTTATTTTCTTTATTAAGATTAGAGGACGAGGAAAAACACGATGTCTCAGAAGCCAATTTGAAGGGGTTTTTAGAATAAACCTTGGAAAGAATACGGATCGATTTCTAAGATCTAAGAATCGAACAATATAGACCATGGAAGATGGGACATGGAATATGACATGTAAACAAGAAATTTCACAGGGGTTGGCCATCAGCAAAGATACGATAGCATGCTTTCACAAGTGTCGTTGAGTTAGGTGCTTTCGGCGGAAACATTCACTGCCATAACCCTTTTAGTCATGTCAGCAATGGTTTGGCCAGTTCTTGGCTCCTTCGGCGGTTTGTATCCCTCAATATACGGGATGCGCTCGTCCTCTGCCCGGCAATTAGCACGTTGAACGACAGCAGCCGGTAACAGTTTCGGAACTCACCAAAGAAAGCCCTAATCCAAGCCTTCGGCGCGGCGCCCACCTCGTCATCCCACAAGGTAGTCAAGTAGAGCGCTGTTGTCGCAGGACTGCCGAACTTTTCATTGGCGGAGGCATTAAAAGTTGGGTTGATCCTCTTCGCATCCGCCACGCGTGCAGCGCGGGCCTTGGCCGCTGTCTCAACAGTAACGTACTGGTCCATCTCAGAGTCTCCAAACTCATAAAGACCGAGTTTCTCAGCCACAGTCATCCAGATAGCTTGGTCGAAATGCAGATCGTCTCCGAAGTAAAAGTCGTTTCTGGACAGCGACCCGTCAATCTCAATTTTGTCGTGCGCTGCTAAATCGGCAAGGTCAAAAGTCGAGCTATTTCCAGTGGTAGTGAGTTTGAAGTCCACCGCTTGCTGGAAAGCAGTGTCAAAACTCGTGGGTGCAAAGTTGTAAGCGGCGCTTACGCCGGATCGGATTGCTTCTAGGTCGATATTCTTCCCTGTACGAGGGAGATAGCCATGGTTTGCCATGACATTAAGGCCAGGACAAGGGGACCGACCTGTAAAAAACGTGTCAATGGCAAAAAATTTTTCTTTTCTTTTTGCAATACAGGAGCGATTTTAAGACTGACTATCCTCTGGCAGTGGTGGATGCCAGTCATGACCTTCTGGACGCCAGGCCCTTGCAGCAAGGCCGAATATAAATATTTTGGCGAACCAAGTAAGCTTCATTGTCGATCGGCTTCGGTGTATTCGTAGATTTTCTTTGGCCAATGAGTTGAATAATTGAAGTTGAATAATTAAATTCAGGTACTCCATCGCCAGAGGTATTTATACATCTGCTATACCAAGCACTTGAGGCGTATTCTCCGCGTGCCTTCGCCCCAGAGCGTATTCGGGTCCCGGGGACCAACCCCAAACGCATATCCAGCCCTATAGAAATGAAAACCCACATTGCGTACTCTATACGCCACTAATGCAATGCATTAAGTCGGCAGAACGGGCTACACTTTTTAAAATATGACGGCTTTAACATTTGAGGCGCAGCACTAGGTCTGGTACTATCTGGCGTAGAAACTTACTTCAGCCCTTAAAAACAATTCCAAATCAAAGTAGGAAATTATTTGCTTACTTTCAATTATTGATTGGGTTTTAAAATAACGTATCCTTCCCGAGAATACGCGACTCTCCCTTGTTATGTCGTAATACTCTATCGATGGGCGTAATCACCAAAGCGATACTCATTTCAATCAATACTAAGGAAAGCAATGTTTGATGTAAGCATTAAATGAAAAATTTGTAAAGGTCGGAGAAGAAATGTATAAAAGCAGAGGTTTTCTAGATGTCTTCTCGAAATACCTCTTGTAAAACCATCAGTCCTCTCGACTTTTACACTCATCTATATCGAATGTTCATAGCATGCATTTCAATTTCGGCCTCGTTTTGCCTATAGTCCTTGTTGGAGCTAGCGCATCCATTGCTGCTGCAAGTACCGAATCCAGCTCGACATGCCGTGCCTTGTGCCTGGAGAATGTGCACAATGGTTCCTCATGGGAGATGGATCAACACGCCTCGCGTGACTTCTCATTCTACGAAGTGCCTTCCAACTTCTCTTCCAAACTCTCTCCAGGGAGCCTCCTCACCGTCGAGCCTGCCACCGAGCTGTTGAACTACAGCATTCCTAGTGGTATTTCCATGTCTCGCATCATATACACCACGAATGACTTGAATGGCACTACCCTCCCAGCTTCTGCGTATATTCTCTGGCCTTACGCTCCGCTTGCGACCCCCGAGCAACAAAAGCAAGGATATCCAATGGTAGCATGGGCTCACGGCACCTCTGGTGTATTGAGAGGATGTGCGCCAAGTAACTACCGTAACCTGCAGTACCATTTCATGGCTCCATTCCTTCTCGCTCTACAGGGTATCGCTGTGGTTGCACCGGACTACGCCGGACTCGGTATCAACACTTTACCCGATGGTCAGGAAATTGGTCACCCGTGGCTTACCGGACCGGCGCAAGCCAACGATCTCTCAAACGCCATCATCGCTGCTCGCAAAGCTTTCCCCAGTCTTTTGACTGCCAATGGGCCATTTGTCGCCATGGGTCACTCTCAGGGTGGTGGAGCAACTTGGTCATTCGCGGAAAAGCAAGCCAAGGAGCCGATCTCTGGATATAAAGGTGCCGTTGCAATTGCACCCCCCACACGGACCATTGACCATCTGAAAGACGCTTTTGGAAATTTCACGCAAGCCTGGGCTCAACTTATCATTGCTGGACAGCCAAAGCTTATATCTGCAGTAACTGCTGTTTTCCCCTCGTATAACTACACAGGATTGACACCTGTATCCTACGACAGATGGTTCAATGTCCTGAAGCCTTTGGATGGATGTCTTCCTACAGACAGTCTCGCCTTTATGAATGTAACTACTGACGATCTCGCGGTTCCTAACTGGTATAATGCTCCTGAAGTCCAGGAATATGCAAAATTATCAGAAAGTGGACGAAAGAAGTTCAAAGGTCCACTACTTATTATCTCCGGGGAAGCAGATATTGTCGTTCCACACGACACAGTGGAACCTGCAGTCGATGACACCTGTAGCATGCTGACTCAGGGACACTGGAATGAATCGCTGGAGCTGGTCAGCTACTCAGCTATGGACCACTTTCCTTCCATTCAAGCTAGTCAGATGAAGTGGCTACCATGGATTAAAGACCGGTTGTCTGGGGTCCCAGTGTCGAAATCCGGATGCGTGAAGACTTCGGTGAATGGATTCCGCACCGACGATACTGTGCAGAGCGCAGAGCCCAACTTCCTCGAGGGCTGGGCTAGTGCCGAAGAGAGTTGGAAATACTCGCTTTAATGATAGACATCCGGTTGAGAAGTGAGCAAGATGTTAGAATATCCTGGTTGTGAAGAAAAAAAAAGGCAATGTGCGATTTGCGATGTGTAGACATAAAGCTTACAATGAAGTTACTGGCTATACAACACGGAGAATAAGATGACTTTCATAGCTTGTTGGGAAAGAAGTTAGACTTCCCTTTTTTATTATTATTATTTGATCTCGGCCAGCAGCTTCGTTACGGTCTGCTACTTGTCGATCCTGAAGGACAAATCGGCGCTTTCATTCTATGTCTTGTTTCCAGTATCAACATCAATTGATAGACAAGTATGGTTGCATCTAAAATACTCCGTAGCTCTTCATCTACACCTATATATTTAGTTTCCAGTGACTGCAGCAATTCGAGAGAGACAATTTCTAGAAAACCCTTCTTTTCTTTTTAAGGTTCCCGATCGGAGGTGGCGACGGTTAGCCCCAGAATATACACCTGAAGCTGAAGTAACCATCGAGCTTGAATAATTCATTATTATTTTTGTACTTAGTAAGGCCGCGTATTCGCTCGCTGCCGAATACGCACTTGCATCAGAGCCAATTAGGCTCAGCTGACAGTTGAACGTGGTCAAGTCAGCGCTAAGTGTTACCAAAATTTGTCGAAAAAGTTATAGCTATTTAGGTGTGAAGTAATGACTAAAAGCTGGGTGTGATTGGGAGAGAGAAAAGACATCCCCTAGCCACATTGAGAGATTTCATCATTTTGCTTTGCCTTGATCCAATGACGTTCATCTTGATTACTGTACAACTTATTGTATAACTAACTAGTTAACTAGTCGAGTAACTAATCACGTAGTTAACGAGTTAACTCCGGATATTTGTCATTGGGACGTGCTCAGCTAAACCATGTGTGGTTAAACTACAGCTTGGCACACCCAGCTGGCCCCTAATTGCTGCTACCACAGCCCGGGGTGTCCCCTAAAGTTACGGGCTCGTAAACTAAACTAATGTACTCTGGATGCGGAGGCCGACTGTTGAAGTTTTGTTCTTGTGTCTGTTCGTTTTGGAGAAAGCCCGGCAAAGAGCGTGTTTAACAACAAGTATTGTACTCTGTAGATCATATTAACATAAAAATTACTAGGGAAACATTCGCATAAAAAGAGAAATATTGATTGGTCTCATTCGCTGATTCCGCGTCAAAGTCTAAATACCTGTTATACACGCAACCTCAACAGTTCAAGTATTCCTCGATTTGGAATGAATATGCTTACGCATAACTATCATACAGGCACCTTTATTATGATGACAAACATCAAAAGTTCAGCTCTCATCATGTCAGACTAAGGTGGTTTCTAGAATGGATAAAATGACTTTCAAAAATGAATTCCAAATACACAGGGCTGTGTTTTCCCACTAATCTCGAATAAGAAGCTGACTAAAATCTTGGCCTCGAGTATATCAATGTAGATCTCGTTCTTAAATTCAAGCCCCATGAAGATATTGTGAAAGGAAACCCCAAACAGGTGTAATATACTAGTCATTAGAAGTTTCTTTGTGATTATGTTTCTTCGCATGCCTCTAAAATCCCCTGACATGGACGAAAATACTGGCCGTGGAAGCGTCTTCAAGACACGCAGATCACATAAAAAATCGAGAAATGGCTGTTCAAAATGCAAACAGCGCAGAATCAAGGTACGCATGGTGTGGAGGCAAAATTCTGAATTTGCTCATCTCTAATAGCAGCGTATAGTGCGATGAACTCACACCAAAGTGTTCAAGATGTAAAAAGATGAACCTGAATTGCGAATATCCCAAAAGGCAGCCTAGCAGCCTGGCCACCGAGGACCTTTGGATTGACCCATTACTTTTAGAATTCGAGGACTTCCGAACAGACTGTGTGGTGTCTAGCTCAGAAAATTCCGACCATTCATCTGTAATTGGTGAAAGCCCAGTGTCATCAGAATCTAGCATCCCGCCTTCTCAATCTCTACTTGCTGTGCCGAGGCATCTCAGAAGACCAGATTCGCCCTTGCGATCACAGGTAGCGCAAACACTTGCGCCCATTGAGTTTGAGCTGCTTAAGCACTACCTTGAACATACCAGTAAAGATCTAACCGTCGACGATGATGACCAGTATACTCTACAGATCGGCATTCCAAACTTGGCCTGTCAGAGCACGCCTCTCATGAAGTCTGTATTGGCAATAGCTGCGGTGTGTAAGTGCTGTGATATCATCAAACAGCCGTCGACATCCCATGAAGACAGTGGAAAGGTCCTTGAGCTTCTATCGCTCGCACAGGGATATCACATGGAGTCCCTGCGGGAGATTCAAGCTACGCTCTCCGAAACCAAGCACTATGATCATGTCCTCGCTAATGCGGCATTGATGGGAATGTACGGCTCTGGAAGCCACTGTGCAAGAATATGGTTAGCAAAGATGGCGAATTTGGGCGACCAGCCGCTAGGGGATTTTATGCCCAAACGTCCCCAGTGGATAAGTCTCTTTCGTGCTGTGCATCTAGCCTATTGTGGGCTACTCAATGATACGCAAGCAACGGGCGACAATATGGCTCAGCGTAGCCCTGATCGTCTGTTTTTTGACCCGATGGCAAACAGCAGTTCTCAGATACAATACGAATACAGGGTTTCACCTCGGCTTGAGCAGCAGAGAACGCCGACAAATCACCCTCTGGGCCCAATCCTGGCTGCTACAGTGGGACCAGCACTAGAAAACCTACGCAAGAAGACCAGGGAAGTAGTAACGATTCAATCGAGCAATGAACTGAATGGGCATCACACCTCCACACCTCCAGCCTCCTACAGAAATTCTGATCTCCAAGCATGTTATGCGGCATTGACCCACTTCGGCAACATTGTCAGCGATACTTTCCCAGCTGGTGACCCATTGCCAAACACACCTGGCCACGGCCATCTCGCTTTTGAGGTCGATGTTGATCCAGTAGGAAGGCTATCGGAAGTTTCACCCTGGTTGCGGAGGTACACAGCTAGCATAACCTCTATGATACCATCTAGGCTCCCTCGCAGATTCATCATGGCATTTATTCACAAAGTTCCCTCTAGGTTTTTCAACTTGGTTGAAGAAATGTTTAGTTTTATGGATGCGGATACAAGTAGTGGCGGGGAAACTTGGGCTTCTTCAGCGCTGGAGCCTAGTATAGCGCATCAACTCGCCGTGGAAATTTTCGCTCACTGGCTTGTTCTAGTCATTCTGTTGGACAATGTGTGGTGGATTGGTGATATCGGATCTTGGGAACTTGGGCGGGTTGTCTCTCTCAGAAAAAATGCGGGTTGGAGCATGTGTCTGTGGAATAGAGACGAGGATTGGTGGCCAGAAAGCATGTTCGAAGTCAGCCGATATTTCGACAAGCATCGAACGAGGAATTGAACACTGTTGGTATATGTGCCACAGTTATGTTTTATGATTTCGATGATTTCAATGAATATGTACATATTAAGCTTTTATTATCGAGTCGTCACATGGAGCAAGCGGGACCAGTCATTTATAGAGTTGAGAATTTCTTAGCTGGGTATATTTACATTACATTGAATTCCTACACAGATCGGGCCAACGTCGAACAAATAATAGCAGATATGGGAAAACAAAGTGAAACAAAGCTAGTGTTTAGACAGGAAAGCTCGATGGAGGATACCATCACGGCCCTAGATTCAATTCAGGGTACGCCGGAAGACGATCCACATGATTCTTCTCTGATTGAGATTTCGGAAACAGCCCAGTAAGTTTAGACACAGTCCACACGAGGTTGTGCATAACCCAGACCCCAAATCGTGAAGATGGAAAGAAAATACCAAGCATTGCAGCAGAAAACTGTTGACATTCGCCAATGACGGGCTGCATCTTTTGTTCGTATAACTTCAATGCCTCGGAGATGTCTCGGCCCTGCCGTGCTAACTCCCCTGCAAGAATGTATGCACCTACAAGGCTGAGGTTGGTTCCCAGACCGGTAAACGGACTTGGGCAATATCCTGCATCTCCAAGAAGCACAACTCGGCCGATGGACAGTTGTTTCATCGTGATTTGCCCGACCTCGTGCGCGTAAAAGTCTTGGCTGGTTTTCAATCCGCTGATAAATCGCTCTGTCTGCCAGTCGACTTTCCGGAACACTTCGGCAAAAGCTTCTTTTTGTTTGTCAAGCGATTTCTTGTAAGACGCTTTTAGGTCCGGAGGAGGCTTCGTTGTAAACGCCAATACTCCCGTTACAGGGCGACCACTCGGTCTGGTCACAACCATTGTACTCCTGGGAGAAAGGTGGCCTTGTGCAAGTGTTCCTTCCTCCTTGATTCGTGGAATTTCAAAGTATGCACCATGAATTCCGAGAGATTTGAAGGCCGCATCGCTGACTTCTCGACCAAAGGCAAGCCGTCTCGTATGCGAGGACTGCCCGTCAGCAGCGACAATGAGATCGTAGTGCCTTCTTTGCCCACCCGAGAAAGTCACATCAACGCCATCTGGTTTTTGGTCCAACGCAGTAATTGTCTGGCCGAATTCGTAGGTGATTCCTCCTCCATTGCTTGACTTGTTTCGTAAGTCGAGGTCTTGCTTGATACTAGCATCATAGATGACGTTAACCATATCACCACGCATGATTTCAAATTCGCTCGTCAGACCAGGACGACGTTCGCCAGCCGGGCTAATACCGAATACAGCTGTCTGCTTTCCCTTGGAATTCACCATTTCGAGACCAGTTTCATTGACACAGCGTGACTTGATTTCGTCTAGGAGACCCATCTTCGAAAGGATGATAGGTGCTTGGGTCTTGAGGTCAACTTGCTGTCCTGTAGACCGCAGAGACGGAAATCGCTCAATGATGGTGATTTTGTGTTGCGGGTTTGATCTTTGGAGGAGCATTGCGAAGGCTGGGCCGCAGATGCCCGCGCCGACGACAAGGACGTTGAGAGGCATTATTGACAGTTGGAGAACCATAGGGTATTAGATTATTGTTAATTTAAAAGCTCATAATGCGTAATATCCCTTTAATATATACAAATTTGAAGCCAGGCCCAAGTTAGAAATTTCCTTTTTCGTGCATAAGCAAATCTCCGCGGGCCCCGAGCCCGAGAAGGTTTGAAGTCTTCGCTTTGCTGCCCAAATTTCGAAATCTGTACTGGCTTAGTGTATGTGCCATAAATAATTCTGGCGCAAATTTGAATTCATTGAATAATTAAGTTTTGTTAAATTCGAAACCAAAGTTACAGTACAAACCCTTCGGCATGACCCGAGTTTGTTGGCTTCGGGCCATCGGGGCCTAGAGTCCCGAGGTCCGGCCCGATATTGTTGTTCACATTTACAAGATTAACGATATCCAGGCTGTATAAAATCATGTGCGAATTGGAATTCTGGGAATCTCTACATACAGTAAAAACCATTACCTTTGCGTTCCATCTGCGCGACATCCACCGGCCGCTTCTAGTGCTATTGATCCCAGACAATGGAATGAGTTAGGGTCACTCCTTTCAAACATTTGAATGTTGGTACCATTTCTTTCTTCCAGAATTTACCTGTGACATTAATTGACAGGTTTTCCTAAGCCTGGTCCTCGGATTTGTCGACTTTTATTGGCAGTTACATGTACCAGTTGACATATCATAAATCATCTAACGCTGAATATATCAATTGATATCCTGCCGTCAACACTGCACGTAGAACTGGTAACCTTCAACATTTGGATATTGTCACTACTAGTTGACCTATTGATGTATACGGGGATAATACTTCGGTGGTGAATACATCTTCAAGGACGTTTCAGGTGTGCAGGTGTGCAGTTGCCAGGCGTTTCATATAAATTGAAGACGCAATTATAATTTCGCCATGAATAAATTAAAGCATTAATACATAAGCTTCTAATGAAGCCAATATCATAGCTGAAGGTGCATGGCGGCGCCGACAAACACCGCACCAAGGAGTATCTTGGGCGCTGTCACGCTTACAGCCACACCTGTGGGAGTAGCAGAATTTGTGGAAGTCGCGGCTGTTGATGTAGGCCCAGTCACAGGAGTAGCTGTGGCGTTAGGAGTAGTCGGGCCAGCAGCAGTCATGGCAGCAGCAGTGGTTTGAGCTGTGCTCACCGTCGTCACAGCGCCCGTTTCAATGGGCAACGTTGCCGTTACAATGCTACGGTATACACCTGAGCCAGGAACTTGATAAGTGTCTCGCTCGGAGACGGAGTGAGTTCCAAAATGGTACGACTGTGTGTAAGAGCAGGTTGCCGTTGTGGGTGTCGCGCCACCGGCGAATGTGCAGCCAGAACTGGTGTATCTGAATCGAAGATTAGTTGCACAATCATTAAAAATTATGGTTGGCTCTTACGAGAAGCCCATATCCAGAATAAGGTCGTACGCTAGGTTCATACAATCAGAAGAAATTGACACAGCCCGGTGTCGTAGAATGCTTACTGCTAGGCCCAGCGATAAATGTCAAATCAGGATCGAATGAGATGCACGAAGTCACTGAGGGAGGGCAGTTGACCAAGTATGTTGTTTTATGGCCATCCTATGTTTGTGATCAGTGCCTACTTAGCAGATCTAGGGCTTGACTTGCTCGTACATCGGTAAGGACTCGGCCCTCGTAACCATTGAAGTAATTTGCCTGGTATCCAACCCACGGAATAGTCTACGGTTGTTAACACTGCATTCAAGGAAAGGCTCGTCCGTAAGCAGCAGATATAACTCACAATCGTCGACCCGGATGCTGCCAAAGAGAGGCCAGCATAGCCAAGCTGGGCAATGAGCGGGAAAGAATACTTGAACATTTTCCTCTCCAGTATAGCACCACGTCAAACAATATTATTATGCTCTGCGAAGGGCGAAAAAAAAAAAAAAAAAAAAAAGGTAAAACTCAGCGAGGTTCTTCAAACAAAGAAGGAAAGGGGGGTTATTTTATGTTGCCAAGAGTAGCGGGGCTGTCGACCAGCCCGTTCCAAGTTAGGAGCCGCATCCCACAGCGCTGGGGGATGTAACCGTTGTTCAGCCCCAAGCCCGAAATATGTATTACTGCGTACTCTGACGAATTACGCAAAATAGTTTAGCGTGCCGTTTCTGGGATAGCGCAGGGCCGTCGCGGCAGTGTTGATAGCTACAACATGCTGTTCTGTCTATAAAATTATGTCCTTCTCCCTCAACCTGTTCGACTGCGATTTCCTTGCTCTCTTGCTCGCTAGTGGGCAAAAAAGACGTCCTGATTCTTGTATGCAGGGCTATGTTAGCTACTGTGTCTTCTTTTTTGTGTTAAATTGCTTTATTTTTAAGGTCGCATCTTTGTATTGTGTGACTGTCTAGGTATACTTTTTATATAGCTAATTTAATTAATAGTTGTTTCTCTAATTTATAGTCTCCTATATTATGTCTGACAATTATAATATTTATCTAGGTTTAAGTTATTAGTAAATAATATTATAGTATAGCTGTGGTCGGATAAGATAACTACTAATATCTTTTTAAATAATCACTATAGTAGAATTAATGTGGGGATCTCACCAGCACCTATCCTAATCTGCTTGATTCTCACAGACGAGTAATTCGGAACATACTAGCGGTTGAGAGCTTAACTCTAGAAAGAAGGATATATATATATAGTCTTGCTCGGTATCTAAGAACCTTAAAAGGCTCTTTCTAATGATATAAATTTTGTGAGAACATTATAGTGCTGGTTGGTGCTGTATGTCTTGTAAGTGGATAGATAGAAGTTGCACTTTGAGGGAGATTGGTCTTAATCGTTGTATATATCTCAGCTTGTTGTTAGTTCATTGCGGACGCTGCGATCTTAACGTAACAGGCCGGAGAACCACCGCCAATCGGGTCGAAAACCCTTGATTTGTAAATTATAAATACATCAATTGATCGTGAAATGGGGTGATGTCGAACCTCAATGTTGATTTGACGAGGTCAGTAGGAGAGTGAGGCTTTTCTTATATTCCCTAAAGTGACAAGCAAGGTAGACAATAATTCCGTATCGCTTTTCTGTTTGACAGCTCTTGAGATTTACTAAGACATTAATATAAATATTAACTCCATTTTAAAGTATAATGGAATTAGGCTTGGTTGACCCAATAGATACACCGGCCATGTATTACATTTGCTGACGTCAATGGCTCAGAGAATATCTCTCGTCTCGATCATCCATTTTGCCAGCTCAAAAAAAGCAGTCACACAACTCAAAAAAAAAAAAAAAAAAAGCTGCAAAATGTCGCGAACCCTGGAAAAATTTGTATCTGAGGAAGGTGCAAATAACCGCGAGGTGGAAATGTTTCTTGAGCACCTTCTTCCAAACACCCCGGTCTACTGCTATCATGACTTCCGTGACCTCGAGACGCTTCCCACCCGAGATGCAATCGGAGATTCATTCATCGTTGTTACGCACAGAGGCATGTACAGCTAGACGGTTCAAATGTTATATACTCCGGAGAAGTTACCCATAACCAAAACATAAATAAATTGAATATGTATGTATAACTTTTTATAGAAACAAGATGGGTAGAAATAGACAAAATCATATCTTACATGCATGTATTTACATTTTCGGCGGGTCAATAAGCCGAATATGGTCATGTCTAGCTCTGCACAGGGCTCTTGCAGGTAAACGAGGTGGTCACGCTGCTGGCGTACGCGTCAATCAACACTTCAATGGCCGAGTAAGCACCGAGACCAGCCAGAGCGAGAGCGCCGAAGAAGTAGATGATGTTAAAGGTGCTGAAGTAAAAGTACTTGCTGCTGATGAAGCCGGGGAAGAAGAATCCACGCATGACACGGCGGAAGCCGCTATCATGGCGCACAGTCTCGCCACTATCGGGGTTGAAGCCCTCTCCCTCCTGCATGGCATGCTTATTGACCCAGAAAGCAATGGAGAGCAGGGGCGGGAAGGTGTAGGTGAAGTGTAGGATACAGAATGCAGCAACGACTGAGGTCAACCCGGAGAAGTTGGGAATAGCAGCAGCGACGATGAAGGCAATGGCCCAGTAGATAGGGATCAGAGCAACCCAGGCGATCTTGCCTCCCTTGGTGGTCAACGGAGGAAGACGGAAGATTTCGACAAAGATGTTGTTGTAGAGAACCTTGACACCGATGTTTCCGTACAGAGCGGCAGCAATGGCAGCACTAAGCATGGCAAAGACATTACCGGCAGTCTGCAAGGGGTAACCGCTGACACCCAAGTAACTGGGGTTGACAGTGTACTGGCCCTGGTATCCGTACATGAAAAGGCCGTAGAACATGTACCAAATGTAGATGAACATCTGGGCTGCGAACATGGCGGTGAAGAAATCCTTGGGGCGCTTCATCTCGGCCATGAACTCGGGGAAGACCATGGAACCGCCATAAGCAAAGACGGCTTGCATAGCACCACTAACGGAACCCGCAAAGCCGTCGGAGACAGGAAGACCACCGCTTGTGGTGACCGGGGGCCAGTTACCCTGGGCGTCTTGTACAACAAGCACACCCCCGTCGATGACAGAGCCAGCAGCCTGGCTGGCAGCACTGTAGTTGGGGTCCTGGTTGGCAGCGGCACCCATGGTGAGGAACATGCAAATCAAATTGAGCCAGACGGCGGCATTGGCAATCCAGCCAAACTTTTGCAGAGTACGGATCTGGCCGAGGATGAAACCGACGATAGCCCAGATCAAGCAGCAGATGATGAAGCAGAGCTTGAACTTGGCGACTTGAGAGAGGGCCTCACCGTTGGAAATGACAATCAGACCGACATTGAGAAGGAGCTGGATACTCTGGAGAATGTTGAACAGGTAGCGCAGCCACGGGCCATACAAACGCAGGCCAAGGTCACCAAAGTGACGGACGGGGTATTGGTACGAGTCAAGACCGAGAAAGGTATTCCAGAGCAGGTAACCGGAGTAGATGGCCAAGCCGGCGAAGACGGTGAAGAGGGCGACACCAGGTCTGACACACTGTTAGCTTCTAGTTGCTATTGCATGATAGGATATCTGTTATATTCCCAACTCACCCCCAACCCATGGTTCCAAAAGCGTAGGGCAAACCGAAAGGACCCAAAATATCGGTAGTGATCAGATAGAAAATGGCACCACGGGTGGCCGTACGAAGGGCACGTGAGGCATTGGCCCACTCCTCGTCGCTAATGACGTCTCTGACCTCGGGATTGCTGGTGTTGAGGCCGCCCGCATTCTTGGGCGCAGAGTCGCCGTCGCTGGTCTGTGTAACGCCGCCGTCGGACTTGGAAGGGAAGATGACGGACAGCCAGCCGCGCTCCTTGTCGTGGTCAGGATAGTTGTCCTCCTCGGCGCGCGTCAGCTGGGCGTAGTAGTGGTATTCCTCAAAGGTGACCGAGGAATCGTACAGCGAGCGCTGCTGGGGGCGCATGCCCATGCGGGTGTCGGCGAAGTCGCGCTCCTTCTCGTTGAGACGCACATCGCCGCCGTCGAGCATGGTACTCGCAGGTTGGGCCATGATGGAAGGGAGGGTAGGCGAAGACAAGGGACGACAATGGGGGGAGGAAGCAGTGGAGAGAGAGACGAGAGAGAGGCGACGACGGGACGGAGGCCATCAGGAGGTATTTAATACAATATTCTGCCTTTCTCGTCTCAGCTCCAGACGCAACGTTGCAGGAGGATCTGGCAAACGCCCCATCCTTATCGCGCCTGCCTCGGACCCGCGATGATTGGCCGGGGCAGAGATAGATCCACTGTGGAAGCAACAAGCTTTTGCGGGCCCCGCCAGGCGCTGCCATGGTGGCTTTCTATTGGCCGGCACTGGAGGCTGACTTTAAGATTGGCCAGTCATGCGCGCCACTGATTGGGCTGCCCATGGAGATCGCCATATGATCGAGTTGGCCAATGTAACATCGTCTTCCTGATGGTGCTTATTGCGCTTCTCTTGCATCTATGTATTCATCCCTGAGGGCCGTGTTTTCTTTATTTATTTTGTTTCAGGGGCTTTTTGCCGTGGCAAATGGGAAAGGGGAGATGGTGCGAATGAAAAAAAAAGTCGTGACTGTTCCATATCACGGGATCCCGGCGATGCCCGCGTGCCCCACTGTCAGATCCAGTTTCGGCATCCCACCCGGCACGGCACAGTCTGGTGCGTTTCGTGTTGTGGTCTGACAGGCTGATTTCTCTGACTTTGTATTCAAAGAAAAGAAGGGAAATTTCAAGCCTATTATGCGACGAGCATTCAAGTTCCAAGGAGAGACAAGATAATCTTGATGCGAGCTGCTCGCAAGACAACAAGTGCAAGTTTCAGCAAAGTCTGCGCCGTGTGGCGGGCGACAGAACCATGGTTCTCGATCCGGCAACGCGGCACCTGCCAAAAGAAGCCTCGGCGTTCAATGCTGGACCAGGCGGAATGATTACGTGATTATATGCCGCATAAAAAAAAAAACAAATAAATAAAAATACGTACGTAGCATCAATTTGTTTTGATGAGTCTAAACCTAAACGGGACTAATCCCATTGACCTTCCTGGTTCGGCTGTTCTGGAAGGCGGCTCATGCCGTTTTGGGCATGTAGCCGGCTACCCGCGGCTGTTCCACCTCGAGCATCCCTTTCGGGGTTAGCCGCACGTGTTTGTCGCCTGACAGCCTTCCTCGACAGTCAGTTCGTTTTTATTTTATTATTTGTTTACAGTTTCACCCTCCACGCTTTGATCCACTGTCTGTACGTGATCTCTTTGGCTCCGCAATATAACTCTTTATTATGCGGGGATGCATTGACGATGCTATGCTTCCTTTGCCTTTTCGCCTTCGGTACACCAATCAATTAACGCACCGAATCTACCTCTACTGGTATTTGGAATTCATAATTGCACTCCGTACACCATTGCGAAGTTTCCAAGCAGGGAAATATCTCATGCATCAAGAATGTCGTCTGCCGTGCATGCTACGTGCATACATGAAACCCGATCGGCAATGCCACTCTTCCAATTGACATTATTAGATTTTCCGACAATTTCCCACCCGTTGACAACTTGACATGAGCTGATCAATTGACAATTGAGGCATCGAGTCAAGCAGGATTCGCGCAAATGTAACAGCATGATATCATCTCCCTGCCGATCGCCCGTAGCGCCGCTAAGACCCGCCCGGTCGGCTAATTGCTTAGTATCTCGCGCCTGAGCACACCAGACTTTGACTTCACTTTGTCACTTCATCTAAAGGATCCTTGCTCGTTGACGCGCCCGAGACAGACCCATTGTCCCCTTCCCCCACCAGGTCATGGAAGAGAACGCCCTCCGTCGACCGACTGATGATGGCTCGATTTAACCTCCACCTGTACGGGCTGGCCGTCTTTGCTGCCGTGACCATGGTCTACGTTTTCCTCTCCCGACCTATCTCCTTCACCCCCCGTGTCGCAGACCTTACATATGGCCGCCTGCGTGAAATCAGAGACGATCGTTTCCCTCGCTATGCCATTGCCACTTTTCTGAGCGAAGCTTCATCGCCCGACGACAGTTCCGACGAGGACTATTATTTTACGGCAGCTCGCATTCTCGCATACCAGGTGCTGCACGACCCGGCCACAAAATCCAACCGCACAACCATCCCCTTCTTGGTGCTGGTCACCGACGAAGTGAGCGACGCCAAGCGCGAGCAGCTGCAGCGCGACGGTGCCCAGGTGATCCATGGTGGAGATATCCCGTTGACCCGGTGGACCAGCACGGGCGCGACGCACTGGAATAACCAGTTCAACAAGCTGCGTCTGCTAGGCATGACCCAGTATGACCGCATTCTCTTTCTCGACGCAGATACTATCCTGACCCGTCCAATTGACGGGATTTTTAACGAGCCCCAATCTCAAGCTGCCGCTACGTCGTTGCTGGTTGAACGGCCAAAGCAGATCCGCTGGGAAGAGGGCCAGCCGCCCGCCGAATACGTCTTCGCGGCGCGGTCAGACAATGGTCTGACTGGGCAGCGCGATCACCCGTTTCCGCCAAAGGAAACGGACGAGTTCAGCGCCGGGTTCTGGCTGGCGGCGCCTTCCGTGGAGCTGTACCAATACTTTTTGAACGTGATGAGCCAGTACCCGCGCTTCGATCCTAAGACGATGGACCAGGCTCTTTTGAACTACGCCTTTCGCCGCGACGGCACGATGCCGTGGCAAGAGCTGAATTATACGTGGAGTGCGTCGTGGCCGAGCATGAGCGATGTCGAGGGTGGCGTGGCCTCGCTGCATGACCGGTTTTGGACAAGCGCACCGGATTCGTTGAAAGAACGCTGGTGGGGGTTGAAGAAGAAGATGGAGGCTTTTGTGACGCGGTAGTTGTTGACTGAGACCATATACCAATTTGATAGATCGTTTGCTTAGATACTGATACCGGTGTTCTGCGGCGTGTTTATACCTGCATATTTTATATACATATTGATATTCGATACCTCAGAATATATTTACTTCTATTAAGTAACATTTGAAATTGTTTATGTTTTCATCAATTGATAGGTCATGTAATTGAATCGCAGTATACACGTGCATCGTTTGATGCATAACTACATATACACATATAAAACTATAAAGCGGTCAACTGGTACTTCCCCAAGGTAATATTCGCTTGTAACGGGACAAAGTCAAAGACTAAATGATATGTTGACGTCAATAGTTATCTTTATCTGTCCCCAAGCGGGAGCAATAAAAGGGCCCGACATGCCTCAAATTCAGTGCCCCTATTTCCAACGCTCAACCCCAATAATTTACCAAATCCTAAACTTCATATCAACTCGCCCCCTCCAATGCAACTGTCACAAAATCCTAGCTCATCTCTAGGAATTCGTATCTTGATCGTGGAACCAGGCAGTTTCCGTACGACATTTCCAGGCAACGTCAGCCGGGAATATCTAGGAATAATGGATGATTACGCGAAGATCAAAGCCTGGACTTATGTTGTCGGCACGGCCACCAAGGACGAGACAATTGTGAGCGGCGATCCAACAAAGTTCAGAGAGAGAATGTTGCAGGCAGTAGATGGAATAGGGCTTTTTGAGAGGTTATGGGCAAATCACGATGGTGAAAAGGCACTTCGTGTATAGCTGGGGTCGGACTTCTATCAGCTTTTTGGTGCAAACTAAAAGAGTTGAGCAAGGTTCATGTAGAGATGGTAGATGCCGCAAAAGCGACAGATGTTCATGATTGAGCCTGTCCTACTTATTGAGTTTTGTATATCAATAGTTTTGCAAATCAAAATTTGTTAAGGTGTTCCAAACTACCAATTACGACGGCTAAGCCTGAACTTTGGATCTGTGGCTTTAGTATTACAAGACATAAATGTCTGAGATTCTAAAACAATGTTTTTCAAAAATATTTCACACATTTTCATTGATATTGGTTACAAATCGAGATCAAGAATCAATATGCGAGTGTCGGTATGGGAGCCCATGTTCAACAAGTTCATCGCCATTCCCAAGCCATAATGTACCTATCAATGAATTACTTGCTGCTCGAAATACATAGAAATTTCTGGGCTCACCTCAATTTATATAACGATGTGGTTATGTAAGGGTCCCTGTAGAGAGAAGTTTAGAACATCGGACATCGGGAATTTAGCATCAGCCTTATCACCAGCAAGTCTCTGTCCATCCGTACAAAAGTTTGACTCTTTCCAAGCTCAAAGATATGTAGCGACATAGGTAATGATGAATAATAAGGGCCTTTAACAACTATTTATCCTAACAACTGTTGGAAGTCATACAGGGCGGAAACAAGAGCGGACATGTGTGGGGCGGAGCGGAATAGAGCGGACATGCTTTCATATTTGTAATGCCTCAGACCACTGTTCTTAGAGCAATTAATAAAATTTACCTTAGTTTCGTAATATTTACTGCAAGATAAATTCTTTTTTTCGTGAATGGAAATAACTCAATATTCTAAAAATAACAAAAATACGATTGAAAAGCGGTGCTTGAGGTTATTAGGGTTCAGGTGTTCATGTGAGAGTTTGCCAAGACAGAGCGGCCCCACTCGTCCAGCACCAATAAATCGCAGCCTGTGGTCCCACCATATAATCAGTGCGAGGATGTCTGCCATTTTGTTAGCATATTCTCACACATATTCAGGCCAACTCCATTCACGCTCTCGGCCCAAAGTTTTAAAACAAGGCCTGTTTCGTAGAGTACCATTACATGGGTCTACAGGCCAGTTTCTTCCAGAACTGCCGCGTAAGCGAGTAGCTCCTCATGTCGAGTGTCAATTTACAGGTTGACCTCGCTTACCACTCATGTTTACACTACCGGTACGCCGCAGCCCGTTCTATTTATCTCTTTGGTGAAGTCCCTCACATTTCACCACCAGGAACCTGAAACGGAAATGCTCATGTGGGCTTCCTTCCTGCTCTATTGTGGGTCAAGCTATTGCCATGGGCGAACTTGGCTGATCAAGAGCTTACTACTGGTGCATTCGTCTTAGAAAGCGTTGCATTACGAAAATTCCAAACCTGTAGTGCTACCAAGATTACCTCTGAGTGATGGTAGTCATTTGCAAGAGTAGACTCTCCTTTTTAATACCCTGCCTTCTTCGTTCCACAATGGAGAATTGCTCCCATGTGCTGCTGATCAATCTTAGGGAAGGGGCTCTATCGGTTTCAACTAGCCATTTCTTTTTTCTACAAAACCTGTCCGATGACGTACAGATGAGCTCTTTTGGTTTTACTTGCCAAGCTGCACACCTTGTCGGATCTGTTCTATTCCACCATGACCATACTGTCATGACCTACCCTTTTCCGCGCGGCTCGCTTCACTCTCTACGAGATGTACACGTGCAATGAGCACTACCCTTCTAGTGGTCCTAGGATATACCCGAAGAGATAACAATGCAGCAATTCTCACTAGAGGGAATAAGAGAATATAGATGGTGCCCATTCCCTGACTGAGCATATTCTTCGCTTTGTTTCGGTTTCTGACCGAGGCTGTGCCTCTCGCCTTAACCCGCTATATTGCCACTGCATGTATCAATCTATTTCCGAATGCGCCTGGGTCTACAGGTTGGAAAAGAGTCCACACAGGCCCACACAACTGGAAACATTGATACAGGGCTTGGAGATACAAGGCACGTGTTTAGAAGGTCGCCGGTATGATATAGATATATCTATGATAAAATTTCAACGATAATTCATGTATAGGTCATTATATGCCCATTCTCGAGGAAGAAAATGCCCTTGCTGTTTCTGTGGTCCTACTGATGTCTCGCCACTACCAACAATATCAATTGATATTTATAAATGCAGAACAGGCTGATATTATGGATTATCATCTATCGTTATTCAATTATGGCCTACATAAATGGCATTATCGGGTAACCAATGAATGTGCATCATGTGCATCACATCACACCAGTCGATTGGGCACCTCCTCTCCCTCAAGCACCTTTAATAGCGTATTCACGACCGCAACACCGCTTGCGCTCTGGTTCTCCTTTGTGCTGGCGCCCACATGGGGCGTCATAATTACATTCTCACACGCCAGCAACCCATCGCCATACGCCTCCAGCGTGGCCGGCTCAACATCCGAGGCATCAAGCCCGGCGCCAGCAATTTCCCCGGCGCGCAGAGCCTCCAGCAGCGCCTTTTCGTCCACAATACCGCCGCGCGCGCAGTTTAGCAGAATAGCCTCGTTCTTCATCGTCTTCAACTGCTCGGCGCCAATCATGCCCTTGGTTGAAGCTGTCAGCGGCACATGGAGCGAGACCACGTCCGACGCGGCCAAGAGCTCCTCGAGCTGATGCACCCTCGTATGTGCAATGCTACCAATCCAGGCATCCTGCGGAGCATACGGGTCGAAGGCAATAACACTGCCTTCCATGGCGCCGAGCCACTTGTGCGCCACCACGCGGCCGATATTGCCCATGCCGATAATGCCAATGGTCTTTTTGAACAGGCTGCGGCCGAGCATTTTGGAGCGGACAATCTTCTCGCCGGCGCGTGCGCGACGGTCAAGCTCAGGTACGCGGCGGGCAAGCGAGAGCACCAGCGCAAGGGTGAGTTCGGCGACAGCCTCGCTGTTCATAGCGGGCGTGTTGAAGACCATGACGCCGTGCTGCTTGGCGGCGTCGAGGTCGATGTTGTCGACGCCGACCCCCTGCTTCAGGATGTATTTCAGCTGCTTGGCTGCGGAAATGTCAGCCTGTGAGATGCGCGAGTCCGATCGGATCACCAGCGCCACTGCGTCTTCTCGCCATTGTTCCTTGGCTGGGTCGGTGGGCAGGATGGTGGTCAGGTTGGGGGAGGAGAGCAGCTTGGCGATGGCGTCAGGGTGGTAGGGGTCGAGCACGTAGACCTTGGTCGCCATTTTGGTTTAATTCCTTTTTCATTTAATTGCTTTTATTGATTGCACAGTGATTGTATGCTAGCTCATACTATTTAATTGTGTATACATGCTGTCGATGTCATCACCTGATCGGAAATCTTCCGTGCGGGGAGCCTCCGCGGACTCGACATCGGACTTCTGCCGGCTGATAATCTATCAATTCATACAATCTGGATTTCGGACTGACGTCGTACTTGTGGATAACCAGCAAAAGCTTTAAGAATTAGGAGACACGATCACACGTGAGACAATTTTTGGAGTGACAGTGACAGAAGTAAGGGCTAGGTGTAATATCTGCTGGAAAAATTTTGTTTACTGGCACCATTTTTAATTTTCCTTTTTACCCCCTTCTATACAGTATGAATGCAACCAAAGTTTGTCAGACCTGTCGTCGAGGCCAGGCATAGGACCAATTCATCTCACAAGATCAACAAATACAGAGATTCCGCCAACTGTCCTTGATGCCGAGGGTCAGTGTCCAACAGCGAGAAACTGCGCGAACTGGAGCCTGATCCAACAAATCTATTCAGGGATTACGTCGCTGATGAATCGCCCACTCCCTGCACTATTAATTACTACGATTACATCCACAGCCCAGATCCAAGCCTTGATGAAGACCAGGCTCATTCTTCCCACGCCCATCATTGAGCGCCGCGCAGATGGTGGTTGCCGAGGCGGGCTCGAGTAGCGGGGAATACCGTATTGATGTTTTAACTATCAAGCAATCCATGTAATGATCAGTTGATGTTTCCACGTCCGTGTTATATGCATATGTGGAAAACGTATGTTTACTTCACGTTGTATCCACTTCTGTCTAACGGCGTGTTTCCTTCCGCAGCCAAGAATTGATCAAAGCCATACCCACAATTGACTGATCCAACCGGGCAATATTATCACTAGCTTCATGCACGTGTATGCCATTAATATATGTCTCAGCGAAACCCCGGAAAATCCGACATGCTCATGAATGGTCTCGAGTCAGAGCGGAGTCTTTCCGGTGCGGAGGTTGATGCGGGGGATCTCATTCCGTATACTACCTGATTACATCAAGAACTGTATTATCAATGTGGCCAATTCAGACATTGTAATTTTATATGGCTGAGGTATTAAATTGGAATATTAGAATGCCAAGCTGTGCTGTGGATAACATATACGGAGAAATATGAAAGAATGTGAAAGAAAATGTACTCAGTAGTAAAAGTGAGAGATCAAGTGATGAATCGGAACATGACATTCCGGTCCGCCTCTTCGCTAACATCAATCACCACGTTCGGATCTGGCTTGCCGTACTTTTCGTCGCGGTGGCGGTTGATGCGTTCGAGGATGCAGTGGTTGGTAAATGAGAGCACGGCGGTGGCCACGCACATAGCAAAACAGACCCAATGGCCCTTGCGAAACTGAGGACCTTCGTTGGACGGGTAGAAGAAACTGCCGGCGATCGAGCCTAGGTTGCCAATTGATGTGTAAATTCCCATACCGATGGCTCGCTTGGTTTCGTTGCCAAAGTTGTTGGCTGTCCAGGCGTGGGTGGGTGGGTAGGTCGAGTAGACGCAGGCGACCGCAACACACTATTCTGTTAGTTTTTTTTCTCTTTTGTAAATTCTGTCCCTGTACGTACCACCATTCCGTACTTGGCATGGAGCTGGTCCTCGCCCAGAGTCGCAAGGCAGACGTAGGCAACGGCAGCGACGGTCGAGAGAGCGACCATGTGCAAGCCTCGGTCACGGAATCGGTCAGATGAGTACGAGGTGAGTAACATCATGCCGAAGGCGCAGGCGTATGGAGGAACCGTCATCAAGTTTGCGCTGGACGACGAGTGATATCCGAGATCTGTGGGTGTTAGTATCTTTTACCACAAGTATAACAAATATATGTACGCACTCTGGATCAAAGTCGGCAAAAAGCCCGAGATGGAGGAAAGCAACGCGGCCGTCGGGACGTAGATAGAAGCTAAATGTATCTGTTAGCAAGAACATCGATATGTAAGTACGTATCAAGCGCAACACACCCTGCATATACACCTTCCAGTCGGTTAGAGTCCATATGGCATGCTTCAGCTGGATGGGGCCAGCGCGGTCGTAGGCATCCCGGTGGTAGCGGGCCACGGCGACTTCGTTCTGCTGCTCGTTGAAGCGCGAGTTCTTCAGCGGGCGGTCGGGCAGACACCACAGACAAAAGGCGCCGAGCAAGAAACCCGGGATGCCCTCGATGACGAACAGCAGCTTCCAGTTCTGCACATGCGAATTGATATGGCCGACACCGTAGGCAATGAGACCGCCAAACGCACTGTGCTTGTTAGTTTAAATAAAGTTTTTGAAAGTTGAAAGGCACCAAAATACCCAGCGACAGCCGTCGGACCCAGGAACCAAAATACACGCATGCCCATCTCATCGCGGCGATACCAAAGGCTCAGATAATACACAATGCCAGTGCCAAACAGACCCTCAAAAGCGCCCATCAGAATGCGGCAGACGAGAAGACCAGCTTCATTGAATGCCAGAGTTTGGAGCACGCACACGACGCACCATGAACAGACGGAGAAAGCGATCCACTATGGCCAGGTTAGGACGAAATTTTATTCCTAAAAAAAGTCCCGAAAAAAAAAAAGGGGGGGGGGGGGGGGGG
>CVMT01000002.1:4994979-5007663 GCA_000985935.1 Talaromyces islandicus | reverse complement strand
GGGGGGGGGGGGGGGGGGAAAGAAAGAAAGACTACCTTGGACGGAGGAAACACCCGGTATCCCAGACAGCCCGGCACCTGGAACAGCACCAGGCCGACGTAGAAGATCATGACAACGGTCTGCCACTGCACTGAGGAGAGCGAGGAGGTGCCGGGACCGACACCATTATCAGAGGTATCGTGGCCTTTGGAGATGCCCAGCAGTTTTGCATTCTAAGTCGAATCCAAAAGTCAGTAGGGGGGTGGTGTGCACATTGAGCAATTGACTGAACTGATAAAAGAAAGAGAGAGAGAGAGAAAAAAGTGTCGGCATACGGCAATGTTTCCGCGGTCAATGTACTCGAAAAAGTACAGGGCGGAGATGACGGGCAAGATGATGGAGTCGAGCTTCCACATGTAGGCGCGCTCACGGGCGCGGGCTTCGGGCGAGTCGTTCAGTATTTCGAGGGCTTTCTGGCGCACATCGTCCGGGGCCACTTCAGCCTGTTCGGTGCCCTTTTCGCGGTCGTAGTCATTGTTGGTGGTGGATGTCGAGGCGGCCGTTGCGGGCGCAATCTTCTCCGAGTCGGCGCCCATGGGAATATCAGACAAGTAAATATATATTATATATAGATAGATAAATATGATATATAACCAATTGGAGAATGAAAAAGTATGTGCAGAGAAACAAGAAAGGACAAAAGAAGCACGCTCAAGAACGAAACATGCTGGAAAGGGGGACAGGACAGGGCAACGAATGCAGTCCGGGCGTGGTGGTGATGAGAGGTGGTTGCAAGATCAAAAGGGCGACGCTGAGCTCGGCTAAGGCTGGCCGGGGTAACGATCGCCGCCTCAACACGCTAGGCGGTATCGGGTTAGTCCCACACTCAGAGAACTGGGTTGGCAGGGCGGCCCCGGATTTCCAGAGGTGAGCATGGAACTCCGAATTGACTACTAGCTCAGTTCCGCATTACTCGCTCCTGTTATGATGTCCGATTTCCAATACGGACCTCCCTATCCTTGCTGGCTTTCTGGTAAGCAGTGGTCGAGCGCCTGTCGCGGTAATTCCCGCCGCTGATTGGGTCGGGCCGCTGACTAAGGCGGGGCCCGGGATTTTCCCGCGGAAACTGGCCGCGGCGGGCGCGTCGGTCCCGGACTTCTTCCTCCTTCCTTCTTTGTTATTTTTGCTTCGTGATAATTAATTCTCATGTATACGGTGATCACTCGATTCCTTATCGCACACATCGCACACTTGCATACCTCAGGGCCTCCGGCCGAGGCTAGTCTCCACGTCGCGTCCGGCTTCCCCTCCCTCTGACGCGCGACAAACCCCTGCCCGATCGGGCATCCCCCTCCTCAACCCTCCCCTTTGTATGTAGTGCATCGGTACTACTTGCTGCTTGTTAAGTACGTACATACCACTACGTACATATTGTCTGCCGTTTCAGGCGCTGGTGGCCTTTCTGCATCAGTGGAGAACAACCGATGAAAATCCCCGGATATGTGTTTGTGCGCCTGCAAGTAGTTGTCAGCCTTGGCTATGCCCTCTCAACGCCTCGCGGAACTTTCCCGGCAAACCCCCATTGTACGTGCACGTGGAGAAGAGAGCATATCCGGCACTCAGGGTCGCTAAGTGGTTATTATGGGACTTATTAGTAGCAGCAAAGTAGGCGGACACAATCTACCTATTTTTATTTTTATTTATTTTTTTTTCTATTGCCGTCGCTAGTATATATACTCTATACATATTCCCTCCAAATACCTTCAATCAAGGCTTCTAGCCAGGAGAATTTCTTATCTTCCTCTTCTGCTTCCCCTTTCTCGTCACCACCATGACCGATGCCCAAACTCAGATAGGACAGCCTGCGAGCAGCAGCCAGAGCAACGCTGACCTCGCCCCTATACTGCCTGCTGGCTCCTGGGACTCGCATGTGCATGTCATCGACGAGGTAAAACAACATCCCAACCCTGACGACGACAAGGCATAACTCCAGACCTAACGATGACAGGAGCGATATGCCTTCCACCCAGACCATCTTTTCCGCCCTAAAAAGGCCAGTCTAGACGACTTGCTTGCCTTTGAACAGACCCTGGGCGTCTCCCATGTCTGTCTGATCCAAGTGTCAGTCTACAAGACCGACAACAGACTGCTTGTCGACACCCTGCGCGAGCTGCGTGGCCGAGCTCGCGGCGTCGTCGTTATCGACCCCGACACCATCACCGATGCCGAGTTGGACGAGATGCATGCCGTGGGCGTGCGGGGCGTGCGCCTGAACATCAAGACGGGCGATCAGACCCTCTCGCGCGAGTATTTCTGTGATCTCTTACAAAAATACGCCCGCCGGTTGCGCCCTCGCAACTGGGCCATCCAGATCTATCTCAGTCTGCCCCAGTTCAAACTCATTGCCGACGAGATCCCCAAGCTGAGCAATGCCGAGGGTACCGTCCCCGTCGTCATCGATCACCTGGGTCATCCCAACCAGTCTCGTCCTGTGCATGAACAAGAAGGATATACCGAGCTGATGAGTTCCCTGCGTCGAAAAGAAATTTACTTGAAGCTCAGTGCCACCTATCGCTTCCCCAATCTGCCCGCGTTGGGTGCATATGCCAAAGACGTCATCCGTACGGCTCCAACACAGATCATTTGGGCTAGTGACTGGCCGCACACGGGCTCAGTTGAGTATAACCCCGGTGGCAACCGCAAGATCCACCAAGAGTATCGACGTGTAGACGACGTGGGTTATGTCAGGCAGTGTATAGACTGGTGTGACGGTGACGAGGACCTGATCCGTCAAATCTGGGTGGAGAACCCTCGAAGGCTCTGGCAGTATAATGAGCCCATCCAGCAAAAATTATGACTATAAGGTTGTTTCCATGATGTCCCTTCTTTCTCTCTTCTCTTTTTGTCTCATTCTTTCAGCCCTACTACTCTTTAATGCATTGAAAGGAGGATTTGGTAAGTTCTACTCCTGGAATGAATTGGTGAAAGTAGCAAAGTATGGCTGATTCGATGACAGCATACCATAATCACCTGCAGCCATGCCCTCCATGGATAGAAAAGGAAACGTGGGAATCGAAGGGTCCATGACGGGCTGTGCCTGGATATAGTTTGGCAGTAATACTGGGTTTGATGTTGGCATGGTTGGTGATAGATTGCGTCGGATGATGTCAATGCTCTGTTGGATGCCAGGGCATGATATCTTGGCGCATTCCAGCGCCTCCAGGAACATTTCAATACGCTCACGGTCGCCTGAGAATCCATCCTTCAGATCCTCCATTACAATTGTCGCTGCTGTATAGATGCAATACGACATAAGATATGGAATTCGGGCAAACCCAAATGTGTTTCCATAGCCCACGACGATCGACTCGACCGCTTGAGACGCCTGGCGGCAATTGGTACGGCAGTCAGGCGCGCTCCGGAACGGGCGATGCAGAAGAATGATGCTTGTGTGGTACAAGATACTATGTTCCATCAGTATACACATATATTTAATACAAAGACAAAATAAACAGACTTACTTCAACGAAATAATATGAGGTGGCGGCAGAATAGCCGGTATATTATTAGTGTCGATTCGAAGATGCGCTGGCAGGGTGGCCCACCACAGCTCCAGCTGATGACGCATGTTCCGCACAAGCGTGCCAACACTCTCCGGCTTCCTGCCGGAATAGAGGCCAAGGATAATATCATTGATAATTACGCACAACCTGCATTGGCTGATGAAACACGACACAGTATAGCACGGCGTCTCTGGGTAGTTTTTCAAAGGGTCACCATCGGCCCCGTAATAAGGCTGCCATGGCTCATGCTCGGCAAAATCATCCACTATAACTGTCAGCAAAACATCCCCAAACAAAAAACCTTTCGACATACGTAGTGTTAGATCAACCATAGGAGGCTCTCGCAATGCAGGCATTCTGCCGAGATACAAACTCATCGCCCTAGCATCGGTTAGAGGAACGGCCTTGGATAGATGGAGAGTAGCAAAATCTCACTTATCCCAGCAAAAGCACGACCAGGCCAGTCGTTTCCGTATTTCTCGGTCTTCGGCACTGCATGTCGTCGGGTCAGTCTTGTTAAATAGACCCAAGTCAATAGCCATGCGAAAGGCAATCCCGCTGTATAACCATCCTTGGGAGACGGCGCCCTGGCCAACTTGACGCGCACTCAGTTGCAGTAGGGATTGCACTGTGGGGATTGATATGTTGTCTTGTATTTGCTCGCCTAAGAGAAGATGCACCCGCATAAGCAATTGCGATGCCAACTCTTTCTTGGTGAACCGTGTTGAGTGACAGCACATTACACTCAACAGAAGCTGAGAAAAATATTTGCCGCCCGACCCCATATCACCTTGTGGTTAGTCAGTATATAGGCGATTAAAAAGGCCTTTCTTTTTCCTTCGAAAAAACTTACGCATGAAAGCAGGCCGATATATAAACATAAACACCGGATGAATCCATGTCCAGTGCGTGTTGAGAAGCTGGTCGACGAGTTCTCGAGGAATATCGACGCGCAAGGCGGCATTGCCCAATGATATTTCTTCCATTCGTCGAGAGTGAAGGGCACTTGTGACCAAATTCGTCCGTGCCTCGCTTTTTTCGTACTCAGACGAATGGTCGGCATTCGCTTCGGAGAAAGGGTGGTCTAATGCGGAAGTAGAGCCATAATATATATACTAGAATTATCCTAGTCAGAAGCATGGTCTGGACAAGCTGGATTAGTTTTACCTACCCGGCCATTCGCATCCACGTTGAGATCCGGTAGCTCGGGAGCTGGCCCTTGAGCCTCGACCGAATTCGACGTCGACTCTGGGCTCACTGGCGAGGGAGCAAGTTTGGGGGCTGGTGTTTCGGCACTGTCGACGACGGAGCGAGATTCGCTAACGATAAGTTCAAGTTCTTGTAATCGTTTTGCCATCCATGTAATCTGGGACATGGGCGGGGCCTTGTCGTAGCAACATTCATCGTGGTAGGCTTGACAGATCAAACACGAGGGCTGGCCGCCATCGCAGCGTGTCTGTGGGCAAGTTTAGCATCGACCGAATTTTTTCTCGCGGGAAGCTGTCCAGGCCAACCTTTCTCCTGCGGCAATTGGCGCACGTCAAGATATAGCCGGAGCGACGATGGCGTTTCCTGGCCGTGGCTGTCGAGGACACGGAACCGAGCCGGTCGCGCGGACTGAGGGTTGATCGCGACGCCATTGTGTGTATGCGTGCGCGTGTGTGCGTGTAAAAATGCTGTATTACTTATTGTCTGATGCAGCGATACCGCTGTGATGCCCAGAATAGCGGTAGCAAAGGAGAAAGCATTAAAGACGGGGTTGAATTAAGATTATTATTGCTGCTCCCTGAGTCGGGGAATTGGACGGAAGCGAGACGGCGAGTCGGCGAAGCACCCACAACGATCCCTCGAGCAGATCAGAGTCACAGAGTCACAGACGGGTCGACCCCACCCCGACGGAAAACATGAGCAGGCGGGCGTTTGCAGCAGACGAGCGAGCGAGCAGGAGGTTCTAATAATAAGAACGCGGCCAGCGGATCACCAAGATCAAGGGCAACCCAGAGTCCAGGATTCGGGATGGCGGCTCGGATGCGCTGGGCGGCCACGGGAGGGGCGAAAAAAGCGCGCAGTGTTCAGGAATAACAACTCAGTTGATCGTGCGGTCAGGTCAGCCACTATCTCCGCCGCTGCTCCTCACTAGGCTCTAGCCTCACGGTCTTGGTCCTTTTTTTTCGCCTACGGGCAGCCCGCTAGACCGGCCGTGGTGATCTGCAGGCGGTTGGAGCCCACCAGGCGCAAGTACCCCGGAGTATGGCGATAAAGTGGGACAGCCCTCGCAGATCTTGATGTGGGCTGTGCACAGGGACGAGGGCCAGCGATGATGCGATGAAGGAGAGGTAGGGAAAAATGATATCCATGCAAGGAGGAGACGAACAAATCTCATACGGATTGCGCTGTCCGGGGAAAATACGCTCGCCGTGATCTCTGCGCCTTCCGCTGCTGCACTGCAAACGCGTGCGGCAAGAGTTCCCTTCCCGATCAGGCAAGGCTGGCGGGACACTTGCAGCCAATCACAGGTGGTATTTCCGGGTCCACCTGACAGAGTTTGCGCTAATAGCGGGACGGGAAAAGCGGTTCTTGGCGCGGTGTGATTGGCAGGCTTATCGGCTGTTGCTATATATAATACGCATATATGTAACATTCAATTGGCAAACAGCACGAAGGGCTGGCTTTGACAGCGTGCTTATTCCGAATACGTAGTGATAGGCCGGTCTCGGTTCGTTGTTTGGCGAATCTTGTCCCCCTTCTGTTCATGCTCTGTCTACCAGTCTAGTCGTACGTGCCCGGCTCCACTGGCGTGGCGTTCATCTCCTCTTGACGCCGATCTTGGGCATGAAACAACGTCAGCAGATTATTTCTTGTGAAACTCGTGTATCAAAATTTGATTGATGCCTAGATAGCACAGCACAATTCCGGCCAGGACTCGTAATACTACGTACATGGCCCAAATATTGAACTCAATAATGCATCGTCAGCCTTAGGGATTCGCGGCACGTTCGCCGTAATATTAGATGCTAATTATAATAATAATGAACGATCTTAAGATACAACATTTGACTACCGCTGTTTTTTGGGGGTAAGCCGGCTGTAGCCCAATCAGACCGCGCACAGCTGGTCTTACGCGGCCTTAGAGCCTCCCGGGAGAGTGAAGCCCCTAAAACCTCAACCGAGATCGGCACGCTTGATACCTGTTTGGGCGTGGAGATGGCCTTCTTTTTGGAATTTTCTGTTCTCCTTTTTTTTTTTTAAAACTTTTGGTGCTGTTGCTCTCCCTCTTGCACGAATTTCACAAAAATGCGGGCACGGCTCGTCGCGGGGGGTTTTCTTTCCTTTTTTTTTTGTCTTAGATTTCGAATTCGCTCTTTGCATCGAAAAGTTCAGCTTCTAATTTACATCATTTTTGTACGACGGAATAATGTCTATGCACTCCCTTTTTGAAGACCGAAACATTCCCGGAATTCTCCGGATGCGCCATTTGCTGCAATGCATATGGAGTAGCGGAGAATATTATTACTTCTTATGGGTACTGTCATGGATGCCCTTGCATCGCATCATACTAGCCGGTGATATAGGCTGGGGGGTACGTCAGACTTCTTACTTTCAAGTTAGTACAACAAGCAGAACGCACTACTAGGACGCCTACTTTTAAATTTATCCGTAACGGGCGTCAAATACCGATGTTGGATGGCTATATGTACATGTATTCGTTGTGTTAACTGGTAACTAGTACAGAAAACTTGGTACTTACATTATCCTCGATCCCAGAACCCTACCTGCAGCCCAAACTGCGGCATTTTTGTCTGTGTCCAAAGAACGGATTTCACCAAGTGTCGGTGGTACATATATATATATGCAGTACTAAGTATATGTAATTGTACGAAGTATGTAACTTCTAAGAAGAGGATCTTGACCCCTCACCATGTCGGAATCCCCTCCCGGGGAGAAGCCCGGCGCGCCTTACCCCGCGTGCTGCGGAACGGATCGCGATAGATCAGGGCATGTCTATCGATTTCACCGGAAGAAGAAAAAAGACGCAATTCAAAAAAGAAAGATAAAGAAAATGTCTTCTTACAGACCATATGACGGAAAGCTCGGAATCGTGACCGGTGGCTCCCGAGGTATGCACGAACTATCACTACTACCATCAGTATCAGACTTCTTAGATATAGACCTGGATCTAACCTAACATACGAACAAACAAACCAGGCATCGGCGCTGCAGTGACCAGGCGTTTGGCCGCCAAAGGCTGCAACCTGCTGCTCATCTACACCTCGGACTCGTCCAAGGCCCTCACCGAAGGCATCGCCGCCGAGCTGACAGCTGCCCACAGCATCCGCGTGGCTCACGTCCAGGCCGACCTGAACGAGCCCGTCGCGGCCACCCCCAAGATTATCGAGGCCGCCAAGGCATTCTACGCATCCTACCATCCAGCATCTGGGTCCGGGTCCAAGGAGCTCCAGGTCGACATCCTGATCAACAATGCCGGTGTCGGGTCGAACCAGTTCCTGAACGATCCTGTCAAGGGCGCGATTGACGTGAACGAGTACACGCGTGTGTACAACGTCAACGTGCTGGCTCCGCTGCTGCTCACGCAGGCTGTTGCCCCGTACCTGCCGACAGACCGATCCGGCCGCATTGTGAATGTGTCCAGCGTGTCGTCGTCGATTGGCTACGAGGGACAGTCGGTATACGCAGGAACCAAGGCCGCTCTCGAGGCCATGACGCGCTGCTGGAGCCGCGAGCTATACAACAAGGCCACCGTCAACGCGGTCAACCCAGGTCCCGCATGGGGCGACATGTACGCGCAGGCCGGCGAAAAGTTTTGGAAAATCAACCAGCCGTACGTCGACGCGGCCCCGCTGGCAGCGTACAACGGCGAGGAGGACGTGCTCAAGGCCGCAGGCGACGACGCAGAACGTTTCGACAAGACCGTGCGAGAGGGAATGGGCAGCCGACGACCGGGCTTCACCAGCGAGATTGCCGGCACTATTGACATGCTGTGCACCGAGGAGAGTGGCTGGACGACAGGGAGCGTGGTGTGCGCCAATGGAGGAATGAAAATGTCTATTGCGTAGGATATCCCAAGAATATACTACGTAGCGCATACTAGCAGATACTAGTACATATCACATTTCATACCATCCCGCAGTATAACACCAGAATAATATCCTACAGATTCTTGCTGGCCCACCAGATGCCCATGATGCAGCTCAAGTTGCCGCTCCACCAGGCCAGCGACCGGAGGTAACTCAGTGTCTTATCTTCAATAAACAAGTACGCCAGCGCATATGCCACTCGGCTTGCTGAATACCAGACACCAATAAGGTCAATCGTCTCCGTATCGACCTTGGCGATATTTGCCAGGATGACTCCACGATGGTTAGCTGTCGCCCCAATCAAGATGGCAGGTTGAAAAAAAAAAAAAAAGGGACACACTGGCAGACGCAAAAAAGGCAAACCCCTCGACGGCATTCTCATGCGCGGCCTGCTGCCGCGTAATGCGGTCAAGCTGGCGGCGCGTCATCTTGCCCTCGCTAACCGCGCGCTCACCGTACTTGGCCAAATCGTGGCGCGGGTTGCGATTGTCGTCGATGCCAGCGCGGAATTTAGCTGGGCGTGTCGAGAGCACACCGTATGCGAAGAACCAGTGCGCCAGCAGGAAGCCTGCGGTGTGGTTGACGCCGGTGTGGATGCCGAGGGTGGATAGGATAGAGCTCCTGTGATGGCCATTAGAATGTGGAGTGATGTACCGTGGAACTGGAACTTGCATTTTTGATTTTTGAACTTTTAGTTAGGGATTGGTCCAGAAACTGGTTCCAACGGAAGAGAGTCTATGGACGAAGTCAACCCGGAGTTGAGTTCTTATAGACCTTTCAAATGTTGAGGTAGACTGACAGATTAGGCAAGTGCGGGCCAACAACATTAAACCTCGGCTTATCCAGAGTTCACGAATGTAGTTATTTTTTGAACTGGATACCTCTTATTGAGAACACCCTCCGGGCCAATCGTGTCGCCAATACGAGCCCCCTCCTTTGGATCAACATTGGTACACTACAGATCTGCAGACGATCAATTTGATGTGCATGTGATATGTCAATGATATACATATATATTGATCGCACTCTACATACAACATTGAAAGAAGCAAGTTCAGGGGTATCCAGTATATACAATTATTTTTTGAAAACGAAACAACAAACCAAGATATCACATCACCGTCATCGTTTTTCGTCCCGCCTCACTACTTCGCTCCACCGCGAACGCTTTGAGCGCAAGTGCAGGGTGCTCATCACCGTCATTACGCCTCCCACCAGACACACCCCGGCCACCACGCCCAGCTGCAAGCGCGACAGTCCAGTGGCGTCTGCCCACGGCGCCTTCAGCTCTAAAACATTAGTATACCCCAGTTCGTTGCCCTTTCGATCCAGCGCCACAATGCGAAATTTCGTATTGCGGTCAACCAGCCGTGTGTCAATCGCTGTTTCAAACCCCGTCTTCTGAACCCGTTGAATTCCGTGGAACTCTCCGGCGTCGGAGAGAGCGTCAGCAATGCTACCATCCTGAGTCGGGTGTAGCTGAGCCTGCAGCTGCCACTCGGCCACCTCGGTCGCTCCATTCCAGTGGACAAAAATCTTGCCCGCAGCCACCAATGCAACAGGCTGCGTTAGCGGTTTACCAATCCATGGACCCTTTGAAATCTGCGACGGACCACCATGTCCGTTGCTGGAAATGTGTGATTTGCTAAACCGTACCTCACACAGGGCGGTCCCATCTGCACCGAATTCGCTGTATCCGGCATGGCCACCCCAGCCGACAAAGACATTGCCGGTATCTTCGAGGAGCTGCATGTTGCCCTGGAATCGCGTCTTCCTCCCGGGATTGGTGAATGTCTGCCGCACGTTGGCGACTCCGTTGGGAACGTCTAGTTGGATGAGCATGCCGCGGCTTTCTGTCGGGGGATTGTGCGGGTGATGATCTCCGTCACTCTCCAGCACCGTCAACGTGTCGTTGTCGTGCCATCGGGCCTCGTGCGGCCACTTGAATTGCACCATGGGCCGCTCGCCAAGATCTCTGAAGCTGTTTCCCTTGCCTCCCAAGTTCCACAAAACCTCGCCGGTTGACCGCTCGATACAGCTGACCGCGTGTGTGTGGCCGGCTGAAATGATATAGTTCCCCTCGACGTCTTGGTCCACGTTGTTGATATGGAAATAGTCAAAGGGGTGGTGCTCGGTGCCCTCTCCATGTTCGAACTTCTTGTAGCTATGGGCTATGGGCACGTGCTGTGAGGAACGCCATTCAAAGATGAGCTCGCCACTGGCGATATCGATCTCCTGAAAGACGCCGTCAAAAATCCAGCCGTCCTGTGGCCCGCCAACAGACGAGAGATCGGCCCGTCGCTTGTCGTGTGCTGTGATCAGCGCCGTGTCGCGATTGGTGATTGTGAAATCGTGCGGGTGGCCGTAGATGTCGCCGACTGGGGAGACAACGTATCGTTCGTTGTAGCTCGAGTCCAGCTATCCAAAGTCAGTATTTTTTTTCTTTTCTCTCTTTTTCACCCATCCTCATTAGAATAATCAGTCTTACCATGTAATAGTAGCCTGGCCCAAAAGGCTTGCCGGCCCAATACGTCAAGTAGTCCTGTTGGCGGTATCTCTGCACGCGAAAGTTCTGAGTCGCCGCTGAGCTGTGCACGGTCCAGACCAGGTCGCCGTGACTGTCCAGGATCATAGGCGACTGGCCACCGGGGGTGAAAAAGATGTATCCAGGCTCACACCGCGCATCTGATTGTACGAATGTCGGGACAGGTGACTCCAGATCAAAGGAGACGTAACGGCGCATAGATGGCGAGAGCCCGAGATCCGACCAGGAGAGCTCGGATGGATGTCGCCACAAGGTCTGCAGATGCTGCATGTCGAGGCCATGGTGGCTGCCGGACAGGGCGAGTATCGACCAGAGCAAGCCCAGTATAATGCCTCCCCTAACCACCACCCTCTGCCAGGGTCTGGACAGGCCGTGCTGCGGCCGTTGCTGTTCCTTCTGGGACATGGATATCGGGGCGGGCATGTCTGGATAGGGCATGTCTGGACAGTATTCTCTATCCGCAAGATGGCGAGACCGAATAAACCATGGTGGTCGATGTAGCAGGAAATAACTACGTAGATCAAGTATTAATAAACAAGGTGGGAAATTGTTGTGCTTATGAATGCGGCCGATGATTGGACCATACGTACACGGCAGCCCGCCGCCGCCTGCCAAGCCCACGCGGCGCCAAGACTTGCGTCGTCATCACCTCTCCGAGTGGAAGCTTCCATGTTGGAGTCCGGACAGGGCTTTGTTTGAATTTTCCTAACTTATAATATGCATTCTTATTCTTGTGCACATTAGTTACCAGCAGTCTGCTTGGTATTCGTCGCAGTGTCCATTGCCTGGCTGTTTCCACCCGGGCCAAAAATTCTAATTCCGGCAAACCGAAAGCAGCAAATCAATAATCCATGCCATAGTCTACCCCGAGTGTGTGAAGTCGCAACCGGACAATCCGTACGTGACTCCGTACGTAGTATCACCTGCTCTCCGATCTGGCCGACCCCACCTGATGCGTACTGTAGTTCAATCACAATTGACAGATCACCATTCAGCTGCCATGACGGGTCGACTAGGGTCTCGGCATGCATATACGTACGTACTAACACGGAATTAACCTTTCGCCGATCATAATGCCGTGTTGTCGGTTCACCTTTTGCCGGATTCGAAGTTGTGTCACAGAGATTTATAGGACAAAGAATCAAAGGCTCTTGAGGCAATAGCTATGCTGCATCGACAGGGAGCCCGGCTTCATCTAGACGGTCCTATGTACGGACAGCTTGGCAGTACTGTACTAGTTAAGGCGGAGCTTACGCCCCACCTTATATGGCGCATGAACGCCTGTAGGACGCAGAACACTTCTGTAGCGAGGCCAATTTTACCAATTTAACAGCATACTCAGGAAGCCTGGTCAAATTGGTCAAATTGACCCCACTGTAGGGGGTTTTAAAGCTTATAAGCCTTACTACATAAGCCTCTGGGTACGCTGTCAAACGCCATCGAGGTCAGATTGAGACTTCTTTTTTTTTTTTTTTTTTTTTTTTTTTTTTTTTTTTTTTTT
>CVMT01000002.1:4966476-4994954 GCA_000985935.1 Talaromyces islandicus | reverse complement strand
TTTTTTTTTTTTTTTTTTTTTTTTTTTTTTTTTTTTTTTTGAAAAAGGAATTCATACTGATAATCGCTACACTGTGTTCCGCGATTATTGCCCTATGTTCAATTCCATGTTATTCAAGCGATTCCAAGAATAGGAAATTCCTCTGCAATACTATGCCAGTCCGCAGGAACATGGTCCAATTTCTATCTATTTGTGCACTACTTTGAATAATTGGAAAATGCTGACCCTAGTATACAATACGTACATCGGCCCTCCCCCTAAACATATCGAAAAAAAACTCCTCCAATCAACCCTTCAATGAAACAAGTGACAAAACCAATTTCCTAGGGACTGTCTGTCGAACGCGTAAAAAACCTTCACTCCGATGAATCTCTCCGCTCGGCCGACTGCCGCATCATTCGCATCATCTCGGCTGCCTCGAAAGCATACTTGCACTTCACCCTCAGTGCTCCCCCGTACCGATACATGACCAGAGGAAAAGGCATGCAAACAAGCGTTAAGAAAGCTGGTATCGAACTTGCCCAATGAATGCCCAGGCTGTCATACATCTGAGTAGTGAACAAAGGAAACACAGCACCGACCACAGAGCGGAAAATGGCGGCCGCTGCCAGAACCGAGGCGGCATATATCGTGTACGAATCAATCAGGTAGTTGATCACAGGCAGGATGACAAGCACGCAACCAAACCCAAACGGTGCCGAGAGCACAATGCTGACTGACCAGTGGATACTTGGGTAATTTGTCCATGCAAAGGCGAACATGCCAACCGGCAAGGCCACACCGCCCACGATTGCTGGAGGCAAACGAGATTCTGCCGTTGCTGATTTGGACATAGACAGCTTCATATACCGTCCATTGTTGTCGTAGATGGCATATCCAACCCCTAAAATGATCCCCACAGTTATGCCCATGAAGGAGAGACCACCAATACCCTCGCTCCACCCACGGCCTTCATTGTAGACAATAGGCATAGCGCCCATAAACATGTAGACCGTGCCATAAATAATAGCCATATAGAGCGACGCCACTAGCACAATGGGTTCCCGGAAGAGCAAAACCCACGGCCGCACTAGGGCTCTCTGAAAGACTTCGGACGGTTTCTTTCTGCCCTGGCTTTTTTCGAGAACACTGATATAAGCCTTTCCATTAGTTTTTGAAAGCTGATTAGCTTTCCTAATTAGCAGTACCGGTCCATATGTTTCAGGCACGAAGAAAATGCCAAGGATACCTATTGCTCCGATGAGAATACAGCACACCCCCTGGACCCATCGCCACCCAACGTTTTCAGACACAAACCCGCCAATGACCGGGCCCAGGACAGGACCGAGAAAGGGCGCAACACAGTATATCGTCATGGCAAGTCCTCTTTGAGCAGGAGGGAACAGATCCGCGATAGCACCACCGGAATTGACCAGCGGTGATCCGCCAAATGTGCCGGCAAAGAATCTCAAGACGAGAAGCGTTGCAACGTTTTGGCTGCCGGCTGAACCCCCTAAGAAGGCCACCATGGCAACATGGGATATTATCCAGAGAGTTCGTCTTCCGTAGAGTTCGGATCTTATTGCGGCTTGGTTAGGAATGGAAACTACTTTCGTAGTGGGTAAGAATACTCACTAAACAAGCAAAGCATATTGTTAGCTCATGATTAGAAACGCAGTTCAGCTGAGATAGACATGTTGTTACCAAGGGACCCCAGACAGCCGGACCAATTGCAAAACCAATCACAAACAAAGATAGCCCGAGGATAAAAACTTCGTTGCTAATATCAAAATCTCGTAAGACCTCGTTGGCAGACACCGAGTAGGCCGAAGACGTGAGCGTGACGGCAAAGACAGACAATGTCACAATGGTTGTGACGAACCACTTTCTGGGCTGAGACCAATTCATCGGGTTTCCAGGATCGTCCTGTTGGAACTCGACCACAAAAGGATCGTCCTCGGTGCCGTGGCCATCGTAGGGTTGGCTTTTCTCGACCTCTCCGGTGGATTCGGGGAGTTGAGACATTTGTACTTTTGGTTTTAGAATTAAAAGGACCGCTGGAGAGATCGATTGGAAATTCAAGACCCCAGCCGTACATTTAAGGCTTTAAGTAATTCCTTGTTGATACCATACAAAGGCGGAGCCGCATCTGATTGGCCGCAGAGGATGATGTATGTTGAGGAGCGGGTAGCCGTTTCATTGGCTAATAGCTGTAAAATGGGGCTCTGCATTTGTCAGACTTACAAGAAGCAGCCAATAAGAGGTCCTTCCGCTATGGAGTCATGAACCATCGGAGCGTACTTTGATTGGTCCTTGGAGGCTCCCTTGTTCTTACCATCTGTAAGCAGCTTGAGATTCTCGGGGCAATTCTTCTCTTCTGATGCTGCAAACATCATGGCAACGAGCCCTCAGAGCCCGCAGTCTCGAGACAAACAGATATACCCTTTGAGGAGGCAGCGGTTGAGAGTCTCAAACGCGTGCCAGGCCTGTCGGCTGAGAAAGACTAAATGCGACGGCCGTCGTCCCAGTATTCCTATTCTCCCACTCTATAATTCTCTCGAGACTGATATATGTTCTGTTTACAGCATGTGGGAGATGCCAGCAGATAGGGAAGACATGTGCGTATAGCCAGAATTCTCTCGCTGGAGCGCACAATGCGCAGCGCCAACCAGTTGCTCCACAGGCATCACCTATGCGCAGTCATGTTTCTCTGCCAATCTCGTCTCCAGCAGCGCGAGCCAATCTGCTTGAGGGGGAGTTGGAATTGACTTCATCGTCAACAATCGAGACGACTCCGGGAAACGGAGAGTCTTCTATTTCTGAGACCTTGGGTAAAAGCGAAGACCCAAACCCGGGTCAGGACCAGGCGTACTACGCCGCCCATGGGCGGTTTACTAGCGAAGTCATAGCCACAATCGATGTGAGAGCGGGAATGACGCCTCCTACTACTTCAAATCTCGTTCCATTCGTTGATGCGCCTTTATTTGGAGAGATAGACCTGGAATCCCCGCATGGAACTCTACGCTCGCCCATGGAATTGCCTCCCCGTACATATGCCGATAGGCTTGTCGCTATATATTGGCAGCATCTCGAGCCTGTGGAGACTATATTAGATCGAGAACGTTTTTTCCGCAGCTACGAGGCATTATACACTAGTTCTAGTGCACTTCCTCATACTGATTATGAGGTCTGGCTCAGCATACTAAATATTGTCTTTGCTCTTGCAGTACAGAGACACGAATCAACCCCTCAGAAAAAACGAGAAGAAGAGGCTAATAACTATTTCCAACGAGCCTGGGCGGTTCTCCGTCCCGAGATCATTCTCTGGAAGCCTGGGTCGATCGAGCTGGTACAGTGCTTAATGCTTATGAATCGGTTCCTCCACTGCACCAATAACCAACACAAGACATGGGTGACGGCCGGTTTGGCGATAAGAATTGCACAGAGTATGTGTTTTCAGCTCCCGGAAGGATCGTTGGCCAAAGATTCTCTTAATGACAGGCGGCTGAGACAACGGGTTTGGGTTAGCTGTGTTGCCCTGGACAGGTACGTTTGATCATCGACAATGAAATTAGACTTTGGAATCACTGATTAGGTAGATGCGTTTCCTGGTCCCTCGGCAGGACACTGGCGCCGTCCCTTGTCTTACTACCGAACATTGTTGATTCAGTATCTTTAAATGGCCACCACCAACAAGAGGAAAGGGATGCTGAGCGACTTCGGCGGGAATTGGAGTTTCACGAAATTGGAAACCAAATTCAATTGGCACAAACCCAGACTAGGCTCGGCATAGCTACCAAGTTGGGACTCCCACGTTTGTATCAGCAAGAGGAGTACCACGCTGTGGCGGTGCAGTTGGATGCCTGCCTCAACAAATGGGAAATAAACCTTCCTACCCACCTGAGGGTACAGAATATTGCAAGAATTGCCGACAAAAAGACTCGTACAGAGGGGTATTTGCTTCATCTTCGGTAGGAAACCCTTTACATTCCCATACCTCATTCTGGATGCTGTCATTCGCACTGATGATAAACCACGCTGATCCCAGTTTTTAGTCTTCTTCACTTCCGAATCTTTCTGTACAGACCCATGTTGGCACGCTTTTATTCTTTGAAATCTCGCACGATGACAGGCGAAACATCCATACCTCCCAGCTTAAGCGATCGACTGCTCCGACAATGGGCCGGAATGTGCATCGAGGCTGCACAAAAGCTAATATCATTAGTTATCGAGACACTTGAACCAGCCAATCCAATTGGCATCCTGCCATGGTGGCATCGAATTTTCTACCTACACATGGGGGGGATCAACTTCCTAGCAGCCATGTTTGAGCCTGATCTGTTTACGGAGTCGGTGTCACAATCCTGGCAAGACGTCCTGTCAGCCTTGCGCGCGCATGACCATCTAAGCACGTATGTTCAGCAATGTATCCGGACATTTGAGACGCTTTCGACAAGAATACTTCAGGCGCGACATTCAATCCCAGATGCCAGTAGTGATGTACCGTTTGACGAGGGGTCATCTGGCTCGTTTTTTGATGATCTTTTCCAAACCATGAGCTGTGACTTTGACAGCTTTCCCTTGGGTGTGGATGATTCATTCAGCGCTATCGCACCTCGCTTCGAGAAAAGCCATTGGTAAGATAAAGACGGTTTTTGAGGATAACTCTTTTACTTTTAGCTATATTTTACCTACTTGCTTTAGCAGTTTCCAGGTTGGGTTGGACAAGAAAAACTCGTCCCACATACATACATCCACTAGATGTGTTGTCGTCGTGCTATGGTATTGGGGCCATTTGTAAGGTGGGGGCCTAAGTCTGTATATGCCATGTGGCCTTCGTTTTCACGGCTTGGCTTGCATATGACAACCAGAAATGAACGAGGCAGGTGTAGACAACAAGCTTCTCACTACATGAGCTTGTAAATTGTGAATCGCATGCTCAACGCTCCCCGGAAAGGTTCGCACACCGGTACGTTTTCGTTCCATCAGTATTCACAACGCCGTATACCACCGAGCAGTACTACCTTGGGGAGTGGTTCGTGAATATAAAATTCTTTATTGTGTCACTGCGCAAACTTGCGAAGGGTTGCCTTTCCTGTACTAGCCCTGCAAGGTGAGTGGGGGCTGAAAGCATCCTGAACACCGTGCGTCGCGACTAATCAATGGTGTTATGATGACTTTTATTCAACGACACCCCAATTGTCTTAAAGTCCAGTCGAGGTTTTTCTTTTCATTATTGGGAATAATTTGTATTACATGTGCAAGATGCCTATCTGGCTTCATCGGCGTCAGCAGGGCATGCAAAAGACGTCGTTGCTATCTCTACCTACAGAACTCTACCTGGAGATTCTGGAATATCTGGATATTCCCTCAGAGGTCTGCCTGCGACTAACTTGCCGCCATCTGTATCTTGCACTTCCTCCGTTTCCAAAGGTTAACCTTGGTAGTGTCCAAGCAGACATTAGCAACCAAATCTTTGGGCGAAAAGCCTGTCTAAAATGCAATGCAGTGTATACTTCAGCCGCTTTTCCACACTTGGTTGACACACCCCCAGACGTGCCAAGGATGCTAAATATCACGGCAAGGCTTACAAATACGATAAATGCCACCAAAAATACAACAAGGATTGGCTGTCATAGGGCAAGAATGAAGCTTCACGGTCTGGTATATGCCAGTCCAGCACCGATGCAGCTGCCAGAAGCTAGCGCCTGGCCAGATAAGAGTAAAGAACGATTAAAAATGGCAACCAGCCATGGAAAATATGTTCAATGTCGCTTACCCAGAGGCGGATGGGTGCATATCCACCGGAATAATCACAGTGCCCACCTATTTGAATACCGCGGCTTCTGCGGTTGGGTTTACCGGGGATTGCCCTTTTTTCGAAATGGGCAGAAATGGATCTTTCACTGCGAGTGTCTTCGATGCTCCCCGATATTTAGCAATGCACACAACATTTGCTTCTTATGCGACCCAAATGACTCTAGATATATATTGAACCAGTTAACTGCTCACGAACGCCAACTCCCAGATCGATCTTGCCCGGGTAGGATCAAGCTAAAAACAACAAAATACCCCTATGGAAAGGAAACATCATGGGTCGGACGGCGAAAAAACACGTGTATGCGAGACTTGAAATACCGCGGACCCGTGCACCCGTCCAGGATGCCAGTGAATAGTTTGTGGGAGCCGGCCGACATGCCATCGTGGAGCTGGAGCTGGTGCGGTGCCTGCAGCCCATACTATACCCCGGCACCGAACAGTCGCAAGAAGAGAGACCATGAAGGGTGGAACGACCCAGAGCTGTGGGGGCTCGACCAGTGTCGTCGACGGTGTTGTCCTCACCGTCTAAATCCGCAGAGGAAGTTGATTCTGAAGGAGGTTGAGTAGATCGACATCGATATATGCAGGGAATGCATATCAGATTGTATGGACTGGAGATTATTCGAATAGAACATCTCCAATGATCGCTGTTACATGGCAGCTTTAGCATTAAATATTCAATTGAATAGCACGGGTTAGGAGCATTTTATATTTTGACGTCCGGAACATGGATCAATGTCTGAAAGGTCTAGCTGCATTCGAAATCTCTTGTTTTTAAACAGTAGTAGACATAAATTAACCATATACGTAGTATAGAATAAAACCAAATCCGTTGAGATTATTAATTCAACGTTGAAATGTCGACTTCGACTTCGATGTCGAGCCGGGTCAAATACTCCGAGCTCCGACCGCTGGTGCCGGAGTTCAAACCGGGCATGCCAACTCCGGGCCTTATCTACTCTCACATCCTGCACCAAAAGCCCCATACAAGGAGCATTATTTTGCTCTCTCCCGCATGTTCGGGTTGAAAAGACAAACAATATGCCGCCGAAACGCCGCAACGGCCAGTTGTCCTCCTGTGAACCGTGTCGCAAGGCGAAGATGCGGTGCGACCATGCAACTCCGACGTGTGGCAGATGCGCTAAAAGACAGCAGACTGAGCTGTGCATTTACCATCCAGCACCGCTGACCCAGCCCAAGCCACTAGAACGACCATCTCCAGTTCCGAAGAAACGGAAGCGGGGCTCTTTGATCGTGTCGGAAAGGGGCTTTGTGTCGACCAACTTGCTGTCCAAGTATCGAGTGCAGCCGTCTAGCCCTATTACCCGCAACGAGGTAGACGGCAATGCAGAGGAAAAATTGCAGCTCAGGAGAAAACTGTTTTCAACCGGGTTTTTAGGGCCGTCGAGCTATTGGGCGCCATTTGACAAGCCCGAAGAGAGCCCAATATTGGGCCTCACCCCTGAGACTTCATCTGGAGAAGAAATAGACACGCCCCTGGAATCAACCATGGAAGGTGGCTTGGTTGATCTGGACCAGATCGAGTGTGGTGCGAAGATATTGGTTCTTTTTGATGACCTGCCTCTGTACTTGCAGTTACTTATGGCCCGATACCGGCTTTGCGAGCCTTGGGTATTTGGCCTAACGCTTGCACGCGAAATCTTCGGTCCACTTACAGAGCTGCGCAAGCAATGGATGCAAGGCACTAAAAATAAAAAATCACAATCAAGGCTACTAGCGTGGTCTAAAAAGCTGTTTGACAACAGTGCCAGCCCCATCAAAATGGACCGATCGACGACGGTATCCGAATACTTTGCCATCGCCTCGCCAAGGTGGGAAACGATCGCGCTTATGTTTACGTGGGTCGGTATCGCGACAACCATGATACCCGATAACGATGAATGCCTTCGACTGGACGATGGTACAGTTATCGACAAGAACAAACTAAGGCTGCTTATGGTCGAGGTCGTTGAGCTTTGCCTGAGCTTTTGTGACAGCGTTGGAGCTATGAGCGATCCTCTGTGTTGGGCGTTGGTTCAGCATACTTCTTTACTAGCCGAATCTCTTGGTGATAGCAGTATTACTCCCAATTGCATAATTTGCGTTCTTAAGGCGCCGCTGACACTTGTGCAGACTACAGAACATGGCGAAGACTCGGGGATCTTTCTACCATGGTATTCGCTCTTGGCATCCACTGCCCGGAAACGAACCCCAGCATTCCATTTTTCTTGATTGAAATCCGCAGGCGCGTTTTGATTGCCTCTTATACTATAGATAAAACGCTTGCTACGCTGCTCGGAAGACCGCCGCGAATCGCGTGGCAATACTGCGACATTCAAAACCCCCTTGACCTCGACTACGCAGACATCTTTCCTGCATCGGATGAACAACGACAAGATAAACTGTTGGAAAAGATCGGCCCGGATGGGTGGAATATTGAAGGCCGCATGACATCAGGATCAAAGGCTAGGTTATATGCTATTCTTGGCCCTATGCGAGAAAAAATATTGGCATTGTCATTATCACCCCATCCAGGCGACGTGGCCCAAAAGATATCGTGAGCTAGATTCGCTTCTTTGTTGTAAAATTTCAAAAGGGTTATGGCCGTCAACTGACTATATACGATACAGCGAGACATGGGCCGAACACAGGCAGCTTCGTCTGAACTTGCCGCATTTTCTTCAATGGTCGCCCTCAATCAGTGGAACTGGTACACTATGTTTCGCGACAGATTTCTTGGCAAACTTACATCTTGAATCTCTGAATAATGAGTTTATTCTGTATCACGTTCTTGTTAAAAGAACTGGCCAGGGAAAAACAGAGTTTCTGAATCTGGCACGCGAGATATTAAGTGTCGTGTTGCTTACTTTCTCACGTTCTTCCCTCCCGCGTATGGATTTCTACCAGACATGGAATGTAAGTTTTCTGTCGTCATTTCCCGTCACGCATTTTCTCTTTCTCCATTTAGACTGTTCATTAACTGGCTACAGCTTTGTTATCTCGGCCTCCCCTGCGCTGGCGTGCTAGCTCGAGAGCTACTTGAAAGGTCTCAGCACCAGCAGCAGCACCAGAAACGTACTTCCAACGATCAACAACGGACCCCATCCATTGCTGCACCTTTTCCCCGATCAGAAGTAATTCAAAACTTAAGTGTGTTTGCCTCTCACCTGGAAAGCACGCTTGATATCCGAGACGGAAATTATGGAATTGCGCGCAAAGGGTTACAAGCGATACGTAGCGTTCTTGACCGTATTCTGTCCGGCGATGATGTTGTTTCTAGCAGTGCTGTCACTGCAAGCGATACCACTGCACAACCACCACCGACTAATACGATGGAACTACCAGCTGGCCTTGGAGACTGGCCTGCCACGGTGCCTAATTTTCAATCTGAAGACGGCAACGCGGCTGAGTTTATGACGTGGTTGGATAATATTGATTGGGCGCAGGAATCTTTGCTAACATTTAGCTGAAACCTGCGCGAAGTAAATGTCTTCTAATTCAGGTGCACCATTAATATTCTTGTCTCTTTTTTTTACGATCTTTTTCTCCATGTACGTCCATGTTACGTTATAGACAGGGATGTCATTCCTGCTCCCTGGTTGGCGGGATCTCCCCGGGGAGCCCCATTAACCTTGATCGGCCAGGGAGCCGTTTGGTCCGTTGTTCATCCAATCGGCGTTTGCCGGTGACATGCGTGGACGAGGCAAATTTCACGAACGCGAGCGAACCTACGAAAACCCCCAACCGTTCCTAGACCCTTCGTCTCTCAATATTTCTTCTTAAATAGTCAAATCTCGACCCGTTTAGTAGCGTTGCTTTCTCTGCGAGGGCTGATCTTGCCTTGCCGCATCCCTCCTGCATTCATTCGCATGTGAGTGCGTTCCTGAAAAGCGGGACTGCAGCGGCTTTCAACTATTTTGATGCCCAACTATTTTGATGCGAAAGATTGAAAATTCAATTACATATTTCACAATGGAGAAACGCAATCCTGATGTTCCTATTGCTGCGGACAAGTTGGTCCCAGCAGCTCCTGACGTGGAGAAGCAGCCAGACGAGCCACAAGAGAAACAATCTGCATTCAAGAAACTAGGTATACTTGACCAGTTTCTCGCATTATGGATCTTCCTTGCCATGGCTATAGGTATTATATTGGGCAACTTTGTGCCCAATACCGGACCTGCTCTGCAAAAAGGAAAATTTGTTGGTGTTTCTGTTCCTATTGGTGAGACTGCTGGTTATATAATACGTGTTTGAGTATGCTGATAGTATCCAAATAGCTGTTGGTCTTTTGGTCATGATGTATCCGATTCTTTGCAAAGTCCGATACGAGACTTTGCATCATGCTTTTCGGACTCGTCGAGTTTGGATCCAGATTGCCTTTAGCATCATTGTCAACTGGATAGTTGCTCCATTCTTTATGGTAGGCTGGTTGTTTTCCCCTCACTATCCAAGAAATAATTGCTTACGGGAAACCAATGTAGCTAGCATTGGCCTGGGCCTTTTTGCCCGATGAACAAGAGCTGCGACAGGGGTTGATTCTTGTTGGATTAGGGCGATGTATTGCCATGGTGAGTCATCAAAGCAGTTCCTAATAGTAATGATATCTAATACTTAAAAATGTGTATAGGTGCTCATATGGACCGGGCTGGCAGGAGGTGACAGCGAATATTGTGCTATCCTAGTCGCTATAAACTCCCTTCTTCAGATGGTATTATTCGCCCCGATGGCCATCCTCTGCATCACAAAAATCGACGGCGACAACGTCGACTTCCAATACTCTACTGCTGCTCAAAGCGTTGCTGTGTTCCTCGGAATTCCTCTAGGCGCCGCAGTGCTCACGCGTTTTACCCTTCGATGGGTAAGTCCGCGGTGGTACGATGAAGTGTTTCTCAAGTGGGCCAGTCCATGGTCTTTGATTGGTCTTTTGTTCACTATTCTGGTTCTATTCGCTTCGCAAGGCCGCCAGGTGGTGCATCAAATTGTCTCTGTGATCCGTGTTGCAGCCCCTCTCGTTGTCTATTTTGCAGTTATCTTCTTCACTACTCTCTTCATCGCATACAAGATGGGATTTGGGTACAAGCTGGCCGCAACGCAGAGCTTCACTGCTGCGAGCAACAATTTCGAACTAGCTATTGCTGTTGCTGTTGCCACGTTTGGACCCGATAGCAACCAGGCTCTGGCGTCTACTGTAGGGCCGTTAATTGAGGTGCCCGTGCTGCTGGGACTTGTGTATGCCGTGAAATTTGTGGCGAAGAAATTGGATTGGCACGACTAGACGGTACATATTAGTTTAGACATGTAGTCGCAAGCTGTGACTGTCAACCTCGTCTACAAGAGCAAGGGTATAACTGCACTACGGCGCCGCACCACCCCCTTCCACCCGCAAGAAGAGCAGGTAGCGAACTTGAACCACTCAGATAACGATGAAGACAGACCACCCTAAGTCGAATCCACCACGGTTACGCTTCCAAACTCGAATATCATAGCGGATCCGACTTTAAATTTGACAATCCCGCCCCTACCAAGCTAGGGAGCGGCAGTCTTGGTAAACCATATGTCCACACTACTCCACGACGTCGACATATATGGCCATCATGGTTCGGCCGATACTAAAAGTCGTCGAGTGTTGATTTATGATGAATTATAATTATTTGATTTTTGATCATGGTTGAAACTATGCTGCAACAGAGTTTTCTGAACGACTGGCGTATGGCGATTGGTTACTATTCTACCTCTCTTTCGTGAATTATTACGTCTCGACAAATGATATCTAGCTGGAACCTTGAACCTTCGGTTTTCCTTACCTTATATTAAGTTCACTATACTCTGTGATCTTTTCTATTGGGGGCGGTTCCCCGGAAGATTCCCTAAGTATAGATTCTTCAAGTGTAGTAGTACAGAGTTTGAGAGGTCATATTTTTAAATCTATTTTTTTTTTTTTAAAAGGAAAAAAGAAAGAAAGAAAAAAAACCAAAGAGAAATAATCATAGACCCTTAACATTGCCGTATAGAATAGAAAGCCATAGTTTTCGACTTCAATGATATTGATTGATTCCATCAACAAGTCTCTCCAGGCAGTGTTTGCGGACATACCGCCGGTTTTACACAAACAAGGTTAAATTGCCTTTGCCATGGGTATGTTCTTCTCCAGTATGCTAGCAGTAGGCACCTTACCAATGCCCTTTCCAAGGAGCGAAGACAATTTCTGGCGATGTGAATTCATATCTGCCAGCTTCCGCCGAAGAATTTTACCACTGGCCGTTCTTGGGATTTCATTCACGAATACAACGCCTCCATCGAGAGCTTTGTAGCTTGCTAGGTATTTCTGAGCAAATGTATACACTTCCTCCGATGTGAGAAGAGGTCGTTGAGTGTTGCATCTGACGATAAAGGCCCGAGGTGCCTCGGTGTTGCTGTCTTTCAAGGGTACACCGATAACAGCGGCGTCTCTGATGCTAGGATGTTTGAGGAGCACGGCTTCGATCTCGGCGGGAGCAACGTGCCATCTTTCATGGAAATAGAAAAAATATTTAGCAACTGAAAATCATTAAACAGGAGAGAAGGATACAATACATACCCATATACTTTGATTAACTCCTTAGTCCGGCCAAATATAAAGTAAGAGCCGTCTTTCACGTAGACGGTATCGCCGGTCTTAAACCAGCCATTTTCATCCTTTGTTTTTTCTTGTGTGCCCCCTTTATATCCAAGGAGAGTTCCTGGGCCTCGTACTTCGAGTTCACCCGGACAGTTATCATGGTTAATAACCCTGGCGGCGTTATCTAGGGTTACAATGCGGGCGTCAAACATTGTTGTTGGTTTCCCTATACTACCTGAAATCTGGCCTTCGCCGAAACGATTCATGAATGCGATTCCGGTCTCTGTCATTCCCCATATCTGTCCGACTGTTGCTTGCGGATCGAGCATGTCTCGAAACTGCCGCATGGACGGCGCATCAATCGACGCCCCCGCAACACCTATATATCGCATTGACGTCAGGAATCCAGCAACATTCGTTGTTGCCAGAGCCGAGCGGTTCAGAATATGAATCATTGTTGGAACCACATACGTCTCGGAGATATTGTATCGACGAACTATCTCTAGAAATAAGACCGGCTCAAACCGAGGCAGCACGTATGATGGTTGTCCGTACCGTATAGGACTGATATGAGCCCACTGTGCGCCAAAAGAATGAAACATGGGCAGACACATTAGCCGGGTCGGTTTGTAGGGGACGTCATATTGTGCGCTTAGATGCTGCGCGATTATCGAGTTGTGAGACAGCAATGCTGCTTTCGGGGTTCCGCTAGTGCCACTGGTGAGAAACATGACTGCCGGGGTTTTCTTAGACACGGTGCTCTCTTCGAATGTGTTCCAGTTGCTTTTGCCATGGTTTAAAAGATGTAACACGCTGCGGTAAGCGGTAGTGTTGCTTAGGTTGACTTGGTCGCTATGGGGTTGACAGTTGCGAATACGTTGGACGATGCATTTAATCGTGTTGCTATCCAGAAGGCGTATTTGATCAGGGAAAATTCCCCTTTTAGGAGAGACTTCAAGGACTGTTGAAAGGGCGTCAGCAGACGTTATGACTAGTCTGGGTTGGGCGGTGGTCAAGACATGATCGAGTTCATAGGCTGGGCTTGCTGGGTTTGAGCCCATATACACGGCGCCGGCGCCTATAATAGCGAAAAACAGGGCAGAGTATAGAATCTTCAACCAAATTAATCAGCAACTTAAAAAAAAAAAAAAGAAAAAGAAAAAGAAAAAGAAACCCCCGAGCGAGTCTCCTCTCTTGGTTATGTTCTTCGAAACTTACACTATTCGGCAAATGCAGTAGCACGCAGTCCCCTTGCTGAATTCCGGAAGCTTTCAGGCCAGCGATCAAAGAGCGAACCAGCGACCTAAACTCGTCTCCGTTCAGACAGCACGAGGGGTCCTCGGCGTCTATATACAAAGGCTGCGTCGGATCGTAGGGCATCGTACCGCCAAAGGCAAAGGTAAGCAAGTCGACAGCGTCATGCTGCCCGCATGTTTTGATGCTCATTTTTGTTCGTCAAGAAGAATGCATGCATTGGTATTATTCTTTTTGCTCCAAGCATGAACCATCCCAGAGCCCTCGTTTCACAGAAAATGCTTGCTGAAACCATCTTGCGCATGAAATGGCAACGCGTGACAGACGCCAGCCACTCTACCACCAGGCATTCCGTGCCGACCCAACCAGTTAGAAGTAAAAAATGAATAATGCTCGGCAATCGTTCCTAGTGCGGCGAATTGATACTCAATTCGATATTGGCGTGGCCACGAGGGCTTCGATTGGCTATTGGAATACGAGGCTCAGCCGCACATTCTCCGTATCCGCAGCTGTCGGAGGATATGATTTCGTGACGAACGGACCATCAAAAAGTTAAAAGTGTTAATTACACAGGCCGTGGTATTGTCGTACCTGTATTACCATCGGCCCGTGAGCGGCAACATCGTGGATTTGGGGCCGAGGTACACTGCATGACAATACATTACTGACTGATAAAAGGTTGGCAAATCCTTATCCATCAGCTAAGTCTTTCTCGCTCATTGTTGGTGGGAAATAATATTGAATAGGGGAAGCATGCAAAAGAATTTATGGAAACTCGCTTCCAAAAGATTTTTTTTTCCAACAAGAATTATGCAACGCCTGCGAGTCTAGTCATTATGCTCTATACAAAATGGTCGAAGCTTCTCCCGACAGACTTGGCCGAGAACAATCACCTGTCTCGACCAAGCCGTTCTTCGTCGTCTTCTGTCAGCTCATAGGCTGGCCGGAATTCTCGTCCATTCTCGCCTTTTATCTTGAGTTGGGGGTTGGGGTGGGTATCGCGTGTTCCGCCGAGACTTGTATAGCCCTAAGAGATCCTAAACCGTCAGCAACCTGTCGGGCTCGCCATCGCCGGGAGAATGGGAGAATGGGGACGATGTCACCTGGTCGTATAAAGGACAGTATGGTATTTGCAAGTGTCGAATAAACTAGCAGCAGATTAGTGTCTTCATCGAAGCCTGGGGATGGGTTGGTGAAATAAAACGTACGGCCCAAATTTCCGCTTGGTGGCACACCAGAGGTTAGCTATACCGTCTATCACAAGCAACAGAATTGGGAAGCAGCCCTACCATAATGCCAGTCAATCACCGGATGTATCCGCATAAACGCCGGCCATCCAGCATCCGTGGGATCAAAATGAGTCAGTTTCTCTCCATGGGGGTCTGTTCGTCGCGTGCCGACAAAGATAGCTTTGACGCTCGGTCGATCGGCCAGGTATGCCTCCAGCCCTTCTTTCATGGGCAAGCTATATCGGTCCACATCGAGATGGTATTCTGCGCCTGACGAAGCGACAAAAGCATCGACTTCGGGAAATGGGTGCGGAGGAACGATATACACGGATTGCAATTGTTGAGGGACTTTCGATGGCTTCGTGGTGCCGTTTGAAGTGGTAACGGTATTGTCAGCAGTAGTGTTGGTGGGACTTTCCGCAGGTCGGACGGAGAATCGCGCGAGGATCACAACCAGAAGGACAAGGCCTGGCCAGACGGTCGGTAGTCAGTACAGGCGCCCACGTAAAAAGCATCCAATGAGCGAGTACACACAGTCTTTCCCGCCATTATAAGACAACGCGATTTCTTCGGGTCTTCGGGAGGGAGAGCGTTAGCGAGAACGGATCAACAAGCCGAGGCAGGTTAAACAGACTGGAACTTGGACAGCGCTTCGTCGACGACGGCAATGGAAATGCGCAGCTGTGCCTGGACGCGGCGGAGGAGCGGCGACTCGGCGTCGTGAGCGAGAAACGTATCGATCTTGTCCCTCAGCGCGAGGGAGACGTCAAGCAGGGAGCGGGGAGACATTGCGGCGGGACATTGGGCGACGGCGGAGACAGCAGCGATAGGAAAAGCGACAAGATGCAGCCCAAAAAAGCAATAATGATAGTATTGATAATAATGGTAATAGTGAGAGACCCAGCCAGCAATTGACTGACCGCGAGAAGCCAGCGTGGAAGGATCGAGAATGTCAACGGTGAAGATCGCTCGGGACCTCGGAGCGGGGCAGTTTGGCTGCCCGTGCGGAGGTGGGGTGTATACATTATTACATAGTATACCTAGTATACCTAGTATACATAGTACTGGCAGTATGGTGGTATGGTAGTATGGCGGTATTACAGTACATGTAACTGTATTCAGCCCTGTATCTATTTGCCGGCATGCTGATGCAGAACTCTGCAGCAGCCAATTAGTTGATTAATTAATTAATTGGACCTAAGAATAGAGCCGTAATGCACGATTAGTATGAGCAGGCTCTGCTGCGGGCATTTATTGCCGGCAGTCCCCCAGCGACGAATAATATATTTTCTTCTATTCTAGCCTAGTCAATGTCCATGTTCACCACGCTGTCTCAATGACCTCAGAAGCGCCTGCAGTGGCCATCATCGGCTCTGCGTGTCGCTTCGCCGGCGCTTCCTCGTCGCCCTCGCGCCTGTGGCAGCTGCTTCGCCGGCCTCGCGACGTTGCTTCCTGCATCCCCGCCGACCGCTTCAGCATCGACGCCTTCTACCATCCAGATCCCAGCAATCCGGGCACGACAAATGCCCGCGAGGCGTACTTCCTAGACGACAATGTTCGCGCTTTTGACGCGTCCTTCTTCAACATCTCGCCCAACGAGGCCAGCGCCATCGACCCCCAGCAGCGCCTGCTGTTGGAAACCGTCTACGAGTCCCTCGACACAGCTGGGCTGCGTCTGGACCAGCTCCATGGCTCCGACACTGCCGTCTACTGTGGCTCTATGAGCAACGACTATGTGTCTATTACAAACTCGGACATGGACGCGATGCCGCAGTACTGTGCTCCCGGCACAGCGAGCTCGATGACGGCAAACCGGATATCGTATTTCTTTGACTGGCATGGGCCTTCGGTCTGTATTGATACGGCATGCTCGTCCAGTTTGGTGGCTATGAATTCAGCCGTGGAAGCACTACGAAACGGAGAGTGTTCTTTGGCCATCACCGCGGCAAGCAGTCTCATCCTGTCACCGCACATGTTCGTGGCAGAGTCGAAGCTGCACATGCTTTCTCCTACCAGTCGCTGCCACATGTGGGACGACCGAGCAGATGGATACGCCCGGGGTGAAGGAGTCGCGTGCATCGTCCTAAAGCGGCTATCAGACGCGCTTCGAGACGGTGACCCGATTGAATGTGTTGTTCGAGGGATCGGAATCAACTCAGACGGTCGTGGAAAGGGTCTAACAGTTCCTAATAGCAAAGCTCAACAGCAATTGATCAGATCTACATACTTGCGCGCTGGTTTAGACCCCACCTGTGCCGAGGATCGTTGCCAGTTCTTCGAGGCACACGGAACAGGAACCCCGGCTGGAGATCCAGAAGAGGCTGCTGCAATCTACAATGCGTTCTTTCAGGATCCCTCCAAAGGCCGCCGGAATGACTCATCTAATGTCATACATGTCGGTTCCATCAAAACCGTGATCGGCCATACCGAGGCAGCCGCGGGGCTAGCAGGAATAATCAAAGCTTCACTATGCTTACAACACGCTATCATTCCTCCAAACCTGCATTTTCATCGTCTCAACCCAAACATACAGCCATTTTCTACACGGCTCATAGTGCCCATCAAAGAATTGCCTTGGCCGCCTCTTTCTCCTGGGACTCGTCGCCGAGTATCTATCAACTCATTCGGACTTGGAGGAACTAACGCTCATGTGATCCTCGAGAGTTTTGACCACAATGATTCACCGCCAAAGGGCCTTGCTCGAAATTCGCGGGAGAAATTGCCAGTGATACTTCCGTTTATTTTTACTGCTGCATCACCAAGCTCTTTCGTCGCAGTCCTGGGCCAATATAAACAGTATCTTGAGCAGAATCCGGATATCGACCTATTGGATCTAGCGGCATCTTTGATAGCCAAAAAAACTCAGTTGAAGTATCAAGCTATTTTCACTGCCGTTTCAATTCGTGACCTAGTGAATAAACTTCAAGAACAGTTAAATCAATCAGATACCATTTCTCTAGACATAGTAAACCCGATCAAGCGGCAAACTCCCAAGCGAACTCTAGGTGTCTTCACAGGCCAAGGAGCGCAGTGGCCACAGATGTGTTTGGATCTTATATCAACCAGTGTCGATGCCTTTTCGTGGCTGCAGGTTATGCAGAAGTCGTTAGACGAACTCCCACCTGAATATCGTCCTGACTTTTCCATGATCGAAGAGTTATCTGCACCTGACTCGTCATCGAGATTGAACGAAGCCATTATTTCATTACCTATTCGCACGGCAGTTCAAATCATTCAGGTCAATATCCTTCGCACACTGGGGATAACCTTCGACGTTGTGGTCGGCCATTCATCTGGTGAAATTGCAGCCGCTTATGCAGCTGGCATTCTGACATCGTCGGACGCTATTCGGATAGCCTACTTACGTGGATTCGTGGTTAACCAGCACAAGTCTGCCGGTGGAATGCTGGCGGTAGATCTCTCATGGGAGCAAGCGAAGGAAATTTGCACCAACGAATTTTTAGGGAAAATTGAGGTCGCGGCATGCAACTCGCCGTATAATATAACACTCTCTGGTGATTTGGACGCGTTAGAAGAGCTCAAATGGTTACTAGAAAGTCTAGGTCAATCCCCTCAACTGTTGCGCGTGGATACTGCATACCATTCTCATCATATGCTGCCGTGCGCTGAGCCTTATTGCCGTGCACTCAATGAATGTGGTATACAAATCACCCAGACCTCTACAAAATGGTTCTCGAGTGTGCTCAACGGTGATTGCATTGATTGGGATGCTCAGTCGCAATCACTAAGAAGCGAGTACTGGAAGGATAATATGGTCCGTCCAGTAATGTTCTCACAAGCATTATCCACAGCTTTGACTGTGTGCCCCGAGGTCGACGCCATCTTCGAAATCGGTCCACATCCTGCGCTCAAAGGCCCTTCGTTACAAATATTGTCAAACTTGGAAAGAGAATCTAATTTACCCTACATTTCCTTGGCCGAACGAAAAAGAAGCAGTATTGAGAGCTTATCCATGGCAGTAGGTTTGTCCGTAGCACATCTCGGGGTAAACGCAACCAACCTCGCTAAATACATAGCAATATTCGACCAATCTAGGGACTTTAAATTCATCAGAAACCTGCCATCATATCCATTTGATCATACGCAGTCTTACTGGGCAGGGTCTAGATTGGTGGGCGAACTTCTGCACCGCTCATTACCGCCCAACGCCCTCCTTGGAAATATGACCCCAAAAGCTTGTCAAGACGAATGGAGTTGGCGTAATTTTCTGAGTGTCCATCACCTGCCATGGCTGGTCGGTCACTGTATTGATTCGAGAATAGTATTTCCCGCCGCAGGATATATATCAATGGTTGTTGAGGCCGCAGTGATAGTCGCTGGAACCGATGTTTCCTTATGCTGTATCGAAATTGAAGAGTTCAATATCGATCATGCCATTATAATTCCTGCCAACAACACTGATAATGTGGAAACTCTCTTTCAACTCAAAGGGGCATATTGTGCAGACGACTTATTTTCTGGCTCCTTTAATTGCTTAGCCAACTTTGGCGGGAAAATGCAATCATGCGCATCCGGCCGAGTGACGATTACTTTTGGCAACCCTGACCCGGATCTTCTTCCTCTAAGAGTCGAGGCTGAACAGGATTTGCGAACAGTCGACGTGGAAGACTTTTATAGCTCCCTAAGTAGACTTGGTTTGAATTATTCCGGGCCATTTCAAGCCTTAATGGGTCTTTCTAGGAAAATGGACGTCTCCAGTGGTATTATTAAAAATGCAGATGGTTCTAATGATGGCCCTTCACTGCGCCTACACCCAGCAAATTTGGATGCCGGGTTGCACGGTCTTTGTGCCGCTCTCAGTGCTCCCGGTGACGGACAACAATCCCCGTTGGCTGTTCCTGTGGGAATCGATCGCATCACCGTTAACCCCCTTCTATGGGGGTTGGAGAATGCTAATCACCTTTCGTTCGACTCTTATATCACGAAATCAAGCCCTGCTATGACAACGGGCGATGTTCATATTTTTGACCAGGATGGCCATGGATTATTTTCCATCGAGAACGTCAAACTATGCCCAATTTTGGACACCAGTCCAACGGACAATGACTTGACTTTTTCAAGTATGGTCTGGGGACCTTTGGTCCCTAATTCTCTTTTGGTACAGAGAACCGCACCCAACTCAAATATTGACTGGAGGGATGTCGAGAGAGTTGCTTTGCTATATATCAGGGATGCCCACAAACAGTTGCTGACTGATGGGGAGGAAGATCCGACACCACAGGGATCTTGTATTTTAGCCTGGATGGGCCATGTCATCGCGTCTGTTCGCGGGGGGCAAAATAAGGCTATCAAGCATGAATGGTTAAATGACTCATTGCCCTCTCTGTTGGGCTCCATATCGAGTGACTGTCCGCAAGTTGAGCTTCAAACTATCCAAAACATAGGACAGAACTTGGTACCTTTTCTGCATGGAGAAAGTATCTCAACCGCAAGTATACAAAATTCCAGCTTTCTCGGCGAATTGTATAACGAGAGCGAATATATCAAGTCGTTGCTCAAAAGACTCTCAGGATTGGTGGCACAGATTGTATTTCGGTTTCCGTCGATGAAAATTCTTGAAATCGGCGCAAGAAATGCTTCCACAACATGTTCTATACTTGGTCAGATTGGACGTGCATACCACTCGTACACATGCACTGACAGTATCGATGATCATTTCAAAAGCATCCTCTCTCGCATAGATATGCAAGACGACCGACTTATTTTCTCAACGTTCGACGTCGAACTTGACCCCTTGGCCCAGGGGTTTGAACACCACTTCTACGATTTAATCATTGACCCAGGTTGCAGATTACAAACATTGCAGTCTCAGGATGCACTGTCAAATATTCGAAAAATATTAAAACCTGGTGGCTTCCTTGTTTCCTCCATACTTGATGACTCCGATAGTCTCTGTGCTCCTTTGATATTTGGTGCCTGTGCAAGCGATGTCTGGTGGAGCAGTCGAACTCTAAAAGGTAACGCTGAGAGCTCGTTTCAAATGCGAGATATATGGGAAGATATTCTTCTACAAACGGGATTCACTGGTGTTGAAACTCTCGCCCCTTCGGAGGAAGATGGATGGGGATTATCGGTTACCGTGTCAAGAGCTGCCGATGATCGTATCCTTCTAAGAAAGGATCCATTATCTTCTACACGAGTATTAAATCACAGTCTAGTCTTGGTTGGGGGCAGTTCGAACTATACAACACATCTGGTATCTTCCCTGTTCGATCTACTAACGCCATACTTTCCAAGTATTGTTCATTCTAAATGTATTGAAGAATTGGACATACAAGACTCCCGTAACACAGTTTTCATGTTGTTAGAAGACATGGACAAAGCAGTTTTCTACGATATTTCCGAACAACGTTTGCTCCGTCTCCAGCACGTACTAAACGTTGCCAGTACCCTACTATGGGTCTCTCCGGCCCATGATACCAAGGATCCTTTCATTGGGATGAGCAAGGGATTTCTTCGATCCGTCGCTTTTGAGTACCCTTCCTCAAAAATTCAGCACCTTTGCGTAAAATCAGTCCAGTCTGATACAGCAACGCAACTAGCGCAAATACTCATGCGCCTGTTATATGCCGACCCTCAAAACGATTATAGACTGCCTGACCGTGTGGATAACTACGAACTAGAACTGCTGTTGACTGGTAATGGGCACATCATGGTTCCACGTATGCAATGGAGCGACTCTTTGAACCAGCGGCATCTTTCGGGTCGTTATGCGGTGAAGCCTCTCCAGGTTGATATCCAGTCTGCTGTGCAGGTCATCGGCCCGGAACGGATGAATGATGGGAAATTCCAGTATCACTTTGACCGAGTCTTAGAACATGACTGTCTCCATGGTCAGACAAATCAATGCTCAGTTACTATACAAGCCGAGTATTCTGCGCTTCAGAGGTTACCGGTCAATGGAAATAATTTCTTTCATGTCATAGTCGGAAGAAATACGGCGAATGGTGAGCAGGTTGTAGCCTTGAGCGAGCAACATGCGTCGGTTGTCATGGTACCTCTCTCGAGATGTCACAGACCTTTAGACGATGAGCCAACTCATTTAAAACCTGCACTTGTGAAATATGTGACTTCAGCGCTTTTGGCCCTCCATATAGTCACTATGGCACCACCAGGAACGACTATTCTTGTCTGTGAATCACATAATGCAGGAGAAGAACTTCAAGCAGCCCTGTCCTATTTTTCTCAGGATAATGGTACTCGTGTTTTCTTGAGTACCAGCAGGTCCTCCATCAAAGGTGATCCAAACACAATATTTTTCCACGAGAAAAGCTCCATTCGCCAGGTTTCTCGCTTATTGCCAGGAAATATTTCTCTAGTCCTTGACATGAGCGAAAATAATGTTTTTTCCTCGCACATTAAAGCCGCTCTGCCCCAAAACGCTATGTATTTGGACATGGGGGATATCTGCCAGTCACCTTCAGCTTTTCGAGGAGACTTAGACGAGCAACTTATGAAAACGTTTGAAAGGGCAGTTGAATTTTCAAAAGACCAGGTTGGCACTGGGAAGACGGTTAACTCAGTACCGGCTCATCACTTACCTGACATTTCATTCAAAAACAAAGCTCAACTCGACATTGTGGATTGGACACATACGACCAATGTTCCGGTGCCTGTACGCACAGCAAGTTCGTTGATTGCACTTTCTGCTCACAAGTCTTATCTACTTGTTGGCATGACTGGAAATTTGGGGCGATCGCTCGCTGAGTGGATGATTGACCATGGCGCGCGAATCATTGTTCTAGCCAGCCGGTCGCCGAGAGTGAACTCGTGGTGGATTACGAAGATGTCCAAGGTGGGCGCTCGAATTTTATACATGGCCATGTAAGTATCTATGAAATCACTGTTTTGCGAGATACCTAACAAACTGTACAATTTTTAGGGATGTTGGCAATCGTGATTCTGTCGTCAATGTACACCACGCTATACGCGAGCAACAGCTCCCACCTGTGGGTGGTGTGGTCAATGGAGCAATGATATTAAACGATAGTTTATTCGGTAATATGAATATAAAAACGATAGAGAGTACTTTTAAGCCCAAAGTACAGGGAAGCCTATTCCTGGATGAGCTCTACCGCGACCCAAAAGAACTTGATTTTTTCATCCTTGTGGGATCCCTAACTGGCCCGATCGGAAACCCCGGGCAGACAGCCTACGGTGCTGCTGCTACATTCATGTCCAGCCTTGTCCGCCAGCGAAGAGAACAGTTCAATCTACCTGGCAGTGTTATCCATCCCGGTGCGATCATTGGTCTAGGGTATCTCGAAAACGTCGATCGGGGATTCCTGAAATCGTTGACAGACCGGATGGGTCCCACTCATTTATCGGAACGTGATTTCCATGAGCTTTTCGCCGAAGGAATTCTCGCTGGACGACCCGGTTCTGGCCGTGATCCAGAGGTTATTGCAGGGTTCAGACAGATCAACCCAAAAGATTACCCCGATGCCCTATGTTACGCCGTTCCCAAACTATGGCCCTTTATCAATTATAACGCACAGTCTTCAGCTACAGAAGAGGGATTTGTGGCATCTAACACAAGTTCGATAAAAGTCCAATTAGAACAGGCTACATCAAACGAGCAAGTTTTGGACATTATCTCAACCGGGCTAATAACCAAACTTCGGGCCAAGCTCGGACTATCCCCAGACCAAGGGAATATATGTCAGGAAACACAGTTGGCGGAACTAGGAGTTGACTCGTTGATTGCTCTTGATCTTCGCAGTTGGTTCAATAAAGAGATCGGGGTTGATGTGTCTATCTTGGAGATTCTGAGTGGTGTTTCCATTGGAGATCTAGTTCATAGTGCCGCCTTGAGGCGTTCTGAGGATGACTGATTTTTTTTGGACTTTGTTTTAATGTAATTTGTCAATGTCTGTTTCGGTATTAATATGCTGAACCTTTTTTTTTTCTACATTAGGAAATAGCAGCATAGGGCTGCGAAATGCCGTGTGGGGCCCATGTCATTCTATTCCATCAATAAGAGATTTCTGCAGACTGTTTATGTAGCCTGAGGCATCAACGCTAGGAACACCGGTTTTGCCACATCCATACAACATTGGGAACTCACATTTCTATCTCAGCGCTTTCTCCCCAGAAATGTCGGCGGACTTTGCTCTGCCAAGTGCCAAATATTCACTTATTTTGGGCATTACTGGCTCCAGTCATACCACTTCCTCGGTAGCGATTTTGTTGCGTGGCAGTTTCCTTACATGTCTTTCCTCTCATGATATACTTGGGTTATTCCTGGTCTCATGTACATCTTAGTTGGTGACATCGGGAGACCAGAGCAACCAGGATATTTTCAATGTTATTTTTAAGTTTTACACCGCCTTCTCTAAATGCGAGAAATGCAATATCAATTGTTCCTTCGATAAAGGATGGACTAGGTCTTTGTTCTCAGGCGGCATAAACATTGAAAAAAAATCCACAATGTGAATGACGCAACATTGAAATTTCCGGCAAGCTAAATCCTGATTTTAGGTACATATAGAACTACGTTAATTGGAAACATTTTCCAAGTGGGTTTTGATCCAAGAAACTTCCACCGCCGTTCGAAAAAAGGCTTGTCCCAAATTCTACTAGAGGTTTCAGTTGCAAGACCCAGCGAAATTAGGACCACCATGACAACCTACCAGAAACAGCCTGCGAGTTTCACTGCGGCGGACTCTCAGCCTACCCACCAGCCCTGGCAGGATAAAATGGACTACATATATGACGCCGACACAGAAGGGCAACCAGACAAGTACAATATAAACCTACGAATTGCCCTGTCTCGCCCTGAAAAACCTCTAGAGGAGCGACTGACTGATATCTCACTCGAAGAACTCGGCGCAATGCTCACATTTATATACTACAACCAAGACTACAATGGCAGCTTGGCGTCACACCCACGGTTCCTCCGTAGGTACGTTTCTCCAGAGGACATGTTTGAGCCTGGTAATGTGGAGGAGGCGAATAGTCTTTTGCACGAGTTTGTTTCAACCCATATTGAGATTCTTTTTACCGCTGAGGAGCAGTAAGTTTCTTTTTTTTATTCCGCTTACGCAGAAAATACTCGAAATACTGACCGTTGTGATTTTTGTTCTAGACTTTACACGCTCGGCCCCATATATCGTGATGAAGACGACAAGAAGCAGTTCCTGATTGTGTGGTATGGCCTCCGAGAACCACTGCTACCCGCGGTGCTGGCAAACTCTCCCTATATTGCGTACACGGCACACTGGTATTTACCAGAGTTGAAGACCGATCTTGACTTTTCTTGGATGGATGGATGATATATCTTAGCTATTTTTTGCTGTGAGTTTCAGAGGCGTATGAAGAAAGATTTCTCATTAGTTAGACTATCTTAAACGTCCAGGAATCCCAACAGTTTTCTTCCCATCTTCCAAAATATTTGAAATGTAGTTACTATCACCAGACATTGGGGCAGAAAAACATTGTCTAGTCCTGCCAAAACAAAAAGTTGATCCACACCAAACGTTCTTCTTGCTGATTCCACACTAGATTACACCAAGACAGATCCACCTTTCCCGTGCTCATTGCTGCCAGTTCGGCGATATCGCCAAGCTCCAACTCGAGCATCTTCCTGTCCTCTGTGAGGTGGTCAACCGAACCCTTGTCGACAACGCTCACTGCAGAGACTCCCGAGCAGCTTAGAAGAAGCACCTTTTCACACTCTTTTCCGTAATAAGTATGTGATCGACCAATACACGCCTTAAAATCAACCATGCCCAGACACACGGGAATCTCGAAGCCTTGAGAAGCTGGTAAGTTTTGATAAATGCGAAACTCATTTTCGAGTTCTTCCACATAGCCTGTTTCCGCAGCTTTGGCGAGAAACGTGTATCCATATCCCGGGATAGCCCCCTTGAGATAGTGATGATGTTTGCCATGTAGATGAATAGGGCGAAAAGCATACGGCTGGTCGCTCTGTGCTAGTTGATTGTAAAGAATGTTAAGTAAAACGGCAGAGTCGATTTCGTGGTATTCGATTCCGTGGTCGCGGGCATTCGGGCATTTTTGGTCAATTTCCTCATCCCTATTGAGACTCAGAAGACATTTAGACGTGCAAAATGGCCGGTCGAGTTCGGTTGAGACAAACAGTGGCGTAGGTATATTTCCTAGGTCTTGTGAATGAGGGGGGGACCAGACCTACCAGCTCGGCTCCTGACACTATTGGAATTGAGAAGACAAGTTGGACGTTTTGCGGCTAAGTCATACCACTTTTGGGAAGGTGCCACATCCTGCAGCGAGACAAGAGCGAAGGTGAGGTATTGTGCAACGACAGTCTTGTCTGCGTCTCCTTCAGCGTCCTCTCCGAGCTCGTCGACAGGTATGTACTTCAAAATTCGCAGTACATCAGGACGCGCTCCATCTGCTTGAAGAAATACTAGAGCTTCACCGGTGTCTAGTAAACATGAGCGTTCTCCGGTTGATAGCATTCGAGCATATGCACGAGTCACAGCAGCAATAAAAGCACTTTGCATGCCTCCCCCATTCAACACATCCCTTCCAAAGTGTAGTTTTGTAGGTTGCTGTCTGATCTGGGATGTCGGTAGTTCTTGGGTCGAAAGATACTGGACGAAGAAGATTGGAAATTCATGACGATCCGCAAGGAGGTAAACACGGCAATCCGCTGAATCGGCCTGAAGCTCGAACTCCAGTGTCGAAGTAGCGATTCCACAAGGGTCTGCGAGGCAGTGATATGCATCTCGTAGGCAAGACGTGATGATCGTCTCATCGGAGAGCAACTGAGTCCATATAAGACGAAGGAAGCGGTGCACAGTCTGATGTCTGAAGTTGTACACATCCTTGGAAGAGCAAATAGGGTAAATGCTATGTTCGACCAGCTTGCACTGAAACTCAGATGGGAAAACATGGTCATTTGAAAAGACGGTCCTTTCGTCTAGGAAGTTCCACACCATTTCTTGCAGTTCTGGTAAATCGTCCCAGTCGACGATACGTTGCGGATAGGGGGCAATCTGAGCTTCTTCTTGATCCAGGGACTGAGATAAACCAGGAGATGACGACACAGTGTTAGATAGAAGGCGAGACAGTTTGTGGCAGATATTAAGCAGCTCAGCAAAGTTTGTGCTTCTTGACCGGTCTTGATAATCAGTGTAGCTTTTCTGATGCACCAGGTGCGCATTCCGGAGACGAACGAATCGGCTGAGGTTTTCGACTGACTCATAGTCTCCTGCTTTCAGCAGGCAATTGTGTATTTTGCGATTCAGCATGGTTGATATGTGCTATGGAAAGTGTGGAGTTCAGAGTAGCGTGTATGATCGATCAGAAATGAGTTGAAAGGAGAAGATAATCGTATCCTTGACCACTGTATGCTCTAGTCTGCCGCACTGGGTGCCGCCAGTGAGGGATAGCTGCCATGAGTATGATGAAGTATCGTGTGTTATGTTGTTGGAGATGGTGGGTTTTACGGGGAAAGCATCAGAAGAGAGAGGCTTGGGTGTGGTTGCCTTGGCCATTATGCCAGTGTTTGCCGCATTTCAAGGCAGGCGAAAACCACCACATATAATAAGTACACCAGAACTTGTGAATTACAGAAAACAGATCACAGACAAATAAAGTACACAGAGTATCAAGCACCAAACAGCAAACTCTCTCGACTCGACAGACTCTTTCGATTCCAATACATCAACGTCTCCCGAATGACTTGCTCGTCTTCCTCCCAGTGCAGCAGGCTCTTTCCACCTAACAGCCACAGGTCCTCCTGCAAACCATCCATTTTGTCACACATGTGATAGAACTGTGAAAAGTCACCAATGGAGAGAACGCCACCAATCTTGATCTTTCTTCTTCGCGTCCGTTCTGGTCCACGCACTCGCTTCATCTCGTCAACTGCTTCCGCGAGTCTGTTTGTGAGCAACTGGCGCCCTGATTCCCATAGGCCATCCTCAAACGAATGAGTATCTAAGTTGATGACCACAAGACGGGTGGGAAATTGGCCGTCTCTGAGTTCTCGGACAGTCGTGATGCAGTCGCCCTTGTCGCTCTCGCCGTCCAAGTCTTCTTGTTCGATTTTGTATCCGAATGTCAGGATGAAAATATCACGAAGCAGCCCAGTCCACCGTGATTCTGCCACAGTCGTCGCTTCTGAAAAGGCAGGACTAGGCTCGCGGGATTCATAGTCGTCTTGCTCCAAGGAGCATGGAGGGGTTTCATGAAATGGACTCGAAAGGAAATCTGCAAGTGTATCCGTTTCCTTTGCTTGTGTTAAATCAAAGATCAACAGAGGAAAGGCTAACACTTACTGTATCCACAGGGCTCCATGGCGTCTGGGAAATATCGACATTTGGATATACCTCATCATGTTCAATGCTCTGCGTGAATTAGTCCGACACATCGCCAAAATAAAAAGCCTGACATACCCGCAGAATAGTGTTCTCTGGATCTTGATCCGTGAAGAGCCAGTTCTGCTCTTGAATCAGGCATATCCGATCCATTTTCACTGCTAGGTGGTTCTCGCACATCGCTACCGATATCTTGAAAAAAATGGTTGGTGCGTCTTTGATGTTTCCTAGAATTTGAAAGTCAAAAAAAAAAAAAAAAAAAAAAAAAAA